>MJHO01000126.1:0-32498 GCA_002076135.1 Xerophyta viscosa | reverse complement strand
AACCCGGGCCAGATCAATGTTGCTACAGTTTTCTTCTCGGCACTGTGAGAAGAAGAAAGTCGATGCCGCGTTGTGAGAAGAGAAACCCTCGCTAGCACGGTGATATCTCTTCTCCACGATCAGGCGTCACCCCTCCACCACTTCCTCCTCCTCCGACCGTCGACGGCAGCGTGCAAGGTGACCGGCGAGTCTTCAGCACCGAGAGATTCGGGGGACCTTCGGCGCCTGCATAACACTTAAACTCCGACGAGCCTTTCGCACTTCACGTCCAAGCAAGCCGACGCGGCCAACTTGAAGCTCTGGCGATCTTGCGGCGTCTGGTCTTGGAGTGCAATTGTTGCATCGGCCGCAAGCCGTCATCGGCAGCGCAGGCGTCGGCGGCTTGTCGGCGGCTTGAGAAGGCGACGGCGTCAGCGATCGGCAGCTGACCAGAGACAGCGCCGGCAAACATCGTCTGCGAGGGCTTGGACAGCGATCGGAGGCGTGTCGACTGCGCACGGGAGAAGAGAAAGTGAAGGTGAAGAAGTGGGTACTGTTCACAGCGGGCCGAGAATCAGATCTTGGCCCAATTCCGTTTTAGTAACGATTAAATCGAATTTCGGTTTCGCGAGCGTCTCAGCGTGGACTAGCATTACAGGCCGAGTACTTTCGCTGCTCAATTCATCAGAATCCGAGGATCATTTCGTGGTGTGTTCGACCCGCCAAGGTATTTCAATAAACTTGTACCACGTTAGAAGCATGATAGGATCGTAATAAAATTAATTAGATTAATTTTATTATATCCTGCTTGTTTTACATATGATGTATGAATTTCGATTATTTTAGCATACCAATGTGATCCTGTATTCGGGTACACGGGGATTGTGTTTTAAAAATTTTAAATTTCCGCTGCGCATCTGATGTATTTTCAACCCCGATAACCCAACAGTGGTATTTGAGCTATTTGGGTTTTGCTATAATAATCGTCGATATTTGATGACATAAAACCCTAAACGAACTAAATTATGAAATTAATTCAAAAACATGTTTAGGTTGTCGTGATCGAATTATCGTATTTATTTTTACTTATATGTGATATGGATGTTTTGTGTGGTGAAGGATGATCATGGATTAGGCCGCTCTAGATTGTATGTAGTAGGAATTTTTGTAATGTAAAATTCATAGCCTGCATGCTATGCCTCTCTCTACTCGAAAAGTAAGTTCCCGTATAATAATTAATTTTAATTTTATTTTATCCATTTTCTGCTTTTTAGAAAAGTTGTAGTAGGATATAAAATATAATGTAATTGAAGATCGTGAAGAGTTCACGGCGGGACGAAGAAGTTCGAGAAGGAATTCGAGGATTACAATCAAGTGCATCAGATGCAAACTGCTACATACACATTAGAATTCCACTCAGTAGCTCAAGTGGATTAGATAGATGTCCATGATCATCTGGTGGTTTAGCAAGCTTATTTTCTATGTTTTTAATAATTGTTATCATGTTGTGTTTTGTAACATGCCTTATATGGGATACATGCCTTGTTATGATCAAACATAGAAATGTATGCTAAGATAATAAGATGAGACCTTAAAAGTATAAACTGCTTAAAAACTGATTCCCTAAACCTTCATATTTAAATTCAAGTATTTATGGTTTTAGCCTTGCGAAAAACCTTAGCCGTAATCCATTAATGATGAAATAGAGTCAAGTGTTTGACCTAATTTACTTGATGTGTAAACGCATGGTTACTTAGGTGAAACACTGTGTATTAATCATTCGCACACATTGGTGTGTAAGTGGGTAAACCGATTAGATAAGTCTCGTTGCGAAAAACGCAAAGATTTGTCTCATAGTTTTACGCCACTTGGAATGGAGGTTATACTTGACTACATTATAATGGTTTGTTGCGAAAAACGCAAGATCATTAATAATTAGAGACTAAAATAAGGAGTTACATAGAGATGTAATTGACAAAGCATATTGTCTACCGATCAGAAAAATGTAGTCGTCATGCAAAGGTGAGATTATATTTTGCTGATTGGATCCTTAATCTCACTAAGAATTTGATTTTCGTCTCATGTTTGAAGGTTGCATGATTCATAGAAAAATAGTGGGAGCATCACTTAGAGTTAATCATAATCTATTTGATGTTTTATTTGAAGTAAATAATTGCATGCTAATATGTCTTTTGTTTTTGTATCTTTGAATGCTTGTAGATGAGTGGTTTGCCTACACATAACATTCTTGATGCGAACAAACTAACTGGACCAAACAAGGTTGCTGCGCTGATATTCTCTTGGCCTGGAACAAACCTACCTCGAGAAATCAAAGATTACAAAGATTGCCTGAAGAGCAAGCAGTAATAGAATGACTTGCGAACAGAGAAGGTGTTCAGACAAGAAGAATTGCTAGGGCTAGAGAAGCGCTTGAAACGCGGACAAGTCCTTCAAGGTTGATGGTAGAGACAGTAATGAACAACTCTCCAGATAAAATGTCTATCATGATGGCAGGTGCATCTGATCCAACCGCTGAACAGCGGGAGTTAGAAAGACTAAGGGCACAAATGGAAGAACGTGATCGGATGATTGCTGAAAAAGATAGTCAGCTAACTCATTAACTACTTGAGTTAATTCTCTAATGGAAATGATGAATACTCGAAACTTCAATGTTGCCGGAAACTCATCTCCACATGCGACAAGTACTATGGCTGGAGCGTCGTCTACAAGCAATGGAGCAAATATTGGAGGGACGAATGGAAGCAATTGAGAACATAGTTTCCAAAAAGCTCGGAGAGCTGGGGGCTTATGCTACGACTATTAGCCATAATTATGTTAAGCCATATCCAGCCTGGCATGACGACATTCCATTCCTCATTGGCTATCATTAGCCCAAGTTCAAGGAGTTTGATAGAACTGGATGCCCTCATGAGCATATAGGGCATCTCTTGTCAGCATATGGAGATACAGCAAGAAGCAATTCTCTACTTCTAAGACAATTTGTTCAGACACCAAAGGGCGCAGCATTTGAATGGTATTCTAAGCTGGCTCCGGGATCGATACCTGATTGGGACACTATGAAGTCTCAATTTATATCGAGATTCTACAACACTCTGAGAACGATAAGTGTTTCAGAACTTCTCACAACAAAACAAGGAGCTAATGAAGGTGCTGCTGATTTCATTACAAGATGGAGAAATTTTAGTATCCCACTGCCCCAAGTGAATTGACTAAACATGAAAGCAAGTTAGTTGGTGCATGAACAACTTGGCATCCATGGTTACGCTTTGCTTACATGGTGAGCTCCAGCTACATTCGAGAATTTGTCCACTACGGCCACAAATGCGGAGATTCATCTTCAACAAACCCAGATAGTTGGCTAGGTTGAGGGGTTGCTATTTTTTGATGCATCATTCACCACTACTACAGATCGAACGAAAAAAGCTCCAACTAAAAATGTCTCTGTGATTGAAGTGGGAGGAAGTGGTACATCAAGAAATAATTATGGAGCACAAGAAAAGGGTAAGCAAATACTACTTGGCGATGAGGAAAGTCTGAGGCCTGTAAGAAAAGTTGTCTTTAGAAGAAAGAAAGAAGAAAGAGTATCCGTTTCGAAGGGACAAAATAGTAAAATTATTCAAGCACGCTGTCGAGAAGGGAGTAATTCAACTTCCTGTACCAAAGAGGCCTAGTGAAGTTGATGATCCAAACTATTGTATATATCATCGCTATCTGAGCCACAGAATTGAAGATTGTTGGGTTTTGCTGGACCAACTCATGAAGTTTTATGAGGAAAAGAAAATAACATTCTCAAAGAATGTTCTGAAAGATTCACCGAGTAACGAAGCAAACCTCGTTCAGGTGATCAATGTTGAAGAATGTAACACTTATGCAAATCATATAGATGAAGAAAAGTTTTGCACATCATCTGATGATGATGAAGGATGGATCACTATCAGTCGGAGGCAGCGCACCGCTGGGGGCTCCAATATCCTTCCAATTGATAATAAGAACCCAGCTCAAAGTACATATCTTCAGCAAACAAAAAGGAGGCGAGATAGAAAATACAAGCAAAATAAATCCAGAGTAACATATGAGCCCACTCCGGTGCTGACCAGAGAAATGCTGGTGAAAATATTCGAGGATGAAAATGATGATTATGTCCAAAAGGAATGTATTCCAGTCATACTAGATGAGTACATTCCTGAAGAATGGCACGCAGATGAAAGTGAAGATGATACTCCAATTACATTTGGTGTGAATGTTGTCTCAATAGGCTATAGCTCAGACGATGAATCCCTGTGCTTTCCGGATGAAGAAGTTGAATATGAATTTGAGAGTAATCATATGACCCTCAGGAGCGGTAAGCATTTACTAGATCATCCGCTTAGCAAGGTCCAAACGAAACCATCGGGTAATCCTCATGCAAAGGAGGATCCAAAAAGTTCCACTAAGGCGGAATATAATATCCTAGCACTCATTCAGGCCTTGAAGACCCCTAAAATGTATGAAGTACAAATGGCAGAAGTGCATCTCACTCATTTATCGAACTTTGAGGGCACAGAACATATCACGTTTACTAAGGAAGACTCGATGCTTGGTTCTACATATCACAACAGACCTCTATATATGATAGGTCACATCAATCGAAAATTTGTTAAACGAATATTGGTTGACCCTGGAGCAGCAGTGAATCTATTGCCGCTCTATACGTTGCTGAAGATCGGCTATACAGAACATGATCTTAAGCGTGAAAATGTTATTGTTTGTGGCTTCAACCAAAGTTTACAGGCTGCACTCGGATCCATTAATCTAGTCCTTCAACTCGATGACCTCCAAACTGTTGTTAAGTTTCATATAATTGATGCTGATACTTCATATGGCGCTATGCTAGGAAGACCATGGCTACGTCAAAATTGGGTGGTACCATCAACACTACATCAATGCTTGAAATACATCCAAGGTGGTACAAAAAAAAAAATTATCGGTGATCTGAAATCTTTCACTTACAAAGAAGCCTACTACTCTGATACTAAATTCTTTCTGAATGAAGTTGAGACTGCACATAGAGCTGAAGATATAAAGTGCCTGAATATAAAAGCACCACAAGGAGGACAGCCTAGAAGGCATGAGACATCAACACCAAAAGCAGACAAGGAGAAAGTGAAAATGGTCTGGAAGCCAAAAGAACCATCGCAACCTCTTAAGGTTTTACACCTGGGGAGCGACTCTGAAGATGAAGAAGAAGCACCCCAAAATCAAGTTAAGGTTGCTAGGGATTCCATACCAGGAGAGACAATACCGTTAACAAGATTTCAAGCGTCACAAGTAGAGGACCTAGAGTTATTTACAGTAAATAATTCATCCAACAACATGATTTTTTATAAATCTGTTGCGCAAGCTGCCTCTCCCGACACCATATATAAGGAAGAAGATGATGAAGGACAGGTAACACAAGAACAGTATGGATACAAGGATCCTAAAATAGTCAAGATGATGCAGAAGCAAGGGTTCGATCCTGATCAAGTTCATCCAACATCACAAGCTTTAAGTAAGCTTTGGCAAGCCTCAAAATCTACGAGTTGCCCGCAGAAGTCAGGTTTAGGCTACCAAGAAGATTATTCATGTAATACGATTATGCTTGGCGAAGAATCTGACACCGAAGTAGAGGAATTGATTGAAGTAAATAAGGTTGAGCAAGATTTGATTATGCTTGGTGAAGACTCGGAGACCGAGGACAATTGTGGCGCCCCAGGGCCGGGGGCCCGAAAATTTTAAACAATAAAGCAGATGTTATGAGCTAGTACTTCCAATTCATACTGATACATTAATCAAAGTTAATTAAAATACAGCGGAAAAGATTAATTTTTTACATTTTGATCCCACTACAAACCTCAGCACCCCGAAGCTCGCTCTACGGTCGCTAGCGGACTTCACAAAGACCTGATAGGAAAAAAGGTAGTATCGTGAGTATATAAAATATACTCAGTGGTGACCCACCCCAGCAGTCCCCTACGTTAACTGCTAAGGCACCGGTCAAACTCCAATATACATCACTACCAGCAAGCATAGAGGCAACGCAATACAGATTACAAGTTTAAAAACCGCTGCCCCAGACATAAACAGTATGCCAAACATAAGACATGCATACCAAAATAATAACTCGCTAATGCCAAGCCACTCCCGCATAACATACATCAGTCATGCATGCAACAACGAGTAACCACCGCATAACATAAGGGTAAATAGACAAAATTCATCGTCAGCTTAAAAATAACACTCCACGAAACAATAATACATCCTTTTACACTGAACCGCAAGATAAAAATATATTTAAACATGCCAAAAGCGCATAAGACACTAAGGCACAAACATAAACACATGAAGCTAATAAACATATCCAAGCAACTATGTCGGATACGTCAAAGTCCGCAACCCCACCCATAAATCAATATGCCATTGATATCTTGATTATTTAGGGTGAAATCAAACTAAACCAAAATCAGTTATCATTCTCATGTTTTAGTTAGTACCCGATATTGACCACGGTACCAGTTTGGCTACCCGCGTTCTAGTGCACACCGAAGCAATCCAAACCTACCGATAAGGGGCGACCCTAGGTGTCCCGTAAGAGCATACTCAAGTAGCGATGCACCCTCCGGAAGGCACAACCCTGAGCCTCGCCTCCCCGTAAAAACCTCTCTGGCCAAGAGTGAAATCACCCTACGCCTACCGGCACTCAATAGAGACATCATTCTTAAGGATTAATACTCACGTTGTTAACCGCTCATACATACCGCCACCCCTAGTCGGTAAAAGCACACGACCTCCGGTACTAACGAGCTCACAACTGAGATACCGCGCTAATCTTAACCCTCCCTAACCTGGAGTAACTCTAGAGCAAAGTCTGCTCACCTACTCAGATCAGGTAGACTAAGTCTCTGTTAGGCCAGCACAAGCGTATGTCACAACCCTAATTTAGTAAAGCGCCGGCTTAGAGCAAGTCCCTCACCACTATCCTAGTTAAACAAACCACATAGCATCGCTATGTCATCATAAAAAATAACCGTCATTTTAACTTTGTATAATAAACCATACATAAGCCAGGTAGAACGAATAAATCAAGGCATGTTATATCAAGTGGAACTACAATTCTACTACTAACAGTGTTTACCAAGTCAACACACCCAAACACTATCCATAGTAGAAATACATCACATCCATATTTCTAATCCACATAAATCATGCTTTTAAAACTATGTAACGGCAATAACAACAATGTAATCCATGAGCATCACAAATCCATGTTAAAAACCTAACATGATTATACTCATTTACACATGCCACAACCACATTACAAGCAAGTCAACACAAGTAACACATAAATCCAATGCTAAAACGTACCGAGCAAACACCGCTCACATAACCACAAGTTAGTCTATCACGAGTATATCCAGGAAACCCACCCACATACTTAACTAGATAAAACTAACATGCGCACATCCCAACCCGTTCTATACTTAGGGTAATAACAGTCACACGTTCACATACCCACCAGAACAAGGGATAATAAGTCTAAATATGGCCATACAACATTACTCCTACTATATAAATAGTAATGTAGAATAAACCGTCCAAGTGCTATCACCTAACATTTATCGTAACATCTACCACATGCATATCTAGAGTAATCAACTCAAATACATAGCACGGCAGATCAAGCATAAATATATTTTCATACAAGCACTCCTACCAATGATATCGACCGGGTTACAGACCTCGATAATCATATATGCAGGAAGACACATCCATAACATGTACTCATGCACCATGACTCTATGTCACAATTTCTAACACTCCTATTATTGCATTTCTCGAACACCATCGCATACATGTCCAGGCAATGTCAAAAACGTTATGGCAGCAACATAGCATTCACAACCCCGTCAAGAGCGTAACCTAGCATAAAGCCCTAGTGCTCAACCCGACGGCAAACACATACCTAGGATGCTAATCGAACCGCATGGAATATACCGATACATCCAATCAAGATTTACAAACACATATATCACCACATGTACACCTAACATGTTATATATAAATCAAGCTTGTAAATCACATAAATAACCTCTCAAAACCGCACGTGAAACCTTACAAGAATACTATCGCAAGCTGTACAACCAAATCTGAGTGGTATTAACCACCTCTACTGCAGTAGTAACCACGTCAGCGGCGCACACACTGATCGCTAGTAGCAGTCAAGCATACACAACAAGTGCCACAACAAACATATCCCAAGTAGTAACAGATTCCTCTAAGAGCATTATAACCGGAGGTCCAATGTCCTTAATACACTTCTAAGTAGAAGATCAGGTCAATGACCCTACGACATGTATAACTAGAGCGAAGGCGGCGCTCAATTACACAAAGTAGTGCAAAGCACAAAACCATGTTACCATCCACTAATCTCCTAGAGTATAAACCTGGCAATCCTGCCTCCTATATTCACTCATATGACGAAAATATCGGTAACATATAATACGACTCGTATGTTACACCTACGAGTAACTAAGTGCCACATCTATCTAGATGTCCAAACTAACATGCTGTAGTCATAGGCTACCTCTACTATGGTATTAACCTAGCAAACATGCTACAAAACCAATCCAAGTAGATATCACGCCAAATAACATATTATAAATCACTACAATGTCATGATAGTATACACAATATATCAAGCATAACATAAAACAACACAAACAAGTGTAATCGTAGGATCTACTCACCGGTAGTCTAGGTCCTACCGACCCGAGACCCGACGAACGGCGAAATCCCCCGGAGCTTAACCAAAATCAACCTCGCCAAAGCGTCCACGAGCTCGAGGCAGAACGATGGGGCGGCTGAGATCGCTGGAGATCCTCGCCGGAGGCGGTGGCGACGGCGACAGCGACTGAATCAGCGGCGATCGAAGGAGGCGTCGGTAGCCAGCACCGCTAACACGATCGGGAAGGCGGCGGTGATCGACAGCGGCGGCGCAGAGGTCCGGCGCAGCCGAGAAGGGAGAGAGAGAGCTCTACGGCTGTATACACCTCGAATCGGCGGCGCGAGCACCCAAGATGGCTATGGCAGCGGCGGCGAGTCGCGGCGAACGGCGGCAGCAACGAGACGGCGAAACCAGCGGCGGCCAAATCTAGGGTTCGACCGCGAGCTCGAAACGGTGAGAGAGATGGCGAGCAGTCAGGGAGGAGGAGAGGCGGCGATGGCGGCGCCTGCACGCCAGCGAGACGGTCGCGGATATCGGTGAGCGGCGGCGTCGGGCGCCGAGAGATCGCGAGGGAGAGAGATGGAGCGACGCGAGATAGAGGGAGCGAGACGGGAGAGAGAGGGATTCGAGCTCATGGGCTCGGGCGCGTCAGGCTCGAGCTTAACCGCTCGCCCGCACATCCGACCCAGCCTGGGCTTGGCCTGGCCGAGCCAACTTGGCTCGGTCCGCCGGGTCCAGCCCAAACTGGGCCCAATCCGGCCCAAAACGCTTGATTTCGATTCCAAATCAAATTCCGAGTCAAATCAGAAACAAATCAAGTGATCCAAGAGGCTCTTGAGCTGAGGCAGAGGTGGTCCAAGCTGAGGCCGAGGTAGGCATGGCCGAGACCGACATCGGCAGAGGCGTGACAAAGTCCAAGGCTGGCATGATCGAGACCGACATCGACAGCGGCGTGACCAAGTCCAAGGCTGGCGTGGCCGAGACAGACATCGGCAGGGGCGTGACCGAGACCGACATCGGCAGAGGCGTGACCAAGACCAAGGCTGGCATGACCGAGACCGACATCGGCAGAGGCGTGACCAAGTCCGATGCTGACGTGATCGAGACCGACATCGGCAGAGGCGTGACGGAGTCCGAGGCAGGCGTGACCATTACCGAGAGTGGCAGAGGCTTGACCGAGTCCGAGGCAGGCATGGCCGAGACCGAGAGTGGCAGAGGCATGACCGAGTCTAAGGCAGGCATGACCGAGACCGAGAGCGGCAGCGGCATGACCCAGTCCGAGGTGAGCATGGCCGAGGTTGGCATGGTCGAGGTGGGCAAAGCCGAGGTGGACATGGCCGAGGCCGACGTGAGCAAAGCCGAGACCGACCCAGTTCGCAGGCGCGTGGAAAGATCCGAAATATTAATCCTTGGCCTCCCTAGATCCGAAATATTAATCCTACTTGTTCGCCGGATAAATCAACCGTGGGAACAAGTTCGAATCATCAAGCAACCAAGAATCAATCAAAACCCTCGATCGATCTAAAATCACCCCGATAATACAAAATCGAAAATCGGAACCTTACAACAATGATCATTTATTCAGAGAATCCCATGCACTGAGTATTGATGATACTTTTTCAGACAACACCAAACAAAACATGTGAAGACCTTGAGGAAGCAGAAAACAATGTCCTTGAAGAAATCAAGCAAGTAGATGAAGAAATTGAAATGTCCCTTGAAGAAGCGGAGCCAGCCCCACCAGAGTTAGAAGATGGCGGACAAGCCACGATTGATGAGCTAATTGAAATTAATTTAGGCACGGAAGATGATCCGCTCAACTTTCATAAGTGCGTCATTAACCCGAGAAGAACAGGAAGACTACAAGGTCTTATTATATAAAAATAAGGACATTTTTGTTTGGTCTTACAAAGAAATTTCTGGACTTGATACTGATATAGCTGTCCATCGTTTAGCTATAAATCCCACACATAAGCCAGTGAAGCAAGCTCCGAGAAAATTCCATCCAAATTTGGAAATTAAGATAATTGAAGAGATTGATAAACTTATATTGGCTAGTTTTATTGAAGAAGTCTAATATCCTATATGGATCGCAAATATTGTACCTATCAAGAAGAAAAATGGTCAAATACGCATATGCGTCGACTTTTGAGATCTTAATAAGGCTTGCCCGAAAGATGACTTTCTGCTACCTACCACAGAAATGATGGTGGATGCAATTACAGAGTATAAAATATTATCCTTTATGGACGGATCATCTGGATATAACCAAATCAAAATGGCCCCAGAAGATACTATACATACGTCTTTTCGAACGTCAAAGGGGATTTACTGTTACAAAGTGATGCCTTTCGGGCTTAAAAATGCCGGGACAACATACCAAAGAGCTATGACAATAATTTTTGATGACCTTTTGCATGAAGTTGTAGAATGCTATGTGGATGACTTGGTTGTCAAAACCAAAGATAAGTCTAACCACCTTAAAGATTTGCAAACAGTTTTTGACAGATTACGGAGACATAATTTGAAGATGAACCCGCTCAAGTGTGCATTTGGAGTTAGATCAGGAAAGTTTCTAGGCTTTGTAGTACGATATCTTGGGATTGATATAGACCCGTTGAAGATTAAAGCTATACAGGAGCTATAACCTCCTAAAGATCTAACGGAACTCAAATCCTTGCAAGGTAGGCTTGCATATATCAGAAGATTCATTTCAAATTTGTCAGGTCGATGCCAGCCCTTTTTCCATCTTATGAAAAAGAATATCAAATTTGAATGGGGTCGGGAATGCCAAAATGCTTTGGAGAGCATAAAGAAATATCTATCAAAATCCGCCAGTTCTAAAGGCTTCTAAAAAAGGAAGGCCGTTGATTTTATATATTGCAGCTTTGGATAATTCTCTTGGTGGGTTATTAGCTCAGAAAAATGACGAAGGAAAAGAGGTAGCCACCTACTATATCAGTAGAACACTCGTGGGAGTAGAGCATAATTATTCTCCCATTGAGAAGATATGTTTAGCATTACTATTTACAGTAAAAAAAAACTGCAGCATTATCTTCTTACCCATAAAGTGGAACTCATATCTAAGGCAGATCCCCTCAAATATTTGATGACTCGACCAGTCCTTTCTGGAAGATTAGCTAAATGGGCACTATTACTACTAGAGTTCGACATTGAATATGTTCCACTAAAAGCAATTAAAGGACAAGCACTCGCAGATTTCTTAGCTGCCCATGCCGTTCCAGATGACTCACCGCTAGCAACAATTTTACCTGATGAAGAAGTATTTCTAGCTCAAGACGTTGGTCCTCACTGGAAAATGTATTTTGATGGTGCATCACAAAGGCCACCTGATGGTGACACTGGATTGAAGAAGGCCAAAGCAGGAGCCGGAATAGTGTTTCTAACACCAGAGAATGGAGTAATATATCACTCTTTATCATTGTTAAAGATCGAATGCTCTAATAATGAGACTGAATATGAGGTGCTCATTATAGGACTTACAATGGCCCTTGAGATGAAGATATTATTCCTACATGTTTTCAGGGATTCACAACTAGTTGTGCGGCAAGTAAATGGAATATACGAAATCCGTAAGCCAGAATTGCTTCCTTATCACCAGAAAATAAGAGAGTTGATGTCCCAATCTGCATTTATCAAATTAGAGCATGTGCCACGGAAGTATAATATTCAAGCTGACGCTCTAGCTAAATTAGCTGCAGCCCTCAAACTTCCTAGTGATGGAAAAGTGGAAGTAATCATTGAAGAAAGCTTAGTTCTCCCTCATGTTTTGGAGGAAATTCCTCATAGCAAGGTCGTGAATGTAAATTATGTGATGAATCACAAGAGGTAGATTGGAGGGCTCCTTTCATTGAGTATTTGAAGTTTGGAAAACTTCCTGAAGAAAAGACCAAGGTTAATGAGCTAAAAAGAAGGGTTTTATCCTATACAATACTAAATGATACCTTGTATAGGTGAGCTTATGATCAGATGTTATTACAGTGTCTATCCCCACAAGAAGCCAAACAAGCAATAGATGAAGTGCATTCAGGTATTTGGGGCGCTCATCAGGCTGGTCAAAAAATGCGGCTTAAATTAAAACAGATGGGATACTATTGGCCCACGATGTTAAAAGATTGTGCGAATCTGGCTCGGAAATGCTACATCTATCAAATACATGGCGATTTGATACACCAACCGCCAACGCCGTTGTACCCCACTATACCTTCATGGCCATTTGCCGCTTGGGGTATAGACATTATCGGACCGATAGATCCAGCATCATCGCGAGGCCATCGCTTTATATTAGTAGCGACTGATTATTTCACTAGGTGGGCCGAAGCAATACCATTGAAAGAAGTGAAGGCTGATAATGTGATTCGGTTCTTGGAAATAAATATCGTTTACAGATTTGGAATACCTAATCGAATTATCTCCGACAATGCACAGTTTTCAAGAGCTATAAGGTGACAAGATTTGCCTTGAAATATCATATCGATTGGAGATTCTCTTCAATTTATAATCCAAAGGCAAATCGTCTTGCTGAAGCTTTCAACAAAACGTTGTGCAAAATTTTGAAGAAGATGGTGTCAAAGACCAAAAGGGACTGGCATGAGCGTATTCAATAAGCATGATGGGCATATCGCACTACTTATCGAACTCCTACTCAAATGATCCTCCCTAAAAACTAAGTTTTGACTAGGATGGAACGTCCCTTCGGAGTCAACACGCAAGTGTTCTTGAGTCAAAATAAATCTTCACATCCTCATTTTGTCTAGGATGGAATGTTCCTTTGGGGTCAACACGTAAGTGTTCTTGAGGCAAAATGATCCCCCCAAAACTAAGTTTTGACTAGGATGGAATGTCCCTTCGGGGTCAACACGCAAGTATTCTTGAGTTAAAATAAATCTCCACATTCTCATTTTGTCTAGGATGGAATGTCCCTTCAGGGTCAACACCTAAGTGTTTTTTAGGCAAAATGATCCCCCCCCCCAAAAAAAAAAACTAAGTTTGACTAGGATGGAATCTTCGTTCGAATTCAAATAATGGAATGCTCCCTCAAGATCAGTGCTATCAAGTCAAGACGAGCCCACTCGAATTTTTAACAGATATCTTGACTAAAGAAGATATGTGATCAAACTTGGTAGTAGAACCCTTCATATTTCGATTTTATATATATATAAAAAAGTGGATCGCAAAAGATGCTCCATTACTCCGTTGATCACTCGACTACATACATGTGAAGCATAATGAAATTTAACCAGGGAGGAATAAAAGGAAAAGGGTCTTTTAAAAAAAAAAGATTATACAACTCGCTGATGGTTCCCAACAAACATTAAGATGCTGAAAATCAATAGACTCCTACAAGCAAATCAAAATCCTACAGAACTCCTAAAACGGGCACTACTTCCTGCATAACACCACTACCCAGGAGGATGATAACTCTGAAGTTCTTTGATGATCTTGTCAACTCGGCTTTCCAACACATCAACAGAGTCAGATGTTGCACCTACACGTCTTTCCGCAAACTCCAACTTCTCGCGCGCTTTCTTTAAGCTTTCAATGGCTTCTTGTTTAGCAAGGACAGAAGCATCCCAAGCAAGTTTGTTTGACTTTTCTAATTTCTCCATTCTACGGACATCATCACGGAGTGATTGATGACTCTCATTCTTCTTGGATAGCTCATTTTCTAAAGCAGCAAGCTTTGCTTTTAATTCGGTCACCTCAGCTTCTAGCTGACACTCTGCTTCAACCATCACTTTCCGTTCACTTTGTGATCTCTTATAGTTATTGTGAGCTGATCGTTCTTATTCCTCTGAAAGAGCTACAAGCTTTTGAGCCTCTTCAACAGCTTTCTTGTCTACTGTGAGGGATGAAGCTCGAGATGTCTCAAGCTGTTGTAAAGATTTCGTGAGATCATCCACAAGATTCACCCAGGCAGGAAACTTTATCCGCGGGAATACCTGTAAAAGAGAATTTGCAGTATCTCTGAACTAGCTCGAGGTCGAGGATTTTTCTTCAAAAATTGTGACATCCAGTTGAATACCCCTATGGCCACGTAATCGAGCATGGATTGTGGCATAATGACTCGAGGAGCAAAAGACATCTCCTCGCCCTCTGTTTTGGAAGATGTTGAAATTTCTTCAGTGACCTCAACTAAAAAAAAAGGAGTTTACTTGTAAATGGAGAATAATAAAATAAGGTGAAAAAGAAAAGCAATAAAGGCCACATACGATTGCGTAGTGCGCTTATTGGATCGGTATCCACAGAAAGAGTCATCTCTGTCAAGACGCAATCTCGAAGCATTGGATTGTTCTCTAAAAAAAAAAAGAAAAGAGGAAGGATCAAGAGTAAGCTTGTATCCGGCTAAACTCTACTCAACAACTGATACCTTCTTGCATGACCTCGCTCATCGCGTTATCTTTTACAACGTTTTCCCTAAGAGGGCCAATATTCTCAAAGTTCTTTTGCGCATCTGAAAAATGACAATACTCATACTTATGAGATTCAATATTAAACATTTGAAAAAGAGAGAATAAAAGGGAAATGATAAAGGAAGAGACTCACAATTATATAAAGGACTCGTTCGGTCTGTATCCATAGAAGGAGGGGTCTCCATCGAAGCATCACTTTCTTGAGGTGTCAAGCTACTTCCTGAAAAAGAGAGGAATGATAGATTAGTTCTACCTTTATGCAGCGGTTAAAAAAAAATGAAGGAGGCCTACTCACGATGTTGTAAAGCATTTATTTGATCAGTAACCATAGAAGGATATATCTCTATGAAATCATCATATTCCTGAAGTGTTGGACTACTCCCTTAAGAAGAGAAAGAATATGTTACTTTCTACTTGGACTTTAAAGGTGCAAAAAGAGACATAACTATCTCACCTTGTATAATAGTGGTACTTGTGTTATTTTCTACATGTTCTCAACGGGATGGATGGCTTTTCTTGAGTTCCTTTGCGTACCTAAAAATAAATACAAAGGAAAGAGAGACGGTATTGATGAAGAAGATGATTAAATGCATAATCAAAATTTTGATAAATGATCGGAAGATTGTTACTCTTTCGAAAGGTCGTCGTCTTATGATTGTCAATAAACTCATTGTGTTTTCCTGCAAATCAAAATATTTTAGCACTTGAGGGAGAAAAGAAAAGCAAACCATAAAGAACAAAAAAAAAATAGTGTTTACAAAAGGAAGAGCTTGTTACCGTTGTCAATAGTGGACTCTATGAATTTCTTGGAAGAAGACGTAATCTTATCAGTAGTGCTATGGGAACGCTTGTACCCCGACTTCGGTAAAATTGAGAAATCTCCATGCTCAAATAGGAGGCAGTACTGTTACGATACCACATTGCATAATTCTTGGAAGTGAACCCAACACGCTTCGACAAAGGTAAGTAGAAGTCAACCTCAGAACCTTTGTACAAAATAGTTCCCCAAGAGACAAGCATCTCATGTTTGGATGGATCAGGAGACAATACAAGATTCACTCTACCAGGTACATGCTTATCATAACCAAATTGTCGAGCATAGCGTGAAGGGTAGTAGACTGAAAGAAGATGATCATCTCCTCGCCGATAAGGCAAAAGGCCAGGACGTATACTCACTAGGGACTCAAATTGATCCGTCGTTAACGTTAAGGAAGACATCAAACTACTTTCACGATGGTCAACAAGATAATTAGAGGAAGAGGAAGAACGAAAACTGCGACAAATTGGCCTCCAATTGACACCTGACATCCAACCATCTTGAATTCTACGAAATAACATGTGAGCCTGGTGAGGTGAAGGATCTTTCATCTCGATATTAGCAATCATCACCATTAATGGGAGCTTTTCATGTTCCTCGGAACATGTAAAAGTCAATGGAAAATAGAAAGCCAACCATGCGGCAAAATAATGAATTGGAAAACAAACGTTGCAGGTATTCGGATTAGAACTTCTAGATATAGCATCAAAAGCTCGATATAAAGAAGCAAGCACCGGAATCGCTAGCGAAACTCTGGTACCTTTCGCCATCTCATATGCCATTGGAAATGTCTCCGGGCGAATACCATTCCCGTCATCTGATGGAAGTACAAAAACATTTAGCCAAAGAGCAAGAAAAGAAGCGAGGTAAGTTGTCCTGTCAACTCTTCGACGATTGCACTAATCCCAATACTTGTGGTGGAATTTGTATCAATACCTTAGTTCACTTAAAGGATCTCTCTCAGATGGCGGATCTCTAATGTCCATAGATTTGTCAGGATAAAATCATGCATTGATCCATCTACGACCGGAGATACCATGACATGCGTTGGTTTCTCCAAGTAATTGAAAATAACAATCATATAAAAGTTGCAATTCCCCATCAATGGCTCTGAGGTTGTATTCATCATAAAAAACATCCCCCCACATTGGCAGTCCAGCAAGGTGCTTCAAGTCACAGAGAGATATACTAATCTCACCATCTTTTAGTAAATCAGTATGGGTTTTTTCATTCCAATTCTCAAAAAAGAACTTGGAGACTAAATAAGACAATTTATATTGAAAAAGACAACAATGAACGGCACCATAAATTCCCGCATTGAAAAGTTTTGTTTGAAATCCAAATAAAATGACCTGCGTCCACTCAATTTGATGAAGACGAAAGCAGTGCATACCTCTTAAATTTGTTGTCCCAACGGTCTGCCATGGAACTGCTTGACCACTTAATATTCTTGCACCTGGCGGCGAAAGGATGCAACCTCACCGAAATTGGTGCCTATGGGCGCCAAAAATAATGCCTCATGGGAAATTTTGTGCATAAATCCATTGCCATTCGCATAGCCGAAGATAGTTGAAGTCGTAATCTCTGCACAGCTCTTCACCAAACTGTAATTGGGGGTAATGAAATTCGACCTTCTGCATAATTCTCGGAGCTATTATGGTGAGGAATGTCTTCGTGCTCTTCGTTGCGATTCTCGTCAACACGATCTCTGTATGAAGAGGACATAGTAACAAAATATTGCGAATTATTTGCTATGGGAGTTATGAATAATAAGCTTCCATGATGTGTATATATAGACACAATTTGCAAATTTAGCTCCTAATAAATCTCCTCAAATCTCTACATTGGATTCTCCTTTTCGGGATCTTGAAATCTTCAAAAAATTCCCGGATATATACTACAGATCTATTTACAAAAGTCCGATTAAACATACGCATAAAAAACAAAAAGTCTTGCGCATATGAGATGGGATTATTGAAATATTACGAACTTTGAACTAACAAAATATATGGCTCGATTCAAGTAGTAAGCCCACAAAAAAAAAAAGAAAAAAAAAGGACAAATTTTGATAGGTTTAAGAGGTTGGAATAAGTCAAAGGTGTGGCAGCGGCAAAAGAAAAAAAAAGTGGAAATAAAAGAAACCCTAGTGCTGCCGCAAGCTTGGGGAGGAAAACCAAAACCCAAGAAAAACCCTAGCTGGAGCCATCTGGGCCATAGCTTGAGAGGCTATATAAAGGAAAAAATAAATCCCTAGAAAGAAGACAAGCCACAACAGAGAGGGGAAGAGGCAGCCGCCAAAAGAGATACAGAGACTTCGTAGGAAGACTTCAATCCTTCCCGAGCACTCCCGCATTACCTTCGATTGAAGGTATTCAGAAAAGAAGCAATCTCATCTCGGATTCGAGAGAGATTTAGAGGTAAAATACCTCGTCTTCATCATCAACAAAACTAGCTTCGATTGAAGCCCTAAAAAAGGAAGAAATTGCTGAAATTCGGCAATGAGATGCGGTGAACAGCCGGAATCCGGCGATGAAGTGATGTTGATGGGTAAAAGAATAAAGATGGAAAATACCTCGAAAGCACGAATGGATTTCACGATGTGAAGCCCTGCTTTGGGGGTTCCTCGAAGTGAATTTCTTATATCGAGAATAGAACACCGCTGAAATTCGGTGATAAGATGCATATCGGCCGAAATTCGGCAACAAAGGATGGTGTATGACCGTTCGATCAAAAAAAATAAATAAATCAGAGATTCAAAAAGTTTACTTTGATTTTGATCTTCCAATAGAAACAGTCAAAAGAAAGATATACAAACAAAAAGATTCAAAATGCTTTCTCTCTAATCAGAGAGATCAAAACAGAAAGTCCAAAAAAAAAGAAGAAAAACGGTGCTGGACCGGCGTGCATCAAGCAATGCTACACAGTTCTCTGATAGAAAAAAGGGCTTTATATTGCTTCTCATTTTATCCATAAGGATGTAGTTAATGAAATGCTATGTCTTTGGAAATGCATACATGAAAATTACTCAAAAAAGCATTAATGCCAAGTTTCTTATTATTCTGGTTTACGTTGTTTCTTTTGACTAATTTGAATTGCTTTTCGTTTTTTTTTTTAATGTTGAATTCAACATATGCTCTTTGGTTGATATATAGCAGCGGTCTTGCTCTATGATGCATCTATTAATTATATACTCAATTCGATGAAAAGTTTCTAATTAGACTCCTGGATTAAGTTACTCATGATTATTTCTTACAGTATATCTTATGTGTGTCCTCATCATTTTTTGAGCATTTTTTTTTAAATAAATAAATAAAAGCACAAAATAAAAAAATAATAAAAAAAGATTTCCCCTTAATCGGAGGTTTCGCATATGCGTGTAATTAACATTGGATTATTTAAATCAATGGAACAAGGTCCCAAAATTTAAAATGAAATTTTCCACAAAAACAATAAATTACTTGTTAAGTTTTTATTCTTGGACCACGGGAATTCAAATGAAGAACACATTTAAAAAAAAAAAAAAGAAAAAGGAAAACTGGTCAATTAACTCTTTCAATAGAAAATCATGACAAACCAAACTCCAACACAATCTGACGCATAATTAGCTGTCTATCAAAAATATGTTAACATTGCAGCAGACTTAAATTAGTGTTCCAAAAAGTACATTGACAATGTTGCAAGCCGATGCATGATGGATGTGAGCTAATAGTTAAAAAGCCTCAGTGTCCTTACCACTTTAATCCAACAAACGGATTCAGGGCATAAACATGAACAGATCTAACAATTATTGATATGTTGCAAATAGAAACATGGACAGATAAGTTTTTAACAAAATTTGAGTACCAGTTCTGACACCCTGAGAAGAATGCATCCAGCAACACTGGTAATTGACAAATGAAGAATTACAGGCACCTTCTACTCAATCCATTGAAGATTATCGTAAAACAGCATTAGGAAATTGATCCATCGTTGTGACTTTATAACAGAAAATATTGCGGCAGAAAGAACAACATACCCGCACAGATGCCTTTCATTCGACTTCAGTTTACGAGTGTTTAATAAACCCAGAGACTTCTGATCAATTCCATTGAATACAAAAGTTCCGTGCATTGGCACAAACTGCTTCGTGACAAGCTGCACCAAACTAATAAAGTTACTGACGACTTGATCACGTGAAGACAAATTATTAATAAGAATAATAACGAACCTTAATTACTTCTTGAGACGCAACTCCACCAACAAAGGCAGCAACTGTATGTAGCTCTGCACCTCCAAATCTACACATTTCGCTAACCAGATCTTCAGATAAGGTTGATCCATGCAATCCCATATCACTTAATATGCCAACAGCAATAGCCTTTAGTCGTGCTATGTCCTCATCCATCCCACTGTTGAATTTCCCGACAACATGGTTATGCAACTTCTTCTTTTGGCTTGTAAGTACAAAAGAAAAATGTCCTGATTTGAGAAAGGAAAACACAAAATAACCTACGAATAAAGATAAATCAAGGACCTGGGCATACCCATCAAACATCCCAGGAAATCTGTTGTTGTTGGCAGCAAACCTATCCACCGCTCGAAGCAAAATATAGAAACCTACTGCAAAGCTGTGATGACCATGTAGTGCTTTAGCAGTAACAGAAATCGGAGCTGGTAAAGCAAAAGGTATAATAGATCTTTCTTTTTCATTTAATCATGTGCAACGGTCATAATCAGATGAGATCAAAAGAATAACAAATACGGCGAGAGTTATGGGGAAACATGTTTCAAAAGTTACGTTTGGATCCCAAGAACTCTTTATGGAAGAAACTGCCCCACAAAAATGTTCGGCAAAAAACGTAGTGAGCTTTGAGTATAAAATGTAGAACATGTTCCTGTTAACCTTGCGCAATCTCTTAAGAAGTATCTACATTCAGTTATCTAAAATAGAAAAACTAAAGACTTTTACGTCCGATGTCTATGAATTAGGGACCAACGCTACAAGTGTATCATAACTTTCTATTTTGTAGCTTATTAGCCATATTTTTCCCCTATGATGGAGTAACTGTATCCTTACTAGTCAGAGTTGACAATTGATTCAACACAAAGCAACTAGGAAAAAAAGATGAAGCTAATAAGTTTGATTCAAGCTTCAGATAGCCAATCATTACAATTTTTCGCTACATGAGGAGAAGCAACCGATTTTGACTAAAACTTCAGGCAACTGAATGGGAGCTCCTAGAAGACATTCAAAAAGGACGACAGAAGAGCTACATCTAATTTTTACCATACACATAATTATAGTGCCAATTGCATTTCTTGGAGGGGTTCAAGATTCGTGAAGTCCACTTTATTTAAACAAACAAACTATATTATATGGGTACCTGAATTTTTCTAAACATGGAATATTTCCACACTAACAGTAACTGAACACACCACTAAGATTCCGAGTCTACAGAAAATTAGAAAGTAATTTTCAAAAAGCTGAAATGCATACATGAAGCAAATAAGATAAAACAAAGAGAATCCATAAAGTTTCTAGAATATATAGTCAGTAGGTCACTTGGGGAAATATTTGAGCTTGACCTTGCCCCGCGCGTGGCGTACAGACTATCTAAGCAATTACACGCATCAATCCTTCCTTTGTGCCACCCAACCTGGAACCGTTCCTTGGCTCCTTGCCCTTCTCACATTAGCTCTCACCAGTGGCACTGTTGTCCTTCTTGGTTAGCTTCTCCTTGGACTCATTCTTGAACTCGATAAGCGACTAAGTGACACGAATAGCATCCAAGTTTCCAACCCCTCTTCGCTTGAGTTCGAGCTTGATCCATCCCTTCAAACCATCCATGAACGCAAACAACATGTCCCTGTCAGACATATCGGGGATCTCGAGCAACAACTCCATGAACTCCTTGACGAACTCCCTGATGGTGCCCTCTTGCGTAAGGCGCCGAAGCTTGGTCCTTACCTCATCCGTCACACACTCTGGGTAGAATTGGCGCTAAGCTCTCCGTTGAACTCCTGCCACATCCCCATGACAACGTGCTTTCCCTAACGATGTCATCTATCACCCTTCACCACCATAGGGTCCCCACATATCCAAGGTACAATGAGACCGTGCGCAACTTCAAAGCATCGTTAAGCAGGAACATTGCATGCCCCATCGAAGGCCTTCAACTTAGGCGCCTTCATGCACCCTGCTAGCTGCCCTCCCTAAGCTCCCTGAGCTAGGATAGCCTTATATGCCTCCAAGCGCCTAACAAAGTCATGCAGCACCCCCGCTCCCATCCGTGCCCTGCTTGCACCTCCTCAATCTCCTCAAGCAGCGCCTCTACACTGGCCTCCAAAACCTCAACTTGCCCATGCGATGTGCTGAATGAGGCGTTGGGTGCGCGTTGCATCCGCGACTTGAGCCCTTCCTCTGGATCCTTGAGCGATCCGACCTCCCTTTTCAGTTCCTCGACCTGATCCATGAGCTCCCCTACGACAACTTGCAACATGGCAAACTTGACCTCAAGGGTGGCCAACGTCCTTCCAGATTTCCTTGCCTTAGGTGTGTCCTCTGGCAGCACCACAGCGATGACGTTATTCTCGTCGGCCATCTCTTTCCACTTTGATACCACTTGTCACAATGTTAGAGTTATCACATTGACCTTGTGCAGCACTTAGCAACTTTTCTTTAGGCAATGTCCTTAAGTCGCTGAGCTCAACCTATTGAAGATGACCATACGCGCTTGCTAAAGAGAGTAGAAGGAAATGCATGAGCACAAGGGACGCTTGAACGCTTTGCTCAAGACTTGGAGGGATTCCTTGATGTCTTGATGGTTACAAATGAGGGAGGGGCGCCACTACTTATAGAAACCTAAGGCCCCAATGGATGGCCAAGATTGAGCCAAGTATATGGCTTGGACTACACTTTAGAGAATTCCTACTTCTTGGTCAAACAATTACACTCTACAAGACTCAAGGGACAAGGATGGGCTTGACCTTGCCGCGCGCATGGCCCTAGCGCGGCCCAGGCGTCCTGCCTAGCCTAAAAGCCCGTGCAACAAAGGCACCTCATGCGCCGCCTTGCGCATGCCCTGTGTGCTCCCTGGTCACGAGAAATGTCTTAGCCCGTGTCACCGGAGTCCATGAGAAACATCCTTTCAAGGCCAAGGTTTTAAATGTCGTTTTGTGCCGAGTTTCGGTAAATTCTAAATTCGAGACGTGCCAACCATGCCGACCGTGCTGATAATAAAATATTACATTTTACTATATATTTGTATGTTTTTTAAATTTTTTTAAAGATATTTAATTTTTTAAAATTTTTTTAAAAAACATTATAACGAAAGGATCACACGCCTTCGCGTGTGACCGAGCATGCCGCCCGGCTTTTAATACCTTGTTCAAGGCGTGCGCGCAGAGACACGGGTGTCTGAGCTGTTGCTGCTTTTTTCTACTATGCGTTTCACCGGATGCGCACTTTCTTGTGCGCCTTGTATCAAAGCTCCATGACACCCCTTGCGCCTTTGATAATCTATAACTCATGTATGCAGAAAGTTAACCTGGTATAAAATCTTCACAAATTACCTGTAGTCCTCATCAATGAAATATTTTGGTAAATCAGGTATGGATGAGCTATATTCATCCCCAATATCTCTATATCTACAGATCTTCAAGAGTTGCCATTAAAATGAATTTGCATATCAATGGAGTGGATGAGATCAGATGTAAATGCTGTTTGAACAGTTTACATATGTGAAATCATAGTGGAACAGAAACTTACAGAGAGCTTTCTAGCATTTCTGCAGAAAGTCTTAATTGTTGCCTTTGAAATTGCATTAAGACTTCTACCAATTCTTGTTAGAATATTTCTGACACGGTTTTCCATTGCAATACAATCTTCTTCAGCCTTAGTTTGGTAGATCTTTTGCAACTTAACGTAGGATCTGTATTATAAGACTTGTCAATTAGATAGATGAAAATAACATCTACACATTATGATTTTCATCCTTCAGATAGTTCAGTAATTTCAGCAGTAATTAACACGAAACTTACTCCATTGAGGATGTCATATCAGGAATTGAGCCCTCGAGAGGTGGCTCTCCATAACCTCCCTTTCCAACAAACTCCTGCAGAGCACAAATGGAGCATGCAACTTAAAACACTTCAGTTAAATGTTTTAAGCAAACTAGAACAATTGTGTTGTATAACATCAACATACAGAATAAGACTGTCAGACCAAAATTATTTTGACATCAAATAAATTTAATAATGAATGGTTAGTAGGTAGTTTGAAGAAGCAGATGCAGACATTCATCTAGACATATAAAAAAACACTTGGGACCTCTTTTCTATCTCCAGCCTATAAGGGGGAGGAACAGGACATGTAAAAGCACTTCCTATTAGGGGAACAGGACATGTAAAAGCACTTCCTATGGGCCAATAAGCAGCGAAGCCCGATGGAGATAGCTTACACTAGAACCCATAATCTTAACTTGTTTAATCATCAAATGATCTATGCCTACAGCAAAAAGTGATGGGAGGAAAGGCAAACATAAGAATCGACAATAACAAGTTGTCAACCTTCAGAGCTGCCACAAGAACCCAAAAGTCTGGAGAAGTTGAATTGATCTCAGCAGCAGGATCATTTATAATCTGGCGAAGCTCTGAGCCTGCCATCGAGCAGTAAACAAACTTAGCAAGGCGATCTACTGGCATTCAAACTGGCATTGAATAAACTTAGAACCCATTTCCTAAACCCTTAATCCGGTAAATTCAGTTTCCAGCATCAACTTTTTCTAAAGGACATAATGACTATATAGGTTTCTCTATATTAATAAAATCCATCCTAGATTTTGCTGCAGATATGTTAGTTCTAAGAAAAATAGAATGAATCTAAGATTAAAAATGTCCGACATTGATAGTCAGTTGATTTAATGAGGCAAAAGGCCTACAATCACCAGCCTAAATGAGGTATCGCCTGAAAGTACCTTATGCTAGTTGTATAAATATAGAAGGTGGAGAAACAAGCCTTGAATTTTATACATCCATCCTAAAATGTCAAAAGTAAGCCAGTAAAAACATGAACAGTATCAAAAGTCAATGCTTTTAAAAGTATAACCCATATTGGAGTATAGTCATGTTAATAAATTATAGCTATGAATGTCACCTCCGATAACCTCAAGATTAAAACACAAAGGTAGTATCTTAATACAATAGATGTGTTAAGTAAAGCTTAAATTTCTAGAACACGTGCACTTACTGATTCCCTTGGGAAGAGAAACTTTAAATGCGGCACCCATAGCCTCTTTATAATTCTCTTCATCAAATGAACGCATGCGAGCTTTCATTTGATCCTGTAGTTGGAAGTGAACTGACACTAAATACATGATCAACCAAGACATCATATATTTTCCCAAAAAAATGTAGTTGGAGCTTTGATTTCTTTTAAATTTATGGTTAATAATATTTTGTCCCACCGTAGGCTTTTTTCTTAGAAGATTTTGTTGTGCAAATCAGTGTCTATGGCTTAAATTTCTACAATTAGAAAAAATAACTAGTATTTTTAACATTAAAAACACATCGAAACTTATAATATAAATCCAAAATTTTAGTTATATAAATATTGTGCCTACACAATGCTTTACCACACCAAGCTAGGAAAAGACGACCTGTGCGCCATCTTTTCCAATTTACCTATCTAGAATACTTCCGGCGGCCAGGATGGCCATCAGATTTATCCTCTAAATCACTCTCCAAGTCTCGTGATCATGGCTGTCTCTTAAGTGGCTTGCTCTGGGTCTTAGTATTTGTATTTATACATATTGGTCCCTCATGGATGCTAGGCGGATCTTTGTCCGTGTTGGGCTTCACCCAATTGGCTAACCCTCTGCATAATCCTTTAAAGCCGGTAATGTTGTTTCAGCTACCGTAGGGGTATTAGCTACGTGCTCAACACCGAACTTGTAAATCCCTGCTTGCTGGAGGATTAAGGCCTACATATTGACAGTCATAAGATCCATTTGTTGGTTAACATTATCAGTCATAGTCTCCATCCTGTCCCATAACCTCGACAACGTCCTCCTGATTTTCCAGTTTCAAATCAGAAGTACGAAAGCGTGTTGTTGAATCAGCATAGAACTGAGTGATTCTCCCATCCAAATTAGAAAACACCATGGCTGGGAAAGCAAGGCTGAATGTACAGAAGTTGAGTTTTATAAAGTGGATTGGCAACAAGTCTGTAAACACAGAAAACGGGAAGGACTTGGAGTTAAAATGTCATTATAAGGGACCATGATGGCTATTGCGACTACACTACCGAAAGCTATTGTGACTAAAATTTGCACTATTAGAGACTAAACTATAGTGACCATTTAGTCGTTTTTTGACCTTTTTTCTGAAGTGCAGCCTGATGAATAGCAGCACACTACTAGGAAGATTGTAGTGGGGATTATGTGATGATTCCAAGATGCCGCGTTAACACCATCCGCTAATTACTGAGCGTTACGAAAGAAGAACGTTTTTGCATGATCGATTAATTATAATTCATATCTCTTGCTAATAGTAACTTCCAGATGGCAACGTTGATTCCGTCGATGAAGGTATTCAGCTAAACTTACTTTCCCACTTGGAAAATGTTGCTCTAAAATTCTCCAAGTGATAGTATTATACGTAAGTTACAGAACAATGGTGAATGTACAGTTAAGTGCATGTACAACGTAAGATGGTGTGAATTCTGATACTGTTAGTATATTCATCTGGAACTTATGTACACCTCTTAAAGTTTGCACATCTTTGAATGGCTCATATTAAAAATGAAAAAATAAAACTCTTAGTGCTGCTTAATGGGTTATTTAGGAAATCCTGAAAATTACATAATCCAGCGGAGATTTCAAACGCACAAGCGCCATAATAGTATTCAAATTCTGAGAGGTATACTATGCAAAACTCGAGATAAATAAGCAATAGATGCTTAAAATTTCAATAATCAAAATCAACCAAGTTAAATTTTTCTATGATTACATATTTATAGGGTTGATTCTAATAACCTTCCCTGTTAATATATCTCATGCAGAAATAAAGAATGCCATAAAAAAATAAAGGAGTAGCCAAAAGTAGCTGTGATGCTACGTTGGATTCGTTGAATTTAGACCAAGTTTACGGTGTCTGGCCAAAAGATGAAGCATTCAGTAGGTGAAGCGATGTTCAGCCAAAAAGGAAAAGCAACTCTTTGAAGTTTCAAAATAATAATGATCACTTTAGTGGCTTGAAGTTTCATTATAACAATAATCACTTTAGTGGCTGTAAATCCTAAGGTAATAATGGTTTTTTTTTTTTTTTTTTTTTTGAGATTATCATGGTGGAACCGTAATGCGAGCGCACGCTCCCGTAGGGATCTCAAACTCGCGTAAAATCCCCACGTCCAGTCCTGATCGACGCTCTGGAATCAGAATACAGGCCTTCCATGAACGGAGGCTCCTACCACGGGGTACAGAGGATTTTACTTTGAAAAATTCTGCACGAAATTTCACCTCATGCGGCCTCGAACCAGAAAGTATATAGAAATTGACAGAGAAAGGTTGTGAGTTGTTCTCACGTTTTCATTTCATTTATATAGATCTCTACATCTCAAGGGTGATTAATTCAGATACACCAAACCCTAGAAAATATAGGAGAGAATATATGAGGTAGTTACAATACTAGTCAAATATTTACGTAGCTATTGCTTAGGTGGGTTTGCCTCTTCCAAAGCAATTAACTTAGTGCGTGCTCGCATTCTAATTGGAGCGGCTAGAGGCCGATAATCATCAGGCAGACCATTGAGGGTGTGAATGAGAATATCATCATCACCGATTGGTGTGCCGCTTGCTGCAAGTTGATCAGTTATGAGTTTGATTTGGTGTAGATATTGTTGCATAGATTGAGTGCTTTTCTGGATGTTATGTAAGTTCTTCTTCAAATTAATAACATGAGAGCGAGAAAGAGAGGAGAACTGTCTTTCGAGAACTTCCCAAGCTTTGTGAGAGGAACTAACGCCAACAACATAGGGTAGCGCTGTCTCCAAAAGAGTTGCATTAATCCAAGAGAGTAATTGTTGATCACATTCGAACCACTTCTTATAGTCTGGATTTGGCAATTTTTCTTTCTCCTAATTTTCTATTATTTGCGACGGTGGAGAAAAAGATACATCAATGAACCCTATCAGGTCATTTCCTTTGAGAACAGGAAGAAAAAGAAATCTCCATAAAAGATAGTTACCAGCATCCAATTTGATTGAAACTAAATGAGTGATATTGGACATAACAAAGGAGGAGGTGTTTGAAGCTTCCATGATGAAGAGAGGATCTCTGGATGCTGTGAGGCAAAAGCAACCTTTGATACCAAGAAAGTATATAAAAATTGACAGAGAAAGGTTGTGAGTTGTTCTCACGTTTTCATTTCATTTATATAGATCTCAACATCTCAAGGGTGATTAATTCAGATACACCAAACCCTAGGAAATATAGGAGAGAATATATGAGTTAGTTACAACAATACTAGTCAAATATTTACGCAGCTATTGCTTAGGTGGGTTTGCCATTACTTATATTATCAGAACCCGGATGGTGACACTTCCTGATGTACCTTTCAACCGGTCGAGCTAGCCGCGCTCGGCAGGTAATTATGGTTTTGACTCTTCAATGTGCTTATTCAACCTGCACTTACTTGGGAGAAGTTGAATAGTTTTCTTAGAAGGCCCAAATTTACTAAATACCCCTCTACGATTTTGGGCACTCATACCCCTCAATTTATTTTTGGAACTTTCATACCCCGCCTACCTTATTTATTCGTCCGCCCCCCGTACTTGTATGTGTCTTATCTGTGCTGACGTTCGCTCGTGGAATACATAGGTGCCTTGATTTGATTGTATATATGTTGTCTCACAAATTTTTGAGCAGTGTGAGGCCGAGGGTTTGATTAAAGATAGTTATGCGAGTTATCCCTTTTTTATCTAATATTTTAGTGAGTGTGTACAGAATTCTAAATCGGTTTAGGAGTGCGTCTGTAGTCATCTCGTGTTCAATTAATACTATACAGTGTGAGTGGAGTCAGCACAAACGCTCGAATTAAATTCGATCTGGTTATTGTGTGAGTGGTCACAATCACAAGTGAACAACGTGTGTTCACTGATCGAATTGTTTATTTCATTAGCTCTAAAATACTTAGACACACAAAGAGAGAGTTAGAGCAAGGCCAAAAAAGCGCTACACGAGGTTAGTTACTATAAGATTCAAATTAGTCAGTTATTAGGTGCGTCCATTTAAAAACTGTTAAAGTTTTTGGAGAATAGAATTACACAAATAATTCAACACTAATTGTTATAGCATCTTAGTGCGTTCTAATAAGATTGAAAAAAAATTATGACATAACGAACTTATGTCTTATTTGTTTTGTGCAAAATAAACATTTATTGAAATAGCAATATTACCAAATAATTTTTTATATTATTATAAGTGTTGTAAAAAATTAATGTTTATCATACTAATTAATTACTTATCGAAGAATTTGTGTGAGGAGGATGTGTATGATGATAGAAGAGAGAGGATAGAGGACGAATGATGTGAGTAGAAAATCGATATACTTCTCTCTCAATTTCTCGATGCTAATAAAGATAAAGTAGCATAAATTCTTACAACATTTGCATATATATGTTAAGCAAGTGTTAATATATATAAAATATATATAGATTGTTTCAAAATCGCACCAAAGATTAAATAAAAAACTTTCACAGCTCTATATTATAGGTCCATGTTGTGTTGAGAGTGTATATTGAGAATGAGTGAGAGAGTTCAAGAAAAGAGAGATTTTATTTATAAAGTAGTTTACGCGCCTAGCTTAGATCAATTTAGAAATATATTCATAACTTTCTAATGCATTTTTGGAGGTATTAAGACGATATTTTTTTTATTTTTGTATCTCTCTTATATTGATGCAAGGAGGATTAAGGGACTTTTACTCAATGACAAAAGTAAATCACGTTATCGGACAATATAATATGAGATATTATTTAGATACTCATCATTTCTCATTGACATATGTTGTAGATTTAGTGATACTAGATATATATTTAGAGGGAAAGCACATTAAGCGGACATTGTGTGTCGAGTTCTCTTCCGCAATAAGTATTTTTTTGTACGATCCCAAAATACTATATACTCTAGTCTTCAAGTTTGCCGATGTGGATATAAATATTACTCTAATATTATATATTTATATACTACAATAATATAGTAATTAAGGTGTGTAGAGTTCAGAGAATCGATAGGTATATTCACAAAAGTAATAAGTTTATTTAGTAATTAGCTAAATATGCTCATTGGCTAAGTCAACACACACACACTATAAATTCGCCAATTGGGTACCACATTCACCTCGCTCTCTAAAATAAGTGGAATCACTGTGCAAAATCATAGTAATTGACATTAATATTAATTCTCTATTAGTGAGCGAACCTTGTCACTCGGATATAAACCTTTCCCAATTTATTGTTTGGGAAGAAAATAGTAACAAATGAAACGGTAATATAGGCTAGAATATAGGAAGAAGTATAAAGGGAATGGCTGTAATTAGGCAACAAAAAAAAAAGAACAAGTAGGTTAGGATGAAATTAGCAAGCTGAGGCTCTTGTTCTTGATTCTAGGGTTCATTTTTTTTTCTCTGCTATGTTAGCATGGTGGCGGCGGCAACTACGATGGCGAGGCGATGGTGGCTACAACGGCGGTTACGGTGGCGGATGTCATGAGGGCCTTGTTTATCTATGTCCTCTTTTTTTTCGGAGCTTTCCATGATATCTCAATGAGCTTGTGATGCCCGTTTATCTACACTCTTTTGTTTATGACCACTCGAATGTTGTTTATGGTCGGTGTTTATTCAATTTCGATTTAGTTATTACGTCAGTTATTTGGTGATGTTAGAAACTTGTGACCAGATGTATTAAAAATGAATCATATTTATTGTTCTTTTTTCTAGTATTTAAAAGAGAAAAAAATTATAGTACAATTTAAAATTTTTTAAATTTATATGATTAGCAATACCAAATATAAATTACTATTCAGTTAAAACTATAGTAATTATTTTTTCTATGAATAACAATGTTAATGTTGCACATAAAACTTTACAACATTTTCATATTACGTATTGTATTATTTACAATACTAAAATTATATTGTCGTCTAGATATGACTATGGTAACAAATGTTGCGGTCTATATTATAAGTAACATTAAAATAATAATACAAATAAAGATATTACTCTTTAAAAGCGTCTTAAATTATATAATTTGCAACACTAATAATATATTGTCGTTAACTTTTAAAAATGGTTAACAACTATTTCAATTCCTATGAAAGGCAACACGGTGGTAGCGTTCTAATTTCTATAAATGGCAACACAACAGAAACATGATAATAAAAATTCACAACTATTTTAGAATGTTATGATTTATATGTTTAGCAACACTTAAATTCTGTTGCACTTAAGATACAACAACACTTTAAAAATATAACAATTGATATAATTGGCATAATTAATAAATGTTGCAAATAACAATATAAAACGGTTAAAAATTGTTATTGCTTTTATAATTAACAATGCTAAAATTGTGTTGCGAATTATTGATTTAATTGTTGCCATAAGTCACTATTGTAACGCTAGAATGTGTTTTCATAGTATAGCCCAACTATTGCTAAATAGCCGTTTTAATAACACTGTTCGAACCATTGCCGATAAACCAAAAAACTGTTTTTGTAACTTTTCGTAACGGCAGCTACAACAACGGAGCAAAAAACTGTTGCAGAAAGCTTTTGCAACAGTTTTGTAGCATTTAGCAACGTTTTTTGTCTGTTATTGTATGGATGATTTCTTGTAGTGTAAGATCAATTGTCTCGATGAAAAGCACAGTCGGCTAAAAAATATATTCAAAAATAAGATCGGTCATCTCGTGAAAAGCACAGTCAGCTAAAAGGTAGATTTAAAAATGAGATCGATCGTCTCGATGAAAAGCACAGTCGGCTAAAAGATAAATTTAAAAAATGAGATCAGTCGTCTCGATGAAAAAAACAATCGGTTCAAAACTCAAGGTAGAATGAGACAGTCGTCTCATGATAGATCACAGTCGACTCAAGGTAAAACTTGACAAATGTGACAATCGTCTCGCGATATATCGCTCAAGGAAAAATTTGAAAAAGAGACAGTCGTCTCGTGATAGAGCACAGTTGGCTCAAGGTAAAATTTGAAAAATGAGACAGTCGTCTCGTGATAGAGCACAGTCAACTCACGGTAAAATTTGAAAAATGAGACAGTCGTCTCGTGATAGAGCACAGTCGGCTCAAGGAAAAATTTGAAAAAATGAGACAAGTCGTCTCGTGAAAAGATTTGAATAAGAACTACATCTCAAAAAGATTTTATGACGAGAACTGCGTCTCAAAAGAGTTTTGATGTCAAATTTGTGATTTTTCTTTTTAATGATAGTGAGAAAAATTCATTTTGCTAGAAGTTGATG
>MJHO01000125.1:559216-920313 GCA_002076135.1 Xerophyta viscosa | reverse complement strand
ATATCTAATCTGAGTAAGACAGACATAACCCAGAAGATCCTACCACAATAATTATGGACTAATATCGACTAATAAACATTTCACTCGAGAAAAGTAGCACTAAGACCTTAAACAAAGATCCAAGAAATGATAAAGCAGAAGAGATCCTACTAGTAAGCTAGAGGAGTAGTAGAAATGGAAATTCATTATGTCAAGACTGCAATGTATCTATCCAGGTGAGTCATGGTAGTTCACTTGTCAAAGGAAGAACTGCTATGAGTTCCACATAAAGAATTTTTGTTTAAAGAATAATTTGAAATTTGATGGTGCTTTAGATCAACATAGTTGCAGACCTTATATGTAGACGTCAGAATACAATTATTCGGACAACAACGGCATGTAAACATCATATGCATTTTCCTTCTAAGCAGGATCTAAGAACAGCTAGTTAAGAAAAAAAAATTCATACACTGTTCCTAAAGAAAAATTTTAGACAAGAGCCAGGATAGAAAATTCGTTGCTCTTAAGTCTTGATTAGAATGAAGGCTGCTTTCATTTATTTTTCTATTAACCATCGATGCTAAAGGTTATAGAGGCTTGAAGGACAATCCCTTCATCAAAATAATAACAGAGACAAAAGAAAATAATGTAAAAATTAAAGTATGCTGCCTACCAGAGTAGGAAACGATATTTGGCAAAGAAGGATCGGGACCTTGGCATAGAAATGCGAATCAAATTTGCTTTAATGAAAAGAAACTCACAGGAGTCAGAGCAACAACCATATTTGTTTAGAATATATATTAGCCAACAAATAGTGAAAATAGATGATTTTAGTGCTGCGGAAAAAAATTGGAACATCATACGTAATAATGGCTCCGCTGAAATTCAAAGCCATGAAGTATCAAGTATTATCACAAGCTTACGCTGTTAGCAACCACAGAGCCTTCTCCCAATAGGTGGGGTCGGTTATATGAATCCTCCTTACATCACATTGCTCTATTTAGAAACATCATCAATCATAAGATCATAAATAAAAAAAATGTAATTACTTTTTGTTGAACTCACCACTAAGACCATCACACAATCCAATTGGCAACATCAACCATACAATATAAACTATAGCTTAGCTAGCGCTGGTATAACATCAGTTACAACTAACTCAAGTTCATCGTTATCAAGCACAAACACTGCAATATTAAAATCAAAATAAACTAAAACTGAGAAACAGAGAGTAGAAAAGAACCTGTACTCCCAAGTCTGGAACCCAGATTTGTAGATGAGAAAATGGAGGGGCTCCCAATAGTTGAAGACCTCGTCGCAGTCGTGGATGATATTGGAATTTGCGCTCATATAGCGCAGCATCCCCAGCGCCAGCAGCGGCATGGCCCATCCCAGACCTCGATCGGCGTCGGTACCCGATTTTGTTTCAGGCTTGTCCTCCTTCTCGTAGTCGTCGGACAGCGACGGATCCGCCGCCGACGCTGCCCGCCGCCGTTGTCTCGCCGTTGTCGAAAGCGCCATGGCCGAGCACGTGGTCGATCAGTGTGTTGCTTTGGATCAAATGGAAATGAACAACTGAACTGAGTTAAGACCGAAATTGGTCCGGAAGCCGCATATCAAATGGGCTGTAAAAGTACTTTAGTATAAATCAATTGAGGCAAATGCTTAAATTGGAATCAGTGGAGTATGCTACAACATTATAAATATATATATATAATATATATATATATTATATATATATATTATATATATATATTAATATATTATAGTATAACGGTTCAGATTACGCACGCCCGCGATGTGTAGTTCAGAAATAATTCAAAATATTTTTTAATTTATAATTAGTAAAATATAAAACTTTAATTTATAATTATAAAGTATTTTATTTGTTTTATTATATCGATTTGTTACATATATATTTTTCTACAAATAACAAAAAATAAGTCTTAAAGGAAAAAATTCCAGAAACACAAAATCCACAGTAAAAAAATGAATCTAGTTTGAAAATTTTATAGATGATGTATATAAGAGAAAAAAGTAGATAATTTTATAGCTTTCTTTAGATTATAAGCACATAATATTTATGATAACTATTATATATAATTTAAATTTATTTTAACTATTTAATAATTATATTTGAATATAAAACACCATAAAATCTCCCTTTTTCAATTTAGTGTTATAGATGTAGACTAAAATCATATATAGCATATAGCGGAGACAACAAATTGGATGGTTTTATAACTTCTTGCATAATATATAATAACTATTGTATATTATGCAAATCTCTCATCTTGTATATATATATATATATATATATATGGAACACCCTTTTTATGACAGAATTTCAATTTCTAGCTACATGGGCTAAGAATGTTCAGTGTTATGGGCCAGACATTTGCCCAAGATTCGATCGGTGCCCTTATAACGTCTTAGACTTTGGTCAAGACAAGGCTAAGCCTGCCAATGAAAATTCTCTAGAATCCTGCTAGAGCCATCCTGGGCATTGGCAAAGACAAGGCCTAGCTTACCTTGGAGAATTCTCTAAAATTTCACTGAATGCTTCATTGCTTAGACACAAGTAAAAATACTTTAGAATCTTATGATCATATTCATAGGATTATATTAATCTTATTTATTCATCGGAACCTTGGCTCCCTATAAATAAGAGAAAGGTCTTTTATTTGAACTTTTGGAACTTTTAGGTCGAGAGAAAATGTAAGATTACTAAAAACTGCCCTCTTTACTCTTGTTCTTCTTCTAGTCTTTTGACTATATTTTGAGAGTTTATTCGAGAAACTGAGTTGCAACGAATGCCAAAGAAAAATAAATTTTTTTATTAAATTACTGCATAAAAATGTAGGGAAGTTAGTTCTTTGACACCGGCATATGTACAACTTCCCTCACAAAGCGGGTATGCACGGTGAACACATCAACCAATCAATTGGATTCAGTTCAATTAGAGAGAACAACAAATACGCACCAAACCAACGGTATTTAAACCTTTGCAGTTTAGTTCGCCACCGACCCAGTTGGTCACTTCTTATTGCCCAAAAACATAACCCAAGAAATCTTTTGAAATGCGGCCGCTAGAATCGAACCTAGTCTTTAAGTCTGCTCAAACCAGTTAAGAAGCTTTTTTGAGTGCTGCATTAGCATAGAGAGAGAGTTATCAATATAATACATGAGGAGAAAAAAAAAAGTAAACTTTTCCCAAGTGACTGTATCCTATATCCTACCCTGAATCCTAAATATGATAGACAAAAAAAAAAAAAAAAAAAAAAATTAATTAAAAGGAAGAAACAAACCATTATATTCACAGACTAATCTCTTCATCATATCAAAAGTGGTATACGAGCACAGTAAAGGATCGTAAACGTCATGCGTCACTCCACTATCATCTTGCGCCTCCGTCGTCAACTCCCCGCATGTGCCTAATACATGAAAAATGGAAATGTTAAGACCAACAGCTTCAAAACTACCAAATAAACACACAGGAAAATGAGAAACAAGAATGCGCTTGACTTGCCGAATGCATTTGCCTTCTCCAAGATGGCAAGGCCACAATTGACATTGTTGAAGGCTCTTCTGGAATAAATTTGATTTCATTGTAGCCGTTACGCCTCAGGTTAAACGCCTAAGATAATGCGTAAACCTATGTAACAGCTAATAATAATTTATGAGAGAATATTTATTATGAGTTTGTGTTTATTTAAAACAGGGAAACAAGTACGAGAAAGCTTATCATTACCAAACTTCCAATGTACCAATCACTCGATTAAATCAAGAGATCTTCTAGTTTTCTTAAAATTTGAATGATATCTACAATTACAAACAAAATCATGAAGTGATTAGCAGGACTTGGACATTAGAAACTAAGTCTCGACAAAATTAACATGGTGATAGTCTGTGCCATTTGAGTAGTAGAGGTTTTGTAAACCTTTACAGAAAACTATTATATGCCATAAGAATTCAACAACATAGAGCAGTTTGTTCTCTCATAATTGCAGTTATGAGGTACTATGCAAGATAATAAACAAAATTGCTGCTTTAATAAATATTGAAAATCAATCAAAATGCTAGAATAGGCTTTGAATCTAACCCAATTATTTATACTTGTTTGGCTGATTATTGGAGGTAGATATCAAAGCCTATTCTGCATTTGATTATAAATATTTAATTAAGCAGCAATTTTTGTTTTTATCTATTCTTGCATAGTAAACCTCATAACTGCCAATATGAGAGAACATACTGTCTTATTGTTGGTTGAATTATTATGCATATAATAGTTCTCTCTTAAAGGTTACAAAACTCTACTACTACAAATGGCACAGACTATCACCATGTAATTTGTCGCCAAGACTGATTTCTAAAAATGTCCAAGTCTCAATTCACTTCATGATTTGTTTAATTGTATATCATTCCAAATTTAGAAAACTAGAAGAATCTCTGGATTTAAATCGAGTGATTGAGTAAACATTGGAAGTTGTATATGATAAGCTTTCTCGTGTACTTGTTTCTGTCTTAATAAACACAAACTCATAACAATGAAATTTCCATCTCATACACAATTATTATTAGCTGTTACATATGTTTTACGCATATCTATAGGCGTTTAACCTGAGGCGTACGGCTACCAATGAAATCAAATTCTTATACCAGAAGAGCCTTCCAAACAATGTCAATGGGCTCCATCTTGAGAAGCAAATGCAATTCGCAGGTCAGGCATTCTTGGTCTCATTTGCTGTGTGGTTTATTTGGTAGTTTTTGAACTGTTTGCCTTAACATTCCATTTCTTCATGTTATTAGGACATAGCGGGATGACCGACGGAGGCGAAGATGATAGCTGGAGTGACGCATGAACGTTACGATCCTTTTACTGTGTTCGTCACCATTTTGATATGATGAAGAGATTAGTCTGTGAATATAAGTTTGTTTCCTTGTAATATCTTTTTTTTTTTTTTTTTGCTATCATATTTAGATCAGGGTAATGTAGATTACAGTCACTGAAAAGTTTACTTTTTTTTCTCCTCATGTATTATATTGATAACTCTCTCATCTATGCGATGCCAGCCACGTTCAAAAAGTTCTAACTGTTTGAGCAGGCTTAAAGACTAGGTCGATTCAGCGTGCCGCATTTCAAAATGGATTTCTTGGGTTTTTTTGCATAATAAAATGTCCAACTGGGTCGGTGCGAACTAAAACTGCCAAAGGTTAAATACGTTTTGTTGGTGCGATTGTCTGTTCTCTCTAATTGAACTGAATCCAATTGATTTGGGTTGATGGTTCACCGTGCAATACCCGCTTTGTGAGGTGAAGGTTGTACCATATGCTCCGGTGTCACAAGACTAAGCTTCTCCCTAACATTTTATGCAGTAATTTAATAAAAAAAATTTAATTTTTCTTTGGCAATTCGTTGCCAAACTCAGTTTCTCGAATAAACTCTCAAAAATATAAGTCAAAAGAATAGAAGAAAGAACAAGAGTAAAGAGGGCAGTTTAGTAATCTTACAATTTTCTCTCGAACTAAAAGTTCCAAAAGTTACAAATAAAAGACCTTTCTCTATTTATTAGGGAGCCAAGGTTCGATGAATAAAATAAGATTAATATATCCTATTGAATATATAAAGATCTAAAGTATTTTTACTGGTTCTACCAATGAAGCATACAGTAATTTTTAGAGAAATTCTCCAAAAAAAAAAAAAAATGTAAGCTAGCCTACTTCTTGCCATGCCCAGGAGGCTCTAACAGGGATTCTAGAGAATTCTTGCAGGTTAGCCTTCTTGATCAAAGTTCTTAAGGCATGGATCGAATCTTGCCAAAATGTCTGCGGCCCAAACCTGAACACTCTTAGCCGATTAGCTTGAAATTGGAAATTTCTGTCCATAAAAAGTTTGTTCCATATATATATTTCTATATATTATAAGTACAAGGAAGAGATTTGCAATAATATTACAAAGAGTTGTTATAATATTATGCAAAGAGTTAGAAAACATTCCAATTTGTGTCTCGCTATAATGCTATATAGGGATTTAGTCTTACATTCCTATAACACTAAATTGAAAGAAGAGATTTTATGTGTTATTATTCAAATATAATTATTAAATAGTTTTAATAATTTAATTATACTATATAGTTATTATAAATATTATGCTTATAATCTAGAAAGCTATAAAATTATCTACTTTTTCTCTTAATACAATCAACTATAAATTTCAAACTAGATTCATTTTTTTACTGTGGATTTTGGTGTTTCTGGTAACTTTTTCCTTTAAGAACTTATTTTTATTTGTAAAAAAATATATGTAACAAATCGATATTAATAAAACAAAATAAAATATTATAATTAAAATTAAGTTTTATATTTTACAATTATAAATTAAAAAATATTTTGAATTATTTCTGAACTACACATTGCGGGCGTGCGTAATCTGAACCATTATATATATATATATATATATATTGGTAGCATACTCCACTGATTCCAATTTAAGCATTTGCCTCAATTGATTTATACTAAAGTACTTTTAACAGCCATATATGCGGCTTCCGGCCAATCGTCTTAACTCAGTCAGTTAGTTCATGTCCATCTGATCCCAAAGCAAAACACTGATCGACACGTGCTCGGCCATGGCGGGCTTTCGACAACGCGAGACAACAGGGCGGCGGGCAGCGTCCGGGGATCCAGTCCTGCCGACGGACTACGAGAAGGAGAAAGCCTGAAACAAAAATCGGTACCGACGCCATCGAGGTCTGGGATGAGCCATGCCGCTGCTGGCGTGGGACTGCTGGCGCTATATGAGCCATTCCAATATCATCAAGCTGACAGTCTTCAACTATTGGGAGCCCCTCCATTTTCTTCTACAAATTCTGGGTTCCAGACTTGGGCAGTACATTCTTTTTCTACTCTCTGTTTCCTCAGTTTTAGTTTATTTTGATTTTAAATATTCAGTGTTTGTGCCTGATACATGAACTTTTGAGTTAGTTGTAACTAATGTTATACAGCGCTAGCTAAGCTATAGTTATATTGTAATGGTTGATGTGCCAATGGATTGTTGATGTCTTAGTGGTTGAGTTCAACAAAAGGTAATTACATTTTTTTATTATGATCTATGATTATGATGTTCTAAATAAGCATGTGATTAAGGAGGATTCAATAACGACCCCAACCTATTGGAGAAAGGCTCTGTGGTTGCTAACAGCGTAAAGCTTGTGATAATACTTATACTCATGCTTGAATTTCAACGGACATTCATACGTATAATGTTCCAATTTTTTTCCGCAGCACTAAAATCATCTTTTTCACTATTTGTGGTCTAATATTATATTTCTAAAAACAATTATGTGTTGCTCTGTACTCCTTGAGTTTCTTTCATTAAAGCAAAAATTGATTCGCATTTCTATTGCCCAAGGTCCGAATCCTTCTTTGCCAAAATATCGTTTTCCTACTCTGGTAGGCAGCATTATTAATTTTACATTATTTTCTTTTTGTCTCTGTTATTATTTTGCATGAAGGATTGTCCTTCAAAGCTCATATAACCTTAAGCATCGAGGTTAATAGAAAAATAAATTGAAAGCAGCCTTCATTCTGAATCAAGACTTAAGAGCAACGATTTCTTCTGCTCTTGTCTAAAATTTTCTTTAGACATGTATGAATTTTTTTTTCTTAAACTAGCTGTTCTTACATCCTGCTTTAGAAGGAAAATGCATATGATGTACATGCCGTTGTTGTCCGAATAATTGTATTCGTGACGTCTTACATATAAGGTCTGCAACTTGTTGATCTGAACACCATCAAAAAATTTCAAATTTATTCTTAAACAAAATTTTGTATGTGAACTCATAGCAGTTTCTTCCTTTGACCAAGTGAACTACCATGACTCACTGGATAGATACATTGCAGTCATTGAGATAATGAATTCCATTTCTACTACTCCTCAGCTTGACTAGTAGGGATGCGCTTCTCTTTGTCATTATCTTGATCTTTGTTTAAGGTCTTAGTGCTACTTTTCTCGAGTGGAAATTTATTAGTCGATATTAGTCCATAATATTGTGTTAGGGGAATCTTTTTCTGGGGTTTTTATGGTTTTGTTCTTTTGTTTTCCCTTTAAACTTTCAAAGGATTTTTTATATATAATATTATATATATATATTTTCTTCTAAATGGTTTGAAGCATTTTATATATGAGATTGCATAATCCATAGAACCAATTCTTGATTTTGGGACCGTGGAGATAAAGTAAATCAAGGAATTTGGTGCCCCCTTCAAGTTTCCTTTAGTTTAGCATTTTAGCTCCTTATTGTATGTTTGGAGTTTATGGTTCTTCTAATAATCTATTTGTACATTTATTTTGCAGTTCTAAGTTTGCCCTCCGCTCATACTTGTACATTGTCCTTCATGCATTGGTTGGTAAACCTGCGTCATGGTGGTTTAATGGAGATAAGGTATACACTTTCTATTATTTAACTAAAAATTTTACTCTTTATATGTGGCGGACAAATTAGCTTCTAAAGCTTCTAATATCATTGTTTACTATGAGTCGCAGGTGCGTGTATTCTACACAGTACGAATGATGCTCGGTCTTATTTCGACAATCGCAGACGCAGCTCTGGTGGTCTCTCTTTCAAGAAAATATGGAAAAAGACTTGCTTCGTATACACTCGCTATGCTATGCTTGACCAGTGGTTGTTTCTTTGCCAGTACAAGTAACTACCTTTTTGCCTTGGGCCATACCTGAAACCTTTTTCTCTTGCTCAAATTTCTATGTATGCAGTAGTGTGTATCTTTGAGTACACCTTATGGATGCAAAATTTTATTATTTTTCCTTATTACTCTCATATGATTTGATCTGCAGGCTTTCTGCCCAGTAGTTTCTCCATGTATGCAGTCAGTCTTGCATCAGCACTATTCCTCTTTGAGAAATATGCTTTGGCAGTTTCCGTAGCAGCTGGAGGCGTAATACTGGGTTGGCCTTTCTCTTTCCTTGTTGTCCTTCCACTTACAGTCTACTCGTTGATGAAGAGGTTCAAGCAAGTCTTCTTCTATGGACTGGTCACTTCTATACTTGTTCTTGTAAGTCATACCTACATCATGTTGTCAGCTACATGGCCTACCCCTCCTACGTGTTGCACTAACACCTTAGCTTTTATTTCTGGTAGAGTTTTACTTATATATAAGGAAAAACTTTGTTCCTTACAGGGGCTCTCTGTTGCAGTGGATTACCATTTTTACAACAAATGGACCTCATCCGTGTTCAATCTTCTCCAATATAATGTTTTCGGGGGAGGTCAAAGCCATTTGTATGGAACTGAAGGGCCTAGCTTTTATTTTAGAAATGGTTTCAATAACTTCAATATCTGCTTTGTCCTTGCATTACTTTTCTTGGCATTTCTGCCAATTGCAAAGAAGAAGTATGCCCCGGATCTGTTGATTATTATCTCCCCGATTTATATTTGGCTGGCCTTCATGTCTTTGCAAGCTCATAAAGAAGAAAGGTAAGAAACCTGCTCGTTCTCTCTTGACCAGGGAAAACATGCTAAATATTGTCATTATTGATCTGCCCCTTGTTTTGATACTTATGGCTTAGAAGGTCATATGTTCATTAGATCTTGGCACCAAATTTTATGACTGCTTTTTTTTTTCCTGTCTGAGGAGGTGGTTCATGAAAAACATACATAAATAATATGCACTTACTATGAATAGATAGAGCCATCATTAATTGCTCTGGCATGGTTCTATGTTTTTATAGCTTCTGTTATTAGCATTTCCTTCATGTCGGGTAGGCTACTTCTAGTTTTGGGCAAGGTTTTAAGTGCCGAAGGCATGTGCCGTCGGTTGCACCGGCACCAGTTGGCACGGTCAAAGGTTGGCCCTGCTTACCTAAAGAAAACAGAACTCATCGCCGATGAGCACCGCCGCCACCTTCGGTGGTGCCGTCAATCTAACATCGTCGGCTCCCCGCACTCTTTGTCACCCCATCTATCTCCCGTTCATATTTTTTTTAAATATATTATCAATGTTCACGCACTGCGAGCAGAGCATTTGACCTAAATAAGGTCATGCCCATGACCTAAATAAGGTCATGCCCATGACCTTGAGGTTACATGCATAACATAATTTTTGTTTTAAACCTTTTTTATTCTATTTTAGTTGAAATTTTGTTTTATATTAAAATAAGGTAAATTAATTATTTGCTTGCATCGGCATGGTTGGCTCGGCACGTGCCGAAAGCTGGATTTGCTTAAACTGCTTCTCTTGGGCTACTCAACTTTGCCTACATATAAGCAACTTAGCAGCTATCAGAACCTGCTGTTATTGCAGTTTCTGTTCCGAATTTAATGCAATTGTTAAACTAGGATTTTTTGGGATCATATATGTAGGCATGCAGACTTATGTCTTATTTATTTAAGATTTTGGTTTCCACGGTCCTTGCTTTTTTTAAGACATAACACCATAAACGAGACAGCTGTTTTCCTGCTGGCCTAGTTTGTCCTCATCTTAGTGATGAAAAACTTAGAAGTTAGCGATAGTTCTATACCTGGAATGAATACAAAAGCAAGAAATCTTGCATGCAGGTTTTTGTATCCAGTATATCCACTTATTTGTGTGGCTGCAGCAGCTGTTATAGAGAGCTTTCCTGATCTTTTCCGGGGAAAGTATGATATGGAAGATTCAGTCATTGTGAAGGTGTCAACTTTTTCGGATTTTGTTTCTCATTGAATATCTTGTGATTTATGGCTTCTAACTTTTTCCCTGTTCTTATAAAACAGATTGCTAAAGGGCTTCGTCCTGTGCTGGTTGGCCTTATATTATGTGCCTCTCACAGCCGAACTTTCTCATTGCTGCATGGATACTCTGCCCCAATAGAGACTTACAAGCATTTGGAACATCATGATGATGTCGAAACAGGTGCAATTCCTCCTTCAAACAAATAAATTCTAACGCAAGATAAGTGATTCTCATTGTTTTTAACTTCTAGATAAAACTCCCATGATGCCATTTGTTGTACCCATCATGGTCTTAGATTCTATATCTGCATAGACTTCCATTTATCTGACAATTCATAATAACACTATTTTGAGGAACATTGAACAGTTGGAGGAAATATTGGAATTCTCATGTCTTTCTTTGTCCATTGAAATTTTTTTAATGCTTATTGATCTATCTTAATTAGAAACGTGTTATTTAAGAAAAAGTACTACTCGTTAGGCGGAATGTGGGGAAAAGTCCAAACACTAGAGAAGTTCGATTACAAACATTGAAGTTTTTATATGACTTTTGGGTGTTTAAGCAACTGAAAGGAAGTGTTTGTTGAAATTTGGATACTGTGTTAAAGACAGACCTGCAATTTGCCAAGAAGGGTGTGGATATTTGATAGATAACCTATGAATCCTTTGTGACGTTGATAGAATCTTATTTATTTGAGTTAGAAAATTAAAATCAACTGCTGATCCTCAATTTTTAGAACTACTTTGGGTCTTTCTCATCAAGTTTTCACTTACCTGGTTTTTTGCATGGTTTTCGGTGCCGGTCGGCACGTGCCTGTTCCGGTAGTTATCGGTATTGCACGTGTCAAAAAATCTTATATTTAAATTTTTTAATTATTTTTTTTTTATTTTTAAAAAAATAAGAAATAAATATATATCGGCACAGTCGGCACGTGCCGGGATCTGAGTTTACCGAAACTCGGCTCGATTCAGCATAGAAAACCTTGGTTTTTTTAGTGTCCCTGTACAATCTAAAAATCAGATTACAATCTCTTCAATGTTATTTCTCTATGTTGTTTTCAAGATTTATATGCTTTCCCCTTGCTGTTTGCTTTTGCAAACCTGACAAATCTAATATTTTCATAGGTTCTTTGCTTTGTGTTGGAAGTGAGTGGCATCGCTACCCATCTTCTTTCTTTGTACCTTCTTATATTGGGGAAGTGCGTTGGATAGATGATGGCTTCCGTGGGCTCCTCCCTTTTCCTTTCAATGCGACACTCGGGGGAACTGCAGCTGCTCCACATTATTTTAACGACAAAAACATAGCTTCTGATCAACAATATGTATACTCTTCACCCTCTATCTAAATGCTCTTTTTCCAATGATGCAAATCTTCAGCGGTGAAATCCTTATCTTTTAATTATTACAGTTAAAGGACATTGACGCTTGCACATTCTTTGTGGAACTGGATTTGAAACGACCTTACCCTGCTAGAGGAACTGATCTATCGAAATGGGAGGTAAACTTCTTTTTTCCACTCCCTTTTTTTTCCTCTGTTTTTTTGTGTTTCAAATGCCTAATTGGTTGAGACATCAGACCCTGGCAGCCATACATTTCCTGGACAGAGATCTCTCACCGACAATTTACAGGTCGTTTTTCATCCCCTATAAATGGCAAGAGAAGAATGTCTTCGGCTTGTACAAATTGCTCAGAAGAATATCATGAGAGGAAGGAAAATCGAACATTGCGTGAATTCTTCAGTAATGATAACCAATCAGGTACTTAAATTAACCTTAACAGGCTCATATTTTCCAAATGAGACCGTGGGCATATGTGGATGTAACAGATTTATCGCCGGTTGTATTAACCTAGAACATTGATTTGTTAACCGACTCATGAACTCTTAATCTGGTTGTGTGATCCAAAGATAGAGTAACTACTTACGCTATCTATCAGTTGGGCCTTTTGCCCATGATTGTTTAGTTAAAACGCTTGTTTTTTTAATATCACGTAGGTAACAGACTTTTGGCCAATCAGATACAATTGTGAAACATAAGAGCTTCGAAGTTGTATAGGGCTCTGCAAACTGCTTGGATTCATATAAAGCTGTTTCCTTGGGTCGTGCAGCCTAATGATGCTCAGTAATTTGCTTATAGAGATAGCATGAAATGGTACAGTTTTCGGGTTCCCAGGTTTCTTTTTTTTTTTTTTTTTTTTTTTTTTTAATTTTAATATTTTTTTTTTTTTTTTTTAGAGATTGTCATGGGAAAATTTTGCCCGTAATCGGTCTTCATTCGAGCTGTCGTCGTAACAGGTAAACCGACGGGTGGCACCGATTCCTGTTCCACCGATTGAGGGGTCCCATTCTTACGTGAATGGTAGACTCTTTGGGTCTATTTCACTACCCACAAGGTATAGGGGGTTTTCGACCTTCACACCCTTAGTACGTCCGCGGAAGTCGAACTCGGGACGCTCGCTTCGTGAGGCGAGCGTCCGGGCCACCCACGCTGTGGGCGCGGGACCCCAGGTAATATTTTAACCTTAGTAAATCTTTAATAGGCACTGTTATACGACATCATTTTTTTTTCTTGGTGCTAAATAGTATCCTTCTCATCTTTCCTGACTGGGATGATTGCAGTTCAAGATCTCAGAATTTGGTGGAAGATGAATGGGTGAGATGGGGAGGGTGCTTAACTAGGCTACTTTGCAATAAACCTCGATTGCATTTGCAATTTTTTTCTCCTTAGTTTAATTTGCTTGTTAGCATAGATCATCAAAAATTATCTGGAAAGTAACGAATATAAAGCATTACAAAGACAATTTATGTAGGCTAAATTATTTTTTAGTCCCCTGAACTTTATCAAAATATATTCCTATAACTCTAAATGCTAGCTCACAATTTTTTCGTGACACGTCGGGTTAAGGAACGCCATATCAGCAAAATAACGGGTGAAAACGGTAGGAGCTGACGATAAGATCATCGTAGATGTTTTTATGTAGTACAGGATTATCGCGGGCACTGAATGAAGTTTAGAATTATATGAGTATATTTTGGTAAAGTTCAAAAAAAATTTAAAAAAAAAGAATTTAGCCATTTATTTAGCCACTTGTAGCAAACTCTTGTCCCGCGAAAACTTTCAACATTATCTCTTCAATTAATTATTTTGGAAATTGGGGGCTGAATCACCATGACCAAAATCAAGGTTTACTATATCGAACCGAGCTGAGTTTAGTACATTCAAATTCTGGCACGTGCCGACCGTACTGATGAATGTCGTGCCGGATATATATATTTTTTTTATTTTTAAAATATAAAATTTAAATATAAGACTTTTCGGCACGTATCGTGCTGGTTCGTACCGTACCAACAACTATCGAAATTGGCACGGGTCGCTTAGCACAGGTTGTGCTGACCGGAACTGAAAAACTATGACCAAACACATCACCTACAAATCCTAGACCATATAAGATGATAATAATTACTTTTATTTAAAATTTGCTTCAAATTCTATACGCAATGGACGAAAACATCCAAAACACCGCTCACATGAGCATGTTTTCTTCATGTATTAGCCTCTTTAGCTAAATGGCCTTACATTCTGCTCTTCCTTCTTGTGACCACGTACAATATTAAGCATTATCTCTTTACAAAGAAACATTTTCCACAGGCTTACCTGAGATATATGAGGATCTTGCTTCCATATTTAATTACCGACTGTCTTCGATGGATCTTGGCAGCTAATCGAGGAGATTACCCAAGATGTCGAGGATCTTAAAAATTGAGAGGCAACCGATGTTGAAGAAACTGGTTTCAGTGCAAATCTAAGTACCTGGACGTTGAGCAATCAGACCGCAAGGGACTCCGTGATGAGAAGTCATTGCAAGAGAAATATCATTAAAGTTGAAAGGAAGAAGATGAAAAAGTCCACGAAGATGAGAAGTCTTTGTGGCTTCTCTCTCTTTTATATTCCATGGCACATAACGAAGGCACAATTCAATATAACAATTCTACCATTGTTATATAAAATCTATATTAGTCAATCTCTTAATTGATGGTCAAATTTTGGTGAATCTGAGAGTCAGTAGATGAGATTACTATCAGAAATAATTAGGGTCTAAAGTGTAATATGTATAGTAGTTGTGAAATTGATAAGAAAGGAAAAGAAGAGAATAAAGTGAAAGGTAAGATTTTTTTAATGTTGAACACAAATTTAAGGTAAGATTTTTGAATTTTTGAAGTGTAATTTCAGCACCATATAGGATTGGGGATTTGTTGTGTAATTTATTGGCTGCAAAAAGCATTTACTGAGAGCCCCAGTCGGTCTTCCCTTCTGGAAACCAAGCCGTCAATTCCGCACAGTACCGTCCGATCAAGATCAGGAGATGGGATCGTCTGTGCTTTTTCCCCTGTGGTTGCGATCTGGGCCGTTAATCGGCCCAGCACGTATCACGAAATTTTTATTTAAATTTTCGTCGATTTATTTGAACAACTAATTTTGATACATTTTTATGAATAAGTTTGAACTACAAAGTTGTAGAATCATATATCTACAATTTTTAGTTCAAATTTTTCCGAAAAATAACTCACAACAATGTGTCAAATTGAGATGATAATATTTTGATCAGTCAATTTGACAATTGTTTGACATTTTTTCGAAAACTGTGAACTACCAACATTATAGATCACATTCAAAATCTACAACTTTGTATAGGTTCATACTTTTCATAAAAAATATATAAAATTTAGGTCAAATAAATCACAAAGTTTAAATAAAAAAATTTCGTTGATCGTGCTGGACCGATTAACGGCCCCAGATCGCTACCACAGGGGATCGTCTTTGTGGCTCAGCCACAGGCGATCCCATCTCCAAGAATCAATACGATGCACCCATCTGGTTAGTAAATTTTACCTTATCCAAGGGTATTATCGTCCTATCAATTTTGTTGACTATATATACCCCCTGCCAAAAGGCTCTGTACTGTGTCTGAGCTAATCTTATTTTTCCCCCTTTTCGTTGTCGAGCGAGCTCACCTAGCACGCCACGAGCTTCGCGTTGGGGACATCGAAACCCTAAGTCCTAATCCCAGAATCCATCTACGATCTGCATCAATGGCGTCCCAGAAGGAGCGTGAGAACCACGTTTACATCGCCAAGCTTGCCGAGCAGGCCGAGCGTTACGAAGGTACTCCCATCATATCACCAGATCTGACCATTACAAGTGAGATTTCTCCGCTGATTATGTGTTTGATTTTACGATTCTGCAGAGATGGTTGAGTCGATGAAGAATGTGGCGAAACTTGATGTGGAGCTCACCGTCGAGGAGAGAAACCTGCTGTCAGTTGGTTACAAGAACGTGATCGGATCTAGGAGAGCGGCATGGAGGATTTTGTCGTCGATTGAACAGAAGGAAGAGTCAAAGGGCAACGAGCAACACGTGAGAAAGATCCGCGAGTACCGCCAGAAGGTCGAATCGGAGCTTTCCAACATCTGTGGAGATATTATGGCCATCATCGACGAACATCTCATTCCTTCCGCCACCGCTGGCGAGTCCTCTGTGTTCTACTATAAGATGTGAGTCAGATCTAACTGAGTTTTTTCTTCTTTGATTTGATTGAACGCGGGGTTCTGGTGTTGAATTGGTCGATCGAATTGCAGGAAGGGAGATTATTACAGGTATCTGGCCGAGTTCAAGAGTGGAAACGAGAGGAAGGAGGTTGCAGATCAGTCCCTCAAAGCTTACGAGGTCTGTGCTTAGGATTTATGTTGTTCACAAATCTGGGATTTCTTGAACAAGTTAACCTGCTGCATCCTGTGATTCCTGAAGTTCTATACTATTTTGATTGTTAGAATGTTGTCAGTTATGGCAGTTGGTTATCGTGTTATTTTTCTTTTTAGTCTTTGGATTATAGAAACCTGGAGTGAAACTTGATGACTAGAGGGATATATGGATCTTATACCGCTTGTGAAGTAAATTACTAGGAACCTATTAATTATTTTCGTAGATAGCCTGTATATACAAGATACGCTGCAGTATGATTTTGCACCTTGAGTTTATTTTGGAAGCGCAAATGTATAGAAGAATATCATATAAGCATTGTGCAACAAGTAAATTCGACATCTGATTTCCCAGAGCTATTGTTTATGATGTTTTTGATGGGCATCCTTGATTTATAACAAATCCAGTAAGTTCTCATCATTGTTCTTTTTTGTTGAAATAACATTAAACATGTTGTCTTGGTGTGGTTTTACAAATATGCATCCTTTGTTTTAGTTAAATTGTGTAAACTTCTTTATGGTATGGCCTTCTCTGCAGGCAGCCAGTGCCAATGCTGCAAATGAACTATCTCCAACTCACCCGATCCGTTTGGGTTTGGCATTGAATTTCTCAGTCTTCTATTATGAGATTATGAATTCCCCTGAAAGGTGAATTGATTTACAACCTTTTGGTCTATTGAAGTTCAATTGACAACTTGTACATTAGCACTTACATGATGTTTCTATTTAATTATGTTTCAGAGCTTGTCACCTTGCGAAGCAAGCCTTTGATGAAGCTATCTCTGAGCTCGATACCCTTAGTGAAGAGTCATACAAGGACAGCACTTTAATTATGCAGCTATTGAGAGACAACCTTACTTTGTGGACCTCTGATATCCCCGAGGATGGAGGTAAGGAGTAGTATAGTGTGAAACTACTATCCAAAGTTATGGTTGGTTTTTTTTTGTTTTTTTGGGGGTGCCTGGGACAGTTCAGGGACTGTTTTATTGAAGTGATGTATAAGTGAATACAATTCTTTAATTTAGGAGACTTTCGCTTATGCTTGAATACCCTCAGTCTTCACCTTAAAACTTTCCTATAGGAACTAATTTTGCCTCTGTTTTTTTTTAAATTATTTGACAGATTTTTTCCCTTGAACAACGATGAGAGTGTGGTGTTGGTATTGTTGCATCTTTTGTTTTTTTGAGTCATATAAGGAATGAAATATCGTACAAATTTTGACTCGGTAGCCCTCTTATCTGGTAGTCTCAGAAGATATCCTGCAATTAGTGCATATATTTAAAGATTTGGTTTCATTTAGCCACATAGATAAATGATATTTCCTCTTCATTAAGACAGTAGGCAATGAATAGCGGATCGTGGTCTATTTTGTTTATATGAAGTAGAGATGTAGTTCACTTGCTTCATCTTGTTGTGGGCTCCCTGATATTTTAAGGATTAAACTCACAACTCATGCCCAAGAATTGTGGCCTTGTCTGAATTGAATGGTTGTTTAAGATCTAAGGAAGATTTAAGATGTCTAGTCACCTTGTAGTTGTTTTACTTGACAAGATCAACTTTCCTGTGTTGGTTTATGACTAGGATTATGGACATCTATGACTTGCTGATCATGCTCTTTGCTCGATAGATTTGACTAATAGTATAGTTATTTTTGTGATCCACAGCTATTGTTCCAATTTTTATGATTATGATCCTGAAAATTTTCTTCTTTGAGAATTTTCTAGATATATTGTTTCGTTGTTGTTTCCTGTAGATTTGTGCCCCTGATGTTATTTTTTTTTAGGTAACATAAAATCATGTATTTCAGTAAGAAAATTGAACAGGTGTACAGCCTATGAAATGCCCTATCTAAAATTGTGTATTATTCATGAATAGTAAACCATTTTGTGTATTATATAGAAGTGTATCTTCTGTCGTGCTCAGCTTTCGTTCAGCTGATGGCAACTATATTGTAATCTCATGTTTGTTTCTATTCCAAATATCAGAAGAAACTGCCAACAAGGATGGGGGATCCAAAGCTGCCGCTGGTGAAGTTGCAGAGGTCGGTCCTACTATAAATATAATTTGTATTTTCCAGTCTACCAAGAAGAATTTAGTTTGACAGATTACTAATTTCTCTCTTTTTCCTACTTCATCAAACATGCAGTAGAACACGGCGAAGTGGGAGCCTTAGCAGAAGTAGAATGCCGATGATGATGTTAGAATGGCTCCTTGATGCACTACTTTTTATTGTTAAGGATTTGGTTCTCTGCTCCGTTCTCTTTTATTTTAATTTTTTTCTTTTTTGTGGCTGTAGTAAATTTTAGTCCAACTGCAGAACCCTAAACCTCCAACCCGTCTTTTGCTGGAGGGGGGGCGTAATTGGAAGAAACCTTGTGGTCTTGCTGCTTACCATAGTAAGCCTGTTTTATGAAACTGTCTTGTATTATTGTTATATTGGAATCTTTTTCTTTGGTTTCTTTTGCAATCGATATTTATTAGAAGATTTAGTGAGATTCTGTCGCTATTCGGGGTGTATTCAATCCTGGAATCTTAGTCTTACATATTTGAGCTTGTTTGTGAGATAGCATGTTGCCTTTCGCACTGTAGCAGAGCATTGCAAAGTCTGAGAGTATGGCAGGTAATGTACATGTTTTATAAGGGCAAGAGAAGTGCCTTTGGTCATGGTAGAAGATAGAAGTATTTGCTGTGGTCTTAGCTGCTTCTGTGTGTTCTCTCTGTATTTCTACAGTTTCTGCATTTTATAGTAGCGGGTGTAACAGCTTTGCACATCATTAAAACTTAGCAGGTCTGCTGTCTGTTCACGAGTATCTGTATTTTAAGTGTTAAGTCGTGTACAAGCTGTGCCTTCCGTGGTTTTCTGTTTGTTGGAATGAAGTCTGAGCCTTGATTCACTTACAGAGTTGATTGATGATATTCGTCATACAACTTCTCAGCTTGCATAGATGTAGCTACAGGCATCTTTTGCTAGAAGTAGAAGCAAAAATGCTAGATGTTCAGAAAGAACCCAGTTTTCTGTTTGAAGATGCTGGACTACATACACTGAGCACAGGCATACGCTATTGAACAGGTACATATAATTATGGAGTATTGCGAGTCCACTTAATGAGTTTAAAATCTTACATAATGTTGTAAGAGAATGTATGAGCATCACAAGTACGATAAACATTTTGACAGATTAATAATCCTAACTGGAGGGAGCTCCAAGAGCTACGATCGTTTCTAACGTCTTTTGGTATCTGATACGCAACTTCTCTTTTTTTTTTTTTTTTTTTTTTTTTTTTCCTTTCTTTTTGCTGGAAAAGTTCAAAGAGCAATGATAAACAAATCTACCAGTTATTTGTAATTTATCATTAAATTTATTTTGCCATTTGTGAATCGAATTATATATCAGATTATGAAATTAGAGGGGTAAAGTATTTTTGTTCTTGATGGACATCTATGAGGACCAATCTTCTCACTTAAGTCCCCCGTTTCTTTTTCGCTCGTCGGCAAACTAGTTGGAGCAACCTTGGCCAACAGCAATATAATGCGCAGGATCATCAAGTGTTACCTCTTTTCATCCCCCTTCTCTTCGTGTTCATCAAGATTTTGGTTTAATTTGGTGATCGAGCGGGAAATGCCCCCTCAGCGTGCCTGGTACTGTTATGCAATCTCCCCGGCTTCACACTCGTATTTTTAAGGTCTTATCAACTGCAGTACATAAGTTCGGATTGATGTCTAACTCAAGTTTGTTGTGTTGGATGTAATAGCTCCTGGAATCAGCTGTCTCCCTCGGATGAGAATTCAGCTACTTCAATGTTATGATCCTTGGGCCATCTCAGTTTCCTTATGAAGGCATTTACCATAGTTTCTTGTGCTGGTCATCATGTAACTGTGCCGGCATTTACCAGCGTCAGTAAGGATCGGCACAACATATACTACAAATCTTACTTTTTAATTCTCAACTTTTTTTGATTTTTTATTTTACTTTAAATAGAATAAATGCTGCATCGGTAATGCCTGCATAGTACGATTGGTACTGTCAGTACATGCCAAGATCTATATTTAATGTAACTCGCATGGCTCGCATTGAAAGCTAGGTTATTAGCAACCGAGGACCTTTGAAATCTTAATGTTGTGTCTCCTAAAAACCTCCCAATTTCTTCTAATTTGCTGTCCAAATATTGAAGTTTCCATCTGTTTTGTTGTTTTTCCTGATTGGTAAAGATATACCATCCTAGCATGGACAAGGCAAGTTGAGCTTTCTATTTGTCCATTCAAATGCTTTGAGGAAATCGTTTTACCAATCGGACATGAACTATTGCAGCTGCGCATTTGCATTGATGTTCTTAAATATAAGCGGATGCTTGGATCTAAGTGATATGCGTAGCAGTTGATGACTCAAACTAATTAAAGCTTCATTTCCATATCGATAACAGTGAAACAAAAATGATATTTACTCAAGATCATATCCTGGCTGTCTCTGTTTTAGTAATCAAGCGCTTCTTAGTGCACTAAACCCAGATGGCCTACTGGCAGACATGTAGCTAAAAATTGGAAGAGCAATGAAGCAGAAGCTGTAGAAACAGGTCAGTGGACTATCATAATTTATGCGGTTTGTCAATAAGCTGCTAAGAGCTCCATCTGAATCCTGACCACCAAAAGAAAAGGATTACTGCGAGGAGAGAGAAATGAGAGAGGATTAATAGAGCGCGTTTATCAAAATAAAGTACGAAAGTATTTTGGTTATTTCACACGCTAAAGAAGCACATATTCGTCAAATCAAATTAGGAGACCACATATCTGTAAAATTCTATTAAAATGGGACACAAAAATGCAAAATGTCCATAACTAAACCACGCTTAACTCTCCTGTATGGAGAGATTCACTGGTTCGATCCTGGATGCGAACGCGCCTACCACCAAGCCGGGAAAATGATGACTCAACGCTATCCTGGAGCGTTCTTGTGAATTGAATATAAAGCAGCATCCTGAATTGCCAAATGGTTCATTTACATCCTCCAATGTGGCACTAAAGCACTATATAATGAGATGATGTGAATCTTAATATAATAAAGCTTGCATACGACTGCATAGTTGAATAAAATTTTTATTTTATCGATTAATTTTAATATTTTAAAAATATTTATTTAGAAGTATTATTTAGAAAAATATTCAACATAAAAATCATAAGTTTTGATAAAATTTATAATTTTCATGTTAAAATTTTTTTAAAAAAATACTTTCAAATAGGTATTTTGATGCTCCAAAATTTAGCGGATTAATAGATTGATTTGAAACACACGTTGAAGCTTCAAAACGTTTATTTAGAAGCATTTTTTTTTCAAAAAATGTAAAGATAAAAATTATAGATCTCATTAAAATCTACAATTTTCATATTAAAATTATTTTTTTCAAAAATATTTATACATGGTCAAAATATTTCCGGTCGAATATCAAGAGATAAATTTTTTTTGGAAGTTCAAATAGTAATTAAAAAGTCTATGTATTGATTTGGATGAAAAGGAAAAATTAGGAACTGATATGGCATTGCCCTAACTTTTACATGTGCTGCTACTTTTACTAGTGCTTGGAGTGAGAGACGCAGCAAGGGTAGTTTATCTAGAGTGGAGTGGAGCAGGAGCTTCCAAACGTCGTCTTTTTGTTTTCAGAATAAATCATATGCTGCTTGAAATTAAATTAAATGATGCGATTTTCAGCAACTTTGCACCAGATTCAACCTTTGGATTTGGTCAAGATGATAAATGTTTTTGCAACTTGAGCACCTGGTAATAACAGTTCGAACATGCTGGTATCTAGATAATACCAGTTTACTTCTCAATTACAGAAAGAATTAAGTCTTTAATGAACATGTTAACATGAAGAAACACCAACTGAAAAGGAATTTACCAAAAAGCAAAGCCGCAAAAAATTACTGCATTAAAATCCGAAGGGAAGGTTCTCATGAATAAAAATCAGTTAGAAGTTGCAGAAAGATTCTACTACCAGGTTTCTGCTGGTGATAATAAGTGCAAAAATAACAGAGAGAACTAATGCAGAAAGAGAGAGGTCTGTCATTTAAAGAACAAACTCTTCCTCAGATGTACGGCTCATTTTCTCTTCAGACGGTAGGACGCGCTGATTGGTAGGTATCATTGTTAGATAACTCAAGTCAGTGGCCGGCTGCTCGAGGTGCACGAGCCCTCACCGGTGTCTTTGATGGGCTAACCCTGTATAAACAATAAGTCATCACCAAATGAGTCATGAAGGATTTGGAGTTGTAATAACTTTAAAGTGGAGATGCAAAGAGGAACGGTTGATTAAAAAGACCTGACGGGAAGAGATCCCAGAATCATGCCGCTGCAACCCAGAGCTATAATGGCACTCTCTGCCTGTAATAATTGACCGAAAAAGATGAGAAAGCAAAATTAAGACATGGGACGTTCAGTTTATATGTTCCTGTGGTGACTATTCTATATGAGAAGCTTATGCAAGAGATCTCCCAACCAAGATTTTCTGTGCCGATGCGAGCCGAGTTTCGTTAAACTCATATCCCAGCACGTGCCGACAATGCCGATAGTGACGTGCCGACCATGCCGATATATATTTATTTGTTATTTTTTTAAAAAAAATAATAATAATTTAAAAATTCAAATATAAGATTTTTTAACACGTGCCGTGCCAGTTCGTGCCGCACCGACAACTGCCGGAACAGGAATGTGCCGTCCGGCATCGAAAACCATGCTCCCAACACATTATCTGCAGACTATAATTTCTAGATAATGAACAGTGCACATTTTAAGATAAATGTCAATTTTCTTGAACATTAAACATTAAAATGGTTGAACAATTGAAAGGAAAAGCATTGGAATGAGATTGTTTGCCTTCAACATCTGTCTATCTAATAACAACAGACAAGGGATAGATCAGGAAGAAACAACGGAGAGATATTGTTAAGTAACAGAAATTAGGAAGCATAAGTCTTGATGAGGTCAAGGTTGGTAAAGAAGGTTTTTTAACCAAAGTAATAAGGTTGAGTTCTGCAAGTATGAGCCTTCCAAATAATAATTCTCAACAGAGGTTGCCCCAGTGTTATCACAGGCTCAAACTCAGGCACCAGAAAACATATAAATGAATGGATCATGGTCTAGCTACCGTAACTTATTCCAGTTTTTTAAAAAAAAAAAAAAAATCCCTTCAACAAAAGCTACAAGCAACACAAATTATCTCAACTTGTGCCTGCTGCATATTTCCTTGTCAAACACTTGTGTTTTCTGGCTCATCAACCCTAGCAATTACTCCTCTATCATACTAAAGTCAATTGATCGCCTTTCCACTTTCTAAATCGTTGTGGCAGACTACTAAAAGATGCAGATGGTTGCTTAATTTTTTCCACTTCTGAATGCTTTCATGGCAGGCTACTAGTACATATCATAAACAATCTAGACTCACTTAGGATCTGTTTACATTGGAAGAAGTGAGAAGGGAGAAAAGTGGTTAAGTCACTTTCCTCACTTTCCTCCACTTTCTTGTTTACTTTAAAAAAAAAGTGGGAACAAGTGACTTTCCCTCACTTTCATTTACTTTCTTAATTATCTAGATTGTTACCCTTCCCACTTCTCTCCAATTTGAGAGAAAGTGGGGAAAAATAAGTGTTGTCTATATATATATATATATATATATATATATATATATTAAAATAATAACTAAAATGTATTATAAATATTATAAATATTACTAAAATATTATTATATTAATAAAGATAATTTTTTAATAATAATAAATCTATTTAAATTATTATATTTAAAAATTATATTATTAATACTTTAGTAACTATTAATATGTAATATATTTATTAATATATCAATAATGTATACATAATAAATATATTTTATTATATCAACATTTAATTTTATTAATATAAATTAAAATTCTAATAATATATTAATAAACTTAATTATTAATAATAAATTTTTAATGATATCTATTCATTTAATATTATACTATCATCCAATATTTTATATATTTATATATTATTAACATAAATTTTATTAATATATTATTATACTTATTATTTAGCAATCTTGGTTAATGATATTCTATGTTAATATTAATACTATTATTTTACTAATTCTTTAATATATGACTTTATAAAAATATTGATATTACTAATAATAATAATAATCTCAATAAAATTAATTAATTATTAATATATAATATATTTTATTAATGACCTTTAATATATATTAATATTTAGTTATATATTTATATAATAACTTTATTTATATATTACATTAAATTAAATATTAGTAATATTAGATTAAAAATATACAATTATTGAAATTAATTATTTTTTAATAATATATTTATATTTTAATATATATAATAATATCATATATATTAATTATTATATTAGTAATATAAAAATATTATTTATAATATATTTAAATTAATTTTATTCCACACTTTCTTCTCAAACTTTCCAATTCCAAGTAAACAATAAAATCAAACCGTACTTTTTCTAATCACTTTCCTCCACTTTCCATTCTCGCGTCACTTTCCCCCACTTCCCTCCTACTCAAGTTGCCCTCACTTGCCTCACTTGCTCCACTTTCTCAAAGTAAGACAAGCCTCTATTGCAAGTCATTCCTCTGGGCGAATAAAGCAAGTACTCCGATTCGCTACAACCAACGATTAAGGAAATACTTCACGTCATTCTTACTTCATAATTAAATTAAAATTCGTATAAGCAAATGGGTAATCTCCTTGTTCTAAGACATGCATTCCAAACAAAAAAAGTTGCGAAGTTGATGAAAGTCAATATTCTTTGTTTTAAAAGAATTACATAAAAGATGGAATTATATATATACAAACCAAATCCAAAAGTAAGTACATAGTAAATGAATACGATATTAGTTGTGAATCTAATTAGCTGATCTTACTTGGTACCCTTAAATAAAGGCAATTCAAGGCAATTGCTTTCAGTTGTAGGATTGTCAGCTTTAGGACTAAGACTAGGCGTTAAACAACTGAATCTACAGAATGATAAGTAATGTCGTGCTTTCACTAGCTAATCGATTTAACATGCCGACACTAGAGCTATTGGCTTGTGCTACACAACTAACCTACTTCCCTCGGAGAAGGTTAAAAAATTCTCGTGATAAAAGTAATCAGTATTAGAGGCTACGGCTACTGGCTGGTTACTATGAATGTTGAATTGTGCAGTAATTCAGCTACAAGGTGTGCTCCACAGCTTCAAAGAACATGTGCAATTATTTAATTTCAGAATGAAACTACCATGAAATATTACCTGCACAAACTCCACAAAAGCTATGCGTGTTGAATGAATATTATCTCCAAGAAGCCTCAGACGAGAAACCTATGCAACGTAAATTTTACCAACAATGACAAGCACAAACTACCAGTCAAGATTTTGAGATCTACATGCTGATTACTCACCTCACCACAGAGAGAATCAAAGAACAGTTTCACATCTGCTTGAGTGACCTGTTATAGGGGAAAACAACAAAGTGTTAAAATCAAACTGTTGACTAAGTTAGTCTTTTAGCTACATAAGCGTTCCTTCACTCTGGGTTTAATCCATAGAAACAGCAAATATCAGTTGCATGTTCTGTATATGAAGCAACTTCATCTTAGAGCAATTTCACTGCATAGTAAACTAGCACAATAGAAGATTTTACCTTTTTGTCAATATTTGTACAATACACCGTCCTTGCAACCATTTCCTTTTCGTCCTCAGACTGAACACCGCACGTAACAATCAGAAATAATTATAAATTTCTAACACTATAAAAATAATAATAATAAAAAAAAAAAATTCAACTGCCTACACACTAGCTGGAGTGATCTAGGACCGTAAGAAATGAGAAGAAAATGAAATTTACCCGTGGAAGAAATGTAGGATTCACAGGCAAGATAGAAGTCCTTGAATGGAAGAACTCTGACAGGATAGTAGCCTAGAATTGTTCCACCAAGACTCAATGCTGCCTTTGCTCCATCTATTGGAAGAAGCTTGTTTAGAAACAAAGGTCCAACTTAAATAACCTCGGTTTTTAAGATGATAGTGTCATATAGAACTTACACTCTTCCTCAAACTCTATAAATGCAAATCGAAGAACTGAATGGGGATCCCCACAAATACGGCAATCATGCACCTAGTCAACATGAACCACCAAAATAGTCTGATCAATTACAAGTATGTTCAAGTTCCTGCCTACATATATTCTCATTAGAGAGATGAAACATACAACCTAAGAAACACATAATAATAAAATAGGTAATTGAAAGCTAAGAATAAATAGGAATTCATCTAAAAGGAACAGTATATTAAACTGCACTCTCAGGTTTGCGAAAAGAAAATCCAGGACAATCCATATAATAATAACTCAGAACCTTAAGTTCCGAATCCATGAACGTGTAGGAGACCAAGTATTGGAAGTTTGGAACATTTGCATGCACTGGCTTCTTGGGATCAACTAACATGAATTTACATGCTGGGTGGCACATGCCGGCCCCGGCAGTTACTGGCCACGGCATGACCATTAAATCACCTAATATTTAATTTTGTAATATTTTAGTTTGAATTCTTCTTTTTACTTCAATAGTTTAAAAAAATATAAATTGGCACAGCCAAGACGACACATACGCCACGGTCGGCAAGCGCTGAGATCCAAGTCCACCGTAACTCAAGTTGGCTCGCCGCTAAAGTTCTTGTAAATATTAAAAATGTCACTATATCAAGTTTATCTTTGATAAAGCATGTGAAAGAGATTGCATGACTTCCACGTTTCTTGATTGGAAATACTCCTGATATGTAGACCTTTAGTAAGTACAAAAACACAAAACATCAATCATAATAACAAAGTACGGGACAAAATATTAGGAAAACTTATAAATTGAAACTAGCGAAAACTGGCCACACAGTAGAATTGCTTCTGTTAGTCGACCTGGTGATAAAGTAAACCCATAAAGACACCATTATGGTATATTATAATTTAACCATTCTGCTTGTGTGCATGAAGTAAGCAGATAGTAACAGTGTTGCAAGCAAACAGGAGAAACATCTTGACACTTAAAGCAGAATCAGGGAAGTCATCATTGTGGTATATTATTCTTCTTCCCATACCTAGAAATATTCATTAAGCAGCTTCATGCACAATGTTTAAGGCCAAAACACATCATTGACATCCTTTTTTGTGTTGCAATGATACATGCGACCTTGCATTAGTGCTAAACTTAAAGATATGAACTGGTTCAAAATTTGAGAACATGAACTATCAAAACAGAAGAGTAAAATCAAATGTATGGATTATAATTCTTTCATCAACAGGTTGCTCCCCTTGCTACTTCCACTCCATGGAAAATATGCAATTCCCAGAGTTCACCATATGAAACAAAGATGATAATAAATGCCATCAATCAGTATTATGTAAACAAATTACTACTCTCAATGCGAATGCTAAGTCAGTTTAAAACATTGATGTTTATTCCTTATACAGAAAAAAAAAAAAAGGTGACAACAACTCAATAATGCTAAATGGACCACCATGGAAATTAAAGGGGAGGAGTTCAAATGGGAAAAAGATCAAGAGTATTAGGTAGTGCTTCACACTGAGATCTAGAGGACATACTCTTCCGCAGATGCTGAATACTGATGCTAGCTGTTCTTCAGTCACCTGAATTGAAGCATCTCGCAATCAGTATGATAACTACGACCGACCAAAAGGAAACATTTCTAAACTGTTTAGATATCGACCACGTAGATTGAAATTATAGTAAAATACTATATTTAGTTATTTAAAAATAAAAGAAACTTGACACAGTTTCTCCAACATACATGCTGATCAATATCAGAAACATATACAGTTCGCCTGACGCAGTCTTCCCTCTGAGCTTTTAGAGCTCTCTCATTCACCCTCCTCCGACCATTGTTATATCCGTTTCTCCTCTGCAAAACAACATGTAATCATCATCAAAAGAAATGTATAATGTGAGAGCCAACCAAGGCACTAACTTTACTCTCATTTCCCCAAGAATAAGTTAGGCATACTAATAATAAAATTATAAGATCATCGAATGTTTGGATGAAAACACATCCGATCTCCAAAAAAAAAAATGGCTTCATCTTTCTATCTATATTCGGCTAGATGCGACGAACTGATCAACCAAAAAAAAAAAACATACCCTACGAAAGGGCTGGTGATTGACGCTGTTGTTGTTCGAGGATCCATCGCTGCTCGAATCCTTGGAACTCCCATTAGAATTATCGATAAAACTCTGATAATTATTATAATAATCCAACACGGAAATAAAAATCGGGGCATCAGCGGAAAGTCTGGCATTGTTCTTCTTTCCTCCAGAATCAGTGGCGGCAAGAGAATTTGCATTCAGCTTATTATTGTTCGAGTAAGAAGAAGGGAAGAACTCCTTAGCAGATGGATTCAATTTGGAGAGCAAATCCACCAATTTCCTCACGTTCTCAGCCTCCTCCGCCGCCGCCATCGCCGCCGCCTGATCTTCAACAACGATAGGCTTCTCCGCCACCGCAGCCATCTCTTACCAACAACTAACTAAGTAAACTACTACTCAAATAATAAGATCGTCGATCGATCAACTGGAATTCAGATTCCAAACTCAACAATAGAGATGAAAAAGCTGCGATCGATGGATGATCGTGTCGCTATCGCGTGGATACAAATGATCGAAGACAACGAAGAGATTGTTATATGTCGTGAAAAATGGCGATTAAAGGGAGAAAAATGAAAATTGAATGAAATGGGAGGAGAAAGGAGAGGTATTTGGGTGACGTTGAGGTTAGTTGGGAAGATGTGTCACTCGATCGATTGATTGATCTGTTGAGATTTGCGGGCAGCTCCGATTTTACGCCAAGTCTGCTGAACTTTCTGCTGTTGTTGCTGTTACTCTGTCAAATTGAATCCTACGAGTGTCATAAAAGTTTAATAGAAAATGAGAAATTTGAGTTTTTTTTTAATTAAATACAAACTTTTTTGAATTTTTTTAATAACTATTTAGTTAATAGTTATAATTCTAAAATTATTTTTTAAATTTTACAGAAATATACTCAAATCAATTGTCTAACAGTCGATCATATGTTAGTATGTTGCCACGTATATATGAGGTGCTATGTTAGTACAGTATCATCTGTTAAACAGACAACAATATCATCTATGTAATAGACGATATTACGCTTGAGTATAATTCAAGTGCAACCGCCCACCCTCATAATGGAAGAAAATATGATGCATGTTGTATGTGATAAAAGGTGGAGGAGCCGAAGGTAGGTTGGGGGGCGGCTGGTGCTGGAGTGAAAGTTGGACGGGACGACGGGAGCTGAAGTGGAAGTTTTGAAAGAATGGTTGGTTGGCTGAGTGGCGATGAGCGACTACACTCGGATATTATCCGAGCACGTACCACTTGGTATTAAGACGACATTCGTTTGTGTAACAAACAACATTCTCGTCACCTGTTAGACAGATGATCTTAAGATTATCTGCTTAACATGCGACATTAAGTTCGCCTATCTAACAGATGATAGTTGGTACTACGAATGTACGTGGTGCCGCGTTAGGATATAGTCGTCTATTAAATAAGCGAATATTATTTTGATAAAATTTGAAAATATTTTTTAAAATTGTAATTATTAATTAAAATAATTAAGTTTTTTTTAAAAGAAAAATCAACTTCTTTTCTAGCAGAAAAATATTTTATTTACTAGTTTGTGGATACTGGATATTGATTTTAATTAAATACAAAATTCTTTTCTAGCAGAAGTATATTTTATTTACTAGTTTACGGTTATTGACTGAATTATAGTTATACAAAAATAATAGAGATACTTTATGTCATGAAATTCCGCCCAAAATTGACATAATTCAACTTATCAAATTAATTATAGACCAAAAAATTAATTTTTGTTCAAACATTTGTGATTTCTTCTTGACCTCTACTGGTGCTCAAATTTTAAATTCTCATAAATATATTCTATTAGCTTAAGCACTTTACTGTATATAAATTCACTCTTGATAGTGCCTTCATGATCCTCTCAGGAACATATTTCTTAGAATGTGGCACGTGCTAATTAATATGAGCGATTTAGCGATATTTATTGGTGAAACAAAGTTGGTGTCCTTTATTGTATATAGATAGAATTTTTTCTTATTCTTAAAAAAGTATTTATAGAGAAGACTAAAAAAAGTAATTTTTATCCTACATCTCGATAAGATATATAGCGATAACAGTAAATCATTACAACTACATGTTAGATATGGATTTATTGCACGGGGCGGAGTTGGTTACTATGTTACAATTATTAATGATTTTTGGCTGATTGATGAGGTTGTTGAGGAAGAAGACATGCGTCGGAGGGGTTGGTGCTCAGCCATTGCTCGTATCCGTATGTGGTTTTAGATGCGATTGAGCGCCATGTTATCTCGTTATTTAGTGTCGCTATACTTATAATACTAGCGAAAACATCACTCGTGATGCATGTAAAAAAAAAATATTAATTTTTTTTTTAAAATATATTTAAAATATTTAATTATCTAAAAATAAAATATTAAAAAAATAAAATAGTATATATATATAGTTATTTATTATTTTAATATCTATATATAATATTATTTTAACATATATATATATTAAAATATGTATTATTTTAATATATATATATATTATATATTATTATATATATATAATATAAGCATATTAGCGGGCGTGTAACTGTAGCAGCCCTCTTGCGCTTAATATTTCGTTATTTAGATATCCGAATAGATATCCTGACACATGTAAGTAAAAATGTTTTAAGCAAACAAGAAGGAAGTATTAAAAGAGACCTGCATGTTAGCCCCTCCCTTAATTTTTTTTTTTTTTAAGGAATAAACGCCTTATTTACGTCCATTATTTTCGACATTCTAAAATACCTACTTGCAAATATTTTATAGAAAATTTTAATTAACAAAATTATCAAACACATTAAAATTTATTTTTTTATATTTAATTTTTTAAAAAATATATATTTTTAAATAAATATTTTGAGGTTCCAAAGTTCTAGCTGGTTTATATATTAATTTTAACCCGTAAAGATTTTAAAATCTCAAAATATCTCTTTAGAAGTATTTATTATTATTATTTTTTTAAATATAAACATTATATACCACACCGAAATATATTTATTTTTCCATTTCAAGCTTTTAAAAAAAAAACTTATACGGTTGTTAAATTACACTTGACACGAATTTTAAAATATAAGCTGATTTGTAATGAATTTAAAATGAGACACTGATTTGCGAAATATTTTAAAATCACATCCAAATATTAACGGGAAACATTCAGATGCAATAGTTTGAGAAAAAATTTAAACGGAGTATAACTCATACAAATTTAATACTACTTCTATAAAACTCTTTCCTATAATATATATATATATATATATATATACATGTATGTATATATATATATATATATATACATGTATGTATATATATATATACATGTATGTATATATATATATATACATGTATGTATAAATGTATATACACATGTATGTATAAATGTCAGAAAATTATAGCGCCACGTGGTATTCTAAATAGTTTTTTTATGTGCCATATGACATTTGCTCTTATTCTAAAAGAGTCATATCGTATTTATATTAATTAATATGAATTTATAAAGTCATATAACTAATTTAAAGAATATAAAAAGTCTAATATTAATACTTAATAAAAATAATAATTTATAAAATAATCTGAATAGATATATAAATATTAATAAAAAATAATTATATATTATATATTATATATTATATAATATTTTTTAATAAATAAAATGTTATTTATATAAAAATTTGATCATAATATCATCACCATTTCATACCACTAATCAAATAATTTTTATGTATAACATGTAGTATTTTTTTTACTTTAATAACATATAATGAATAACGTATAGTATGTTAATAAAAATAACTATTAATTTATATAAAATTATAAGATATTAAATTATTTAGTATTATTATTTATATATATGATTATGTATGACTAATATCCGTGTATCAAATAGATGCAAAACTAGTATTTTATAATAATTTCAAAAGCAAATAATGATGTCATATAATTTTTGATAATTTTGTAATCTTATTTTTTAAAACATCACACAAGTTGTAAACATGCAAACATTTTAAATTGCAATTTTAACGATCACTGCACCCATTGGACTAAAAAGATAAATATCAAACAAATAATTCATATAAATCGCTTTGTTAGGAAATCATTGTAATAATCCACTTGCATCATTAAAAATCAAGAATACTTAGACAGATGGTAGAGCCTTTATCTAATAAAGTAGAGATCTTAAATTCAAATTTCATAAATATTATTAGTAAGGATGTAAAAATTTATTTACTATGTATTCTATGAAGAATGATACGGCAAGATTGAGACTTCTTTATCAGGGAATATGAGTTGGTGTTATTCGTAGATTTATTTATTATTATGATTATATAAAAATTGTCGGACGAAACTTTCAGACCATAATATATATATATATATATATAATATCAAAGTTGTTGCGCTATGTGTTACCATAAATAACTTTTAAGTATGTCATATGTCATTTGTTTTTAATTCTAGAAAAGATATATGGTCTTATATTAATTAGTAAAATTTAAAAATCATCTAATTAATTTGGAGAATATGAAAGACTTAAGATCAAAATTAAATAAGTTACAATATTTTGATAAAATTATTAACTAATATGTATAAAGATGATATACTTACATACATATATATATATATATATATTAACATCAAAGTACCAAATTTTATAATTAATAAAAAAAAAAATTAGAAACAAAATTTTATCAGTTTATAAAATAAATAAATAAATATATATATATATATAAAAACATAGTGCTATCGTCGTTTCACATATGATGTCATCTGAAGTTAGAATCATATATAATTGTAAAGGTACAAAAAAAAAAAAAGTAATATAATATTATTATTTATATAAAATTTATAATTAATATTTATATTCAGATGTAAAATTAAATTTTTTTAAAAATAAAAAAGAAAAAGGAATTGCTTAAAACTACTTGATTAGGCAAGAGAAAGCCAACTATGACTTAGACCAATGCAGATTATACCAAGAACATCAAGATGAATTTGTAGGCAAATGCTAACCCAGTTTTGCACGCTTAATCTTGCCTGAAGAAGTCATAATTTTGTACTTTCTTTTTTTTTTTTTAATTTATTATCGTTGAGCTCGATATTTATTATATATTTCGATCGAAAATAAAACGATAAAATAGTTATCTCGAGTAATGCTTACTGTAATTCAAATCTACACTTCGTAACAGTAGGCCGCGGTTGGTTGTATTTTTATTATTTTGTATATTCTTTTATCAGTTGTGCAAAAAGTGAGTTAAAAAAAGCTCTTTTTTTTTTTTTTTTAGCTCCACGTGATTGGAGTTTTAGGGGACAAAAAGTATTATTAATCTACACTCGTATCCCATGATTCTAATTTGAGGTAATGTGGACTTGAGCTAGAAAACTTGCATATAGGACTTAGGAAACCTCGTAGCCCACCCAAAAGTTCAAATCTTTGAATTTTTTTTTTTTTTTTCTTTGAAAAATTACAAAGATGCTGAAGAAATTGTGTTTCATAATCTTCTAGAACAATTTTTTTTTTTAAAAAGTAATCATTATTTCTAATAGATAGACGGTGCTATAGTTGAAAAGAAGATTTTAAATATTGAAATACATTGCATAGTATAATACATAATAATAGTATGTTTTTTTTTATATTATTTCATTTTTTTAAATACAAAAAGTTTATCTAGAGGTATTTGATCAGCCTCCAAGTACAAAAATATGCTCAGATCAGCCTCTCACTTGTCGTTATCACTATTTCAGCTTTCCACACCCAAAATATTTTTATCTGAATATTTTGAAGTGCAAGTTTTAACGAATTTACAATTATTTTTAAATCCGATAATACTTTGAAACCACAAAACATGCTTATGTTATTATATATGATAATTCTTTATAAAGAGATAGATTAAAAACATATAATTAGAAAATTGTTATTAGATTAAATACTAAATAAATATCAAATTTTAATTAATATTATTTTGATATATAAAATAATAATATATCTCAGTATGTGCACTAATATTTAAATCTTCCGTCTAACTTCCGTTCCGTAAACGTCATTGGTGGTTGTTGAGTAGTCAGCATGAGCATGGGCACAAAAAAAAGGGTACATGCCAGCTTTATTTAGATATATATCGGAGGCCGGCTCCCGCTGGTGGCGTTAGCACCACGGGGTAGCAAAAAAACGGACAGGCAATGGATCGCGCCCACGTCAAGCTAATACGGATCACGAAACATTAGATAAAATTTTCGTGGTTCGCTTTATTTTTGACCTATTTTTATATATTTTTAGGAAAAAATTTTTGAACTACAACTAATAGATTTTGAATTGTGATCTACAATTTTAAAAAACAGTTTAAAATTTTTTCGAAAAAATGTCAAACGGTATGCCAAAAAGATGATCATATATATAATCATCTTTTTTGCATACCGTTTGGCATTTTTTCGAAAAATTTTCGAACTGTAAAGTTTGTAGATCACATCAAAATCTATAAATTTGTAGTTTAAAAATGTTTTTCCTAAAACTTACATAAAAATATGTCAAATAGGAAGCGAACAAAAATTTTTAAAAATCTAATGTCTCGTATCCGTATTAGCTGACGTGGCGCGATCCACGCCGTATATTTCCCTGCACCCTGGTGCGTTAGCACAGGGAGCAAGAGGTTCCATTATATTTCGGCAACTTGTCGTACTGTAATTATTGACAGTCAAGATTGTTGGAGTAGAATAAATGCAGAGAGAATGCGCTTTTTATAGCCGCTATTCATAGTCTCAGTTCATATATTATTAAAAAATTATACATAAAATAATTTACCGCCACGTCAGTTTATACTATTTTTAATGTTTAGATTAAAAAAATAAATTTTTATAATTATTTTATGGAAAAACCTTTATTAAATAAAACTTAATAGATTTAATGAGTTTAACAACTTTTATGTTCAAAATTTTTTTCAAAAAAATACTTCTAAATAAGTGTTTAAAGCTCCAATAATAATAGATTTTTAAAACGAATTTTAAAACAGTTTTTAAATAATGCCGTTTTCAAATGTGTGAGTTTATGGGAATATATCCAGAAAAATATTTTTTGAGATAATTTATATTGAAATAGAAATGTTTATAGTGAGTTCGCTCAAAGATTTTAATAAATTTTGACTGTTGAAATTTTGTTTTCAAAAAAATATTTCCTAAATATAGTGATTTTTGTGAGATCGTTTATACAAACGGTGGACGTGAGTAGAGGCCATCGTTACACCTACACAAGAATTTCTCATTATTAGAAGAACTGTGCTAGTTGGCAAAGTATGTCTAGGGTTGAAAATTTAACGCCGGGTGTCCGAGCCTGCTTATAATCCAAAACTCGTGCACTCCAAGGGCTCGCTCCTCCACGAGCTTTGTTTAGCCTCCGAGCTCAAACTCGGAGCTTCAAGCTCACGAGCTTCAAGGCTGAGTCTCGACTCCAGACTCGACTCGATAAATCTTAAGCTCGAACTCGACTCGAGCTCGGCTCGCTTGTATCAACTGAACCGAGCTTGAGTGATTCGAGCCGAGCTCGACTCGAGCTCTGCTCAATTGCGTGAATTAGATCAAATTCGAGTCGAGCTCGAACTCGAACTCGCTTAAGTAATTTTGTTATAAAAACTAGTTTTGAATAAAATAAAAAAGCTCGTTTACGGCTCGCCGAGCCCTAACGAGCGAGTAACACAATGCTCAAGCTCGGCTCGTTTAATTACTTCGAGGCCTTGAATTTCGTGCTCGAAACTCCCGCTCGAGCTCGATAATATAACGAGCCCGAGCGCGAGCTTAAAAGCGAGTTCGAGCCCGAGCTTCACGTGAGCAGCTCGGCTCGTTTTCAGCCCTAGGCAGATCCACGGCCCGTGTCAGCAGGATAAGCGCAATTAGGAGTGGATGGAAGAAGACCCTAGCTAAGTAGTCATTGCGCGAAGGTTCCTATGATGGGCCGATTTACAATATAGGCTCGGTCCAACACAAAAATCCAGAAATCTCAGAGGGTAAACTGAGACAGCTATGTTAGACGGGCCTAAGCCTTAGAGAGCCAAGCCCAACGATGCGACTAGAGGTCATCATAAAGGGGGCTTCATCTCAATGGACGGTTGCGTTTGGTTCGTAAAATCTTAATAAGATTCTCGGAAATTTTAACACGTAAAAATCAGATTTTTACGTTTGGTTTGTCAGTCATGAAAATACAGTATTTTCATGGATGCAACATTTCCACAAATAAAATAATCAAAATTTCCATAGGAGGAGGTATGTATTTTGATTCCCTACAAGATTATTTGAAGGATTACTTTTTTATTTCAAAAGCGCCCCTAATTTTATTTAAATATTTTATTAAAAAAATTATATACCAAACTGTTCAGTAATTTTTCATTTCTTCTCCAGCGCTCATTTCTTCCCCGTTCTCTAATTTTGTTGGGTGCCGGTGGATTTGGTGTTGACAATCCCTAATTTTGGATTTGGTGGATTTGGATTTTATTTGAATTTCTTATATGGATTGTAATTGATAGATTTGAAGCTATAACTATTTTTTTTGTGGTTATATTTAGAGTAGATTTATAATAGATTATATTTTTACTGGATTATATGCAAGAAAATGTGTATATTATTTTACTATATTTTATTTAATTTCTGAAGGAAATATTTTGGTAAAGTTTTACCACATTTCAATGAATATTGTAAGTAAACCAAACGAAAGAAAGCAAAATTTCTAGAAATTTAAATAATTTGAAATAACAAACCAGATGATGGAATGTATAATTCCTGGAAATCTAGATTACATGGAATATAACATTTCTGAAAATTTTGCAAAGTCATGAACCAAACGCAACCTAAGAGTCGAGAAACATGCATGACCGAGCTGAGACTGGTCAGGCGGAGATAACATGGTAAGCCTTAGATGTTTTTTCTTTATTTTTAATTTCAATTCAATTTATTTCTAATTTTCGAAAAATCTAACGGGAGATTTTATTTTATACAGACTATATGGATAGTGACACTTTCTGAGGCACCACCTATTCGGAATTAACCATTCTCGGCATTTTACTGGTCTTGTTATTTCATATCTTATATGTTTTGTTTTGATTAATTTCAAGAACATTGACATAGGATGGTAAATAAATTAGGATCTGGATCGGACGAGCAGCAGCAATTGCTAGCATGAAGATCACCAACAAATTGTTTTAAGTTACAAAACTTGGAACATAAAGAAAATAAAATTAAAGAAAAACCGAAGAAATATCGCCGTTGAGACTCATCACTGTAATATAGATCTTATAGCAAAAGACCTGTTAATAAAAATTCAAAATATTTGGATGTAATTATTGGAATTTTTGTTTGAATGCTATTGTATTTTTTATGTTTATTTCGATAATAATTTAAATTTCCCTATACAACCAACATTCTGGAATGAACATGTCTAAACTATTTCGAAGAATTATTTGGGTCATCGTAATGGCAGTTTAGAAAGTCGAAACAAGAATGCTAATACCACTGGGTAAGATTGTAACATAATAATTTATTTCGAATAAATATATATATATAGAAATACAGATATCATATTAAAATATCAGTTAGTCAAGCTAAATATTTAATGAAAAATGCTTGTTACTCCCACCAAACAATTAAAAAAATAGTTATTTTCAAAGTAGTTTTTTAGAAAGTTAATATAAAAATTATAGATTTGATATGACATACAATTTTAATATAGGAAGTATTTCCGAAAAATACTTCTAAATATATATTTGAGATTTCAAAATATTAATTGGTTTTAAATAGTTTTTAATTGGAATCTCAAAACACCTATTAAGTATTATTTGTAAAAAAAAAAAATTTACATAAAAATTATAAATCTCGCTTAGATCTATAATTTTTATTCTGAATAATTTTCTAAAAAATACTCTCAAAATTTTATTTTTATTTTAATCAAAATAGATAGCAAATTTGGTAAATCTTTTAGTATCATCGCAGGCACCGGTATCACTCATATTTAATAACTTATTTTTTAAGATAGGCGTGAAAAAAAGAAGTTTCTGTTTCTCTTAGAAGCTGATTAATAACTTCTCTAAAAATAATAATTATTTTTTTTATACATTTTTTCTTAAAAAGCTCTTAAGAACAGTTTCTTGGTCGCTAAAAAATCCTTTTGTATTCATATCTCCGCATTCGAAAAGTTTGTAGGATGATTTATTAGATAAAAAAAACAGTTTACAAGTTGTTTAGAAAGTTCATCATTCAAACAGGATCTTACTTCTCAAAGGTTTAGAAAATAATAAATAAATAAAATCTAGAAACGGCTTCTTTTCCCGCCAAAACCACTCTACGGAGCCAGGACAAAATTGATCAGACTGTTTATACTCAGATCGCGAGCTCCATCGCCATGGCGCTCTCGTCAACCTTCCATCACCGGCTACAGCAATTGGAGGACGCTCGCAACCATCGCGTAGCTCTCCTCCAGGTCGAATTTAATATCCACTTCCTAATAATTTTGTTGCGGTTCTAATCAAGTAATCAAGGAAATATATATGAATCTCGACCTGCAGGCGGAGAAGGAATTGCAGGCTAAGAAAGCGCAGCTGCTCTCAGAGAAGCTCGCCAACCTCCGCCGCGTCGAGCAGCGCTGCCTCCTTCTCGAGCGGAGGCAAGCCGAGATCGCATTCCAGATCCTGGCAAACAAATCCGAGATAGACGATCTCGAGGCCAGATCCCACGCCGTTGCTCGAGTTTTCAGGTGATTGCAACTGATCTCAAATTAATTTTGACAGGGAAATCTTCGTGGATTCGGAAAATAATTAGTGTCGATTGATAGGGATTTGTGGGGCCAGATCGCTGAGTTGGAGGGACGGAAGAAGGAGCGGGATGAATTTTACGAGAAGAAGATCGTGGAGATGGGGGAATTCAAGGAGCAAGTGAGGCGATGTTTCTTGCATACGCGCGCAGAGGTTGAGACCTCAAGGAATTTGGTCTCCGAAGTAAGAAAATACTTGATTATCTCTGGACCTCTGTGTTGTATTTATTTGAATAGATTGTTGTTCTTGAGATTGGAGGGGACAGGATATCCCGAGATTAGGCTACTGATCCTAGCTCACTATATCCAACTGAAGTTAGGCACCTTTAAGCGTTTATGGGTAAAGAAACAACTGCATCTGTCACATGCATATCCCATTGGGCGCAATACAATAGTGCACCATCAAGAAAATACATCTAAAGTTGCTAGATATTGAACTTGGGATGTCACTTCCTGTTGATGTGTCAACTTAAAGTGGCATGCAAGTGAAGAACTAACGGGTCTTGCCTTGTCCATATTGTATTTTTGAAGCAGCTTCTCAACATATCTTTCTTGTGATAACCATAACTTCTGATTTTTTCTATCTTGAGAGATCTCCATACCAACTGCAGCAAATTTGTGAGCCTCTATCGACATCATCCAAACTCTGATCGTGATGAAATTTTAGGAGGTTGTTCCTAGTAGTGAGAAGTTTATATCCAACGGTGGGATTGGTGTTTAGAGCTTTGGATTTTATGTACGTGAGTTATTCCCAATTTTTTTGTGAGTTTATCCTAAAATTCGGTATAAGCCTCTAGTGTTATCTAGAAAGGATTGCATTTGTAGCTTACTATTTCAGTTGATAGTGGAGGTTTTCTGGACAGTGGTGGTCCCGTCGTTTTTTCCGATTAGGATTTTCCATGTAAAAATTGCTTGTGCTCTTGTGGTTTGTGATTGTGTTAGTGGCTGCTATTATTTGTGCGCAGTTCATTTTGATATCGCAAATGGTGGATAATGACGCTTGATGATTTTCTTGCGTTATACATATTTTCTTATAAATTATTGTGTTAGCCGAGATCGTTATCCCAACACTTTCTAAGCGGTGAGTTGGGTTATTAGGTGCTGCTAATATTTGAGTAGTTTTTTCTTTTGGGCCAGAGGCATTGGAACAGATTGTTATGAGGCTAGTAATTCAGTATTCTGGTAACTGGCTCAGCATTTTACTGAAGAAACATGCACACATGTTTCTAATTTGATATGTGCCAACTGAGGCTAGAATTGAAAGGCAGATGAGAGTATGTTTGGTCGCAACGATCAAGCTCTGCGCCCAGTAGGTTTTGGTTTTAATCATCCCTAGTTTAAGTCAAGGCTAATATGCACTCACTTCAGAATATAACCATATTATGTCAGAAAGAAATCAATGATATGGACTTGTACTTCAATATCTTTATTATGTCTGTCTTTGAAATATTATATCTTATTAGTGTTTTCTTCGGTAAATGATAAATCAGCGCTGCTTCTCAAACTTCTTCGAATTCAGTCACTGACAAAAAAAACTTGTTTAAATCAGCTCCTAGTCCGAAATTTCTGAGCGTTCTTAGCAGCTAGCGTAGAAAGACGTTAGATATTATTATAGAGAGAACACAGATCTTACAACATATGCAAGGCTGATTTACATATATTTGCACAGATATTTTTGAGATGATATGCAATGCTTATCTTCTGGCTGCTTATTTCATCTTTCCATTCCTCACGCAACGTATACATTCTGCAGCTCAAGTCGAACCTTGCCGATCTCCAAAAGAAAGGCAATGATCAGAGTAGTGTAGAAATTACTCAAGCTGAGCAAAGAAAGGCTGAGCTGCTGGCTTCTCTACAGACCCTGGATAAGAACCTGGCTTCAAACTACCGAATAAAGCAGTTACTGCAGAAGCAACTTCAGAAAACTTTGTTGTCACAAACAAGAAGTAGCAACAGCAAAGCAGCGGGTAAAGATGATGCTGCAAAAGAAACAGAGCCAGCAGCAGAGAACTTTGAAGACAGGTTTCGGTTGCTATGATTCCTTCACGTTCATAAACCGAATTTCTAATGCTACTTCCACGGAGCATAACATTTAGCCATGTCATCGGTCATCCTCATAGCATGCCAGGTCAGTTGCTCCTTATCATCTATCACTCATATAATGATTAGACCAACTCAAACTTCAATTATCACCAAACCAAAAGTAGGTTTGGTGCAATGAAAGGAAAATAGTCAAATGATCCAAGCACATTATATACGCCAAGATTAGCTTAGTGAATGCTGAGAACATCATAGTAAAGAACTACCATAGAGATGCACTTTCTGGCCTCATCTATCGTGCCATTAGAATATGCTCAGAAATGAGATACTAAGGTAGAAGACAAGCTTTTTGCAAATTTCAAAACCTCTCTAGGAGGCCATGGCTCCAAAAGATGATAGTACAAAGCTTTGTGCTTTCTGCGATGGGTGCCTTCGCCTGTATGCTGGGTCTCATGATAGTCATTTTTGGATTAAGCCGGATAAAGAAACGACGGTAACGCTGATTACTCCAAAAATATATACAATCTCTAAATAATATTTCTACAATTATTTTAATAATTTTAAAAAATATATATGAATACCTAATGCATTCTCACAACTTTTCTGACAGAATAGATTTCTCTATTCGCCATTCCCCCCACATTTTGAACTTTTCATAAAGGTGTCATTCTTGAGTCTTGTTATCTGCTTCCAACCGAATATGCCTAATCATATTCCTTCTAGATACACTTTTTAACATATTGCATGTAATGATCGCACTTGGTCATCAGGTCTTAACTTTTCCTTCCTCATTTATTGATTGGTCCATTTCTAAGGATTTTTGTACAACTTACCTAACATCTGGTAAACTTGGACCAGTAATTAAGTGGTAGTTCAACACAAGCTACAAAGGCTCATGGTTAAAATATTTTCTTATAAATATATTTTAATTTAATTATTCCACAAAAATTACGTGGACAAAAAAAAGAAGGGGTAGCCATAATTCACATTAAGTTCATTCACCATCTGATTTTTTGGATGAGTACTATTTCAATTTAGCATATTCGTATAGAATGAATTTACATGTGCTAAACAATAATGCATATCCAAACGTAAAATTAAATGTAGTTGACAAGTGCATTGTAGACCGTAATATTACTATCAATGGAGTGGTTATACAGTTAATCATTTATTGAGGTGATATTTGTACTAAAAATATTCATATAAATGTATTTTGGAATAACTTTGTAAGTTTTTCTTTTCTTTCTTTTTTTGTTTTTTTTGGGTTGCAAGTCAGAGTTTATTGAAGACATTTTACAAAGTATGGATTTTTGGATAAAACCTCATTGCTATATCTATATTTAGGGAAAAAATTTCATTTCATACTCTGAAAACGACATCTACCGCTAACACTAAATAAATTGTTTATTTTTGACATTTTCTTTTCGGTGAATTATTTTTGACATTAACAAGAGGAACATGCTATCCCTACAATAATAACATCAGTGAGATTCCTAGGATAGTAAAATGCTTAGGCTCTATCTACGAAGCACATATACGGATACGAAAATACGATATTGTATGAATATGAGACAAAGTAATTCTAAAAAAGTAGGATCGAGTACAATTCGGACATGATTGTAAAAAATTATAAATAATAAAAAATAATTTATATAAAAAATATAATATTTAATAACAAAGTATATGTACATAATAATATATTTTACATCTTTAAGATAATTTAAACAATAAGAATCTAATTATATCAATAAAAATAAAAAATATAATACTTTGAGTACATCATTATATTATTTTACTTATTGTTAGTACTATTAAGATTATATAATATTTTATTTTCTAAAAAAGTATTCTTTAAAATATAAAAAAATATAAATTCGGATACATATATCAAAATTTTCTCTGGCGTATCTAATACGAGTGTCCGAAATTTATTCTTTATTTTTGGACACGTCTCTTACGTATCTAATATATATCTGGACATTTGTGTACGGAACAGAATTTTGATGTATCCGTACTTTCTTGGATGCCATCCACGTTAGTTTAGTAGAGCTGTAAAGATAGTAAATTTACTAATTCACATCGTTATATGTGCTTTGCAAGTATCTGCTTAAGACCTTCGCTAACAGCGATGACTGCTTCGCTCCATCCAATATAGGATGTGTTAGATTTTAAATCTAAGACCTATACTTTCAAAGAAATAAGTTTCACCAACCGAACACTCAGCGGCCAGCTTGGAGCCGGGCTCATCGACTTGTATTATACTTCATTGGAAACTAGAAACACAAATCTGATCTAGTTTTTAGTATCTTGATGGAGCGAATCAGATTCAACAGCAGCAGTTAATCCACTTTAAGCTAGTGCATCAGTATCCCTAACTCTCCTTTCTTCATCTACCTCGCTGAATGACATCGACCGTCCAACGCCACGACGCGGTCCAGCTTCCACTACCATCGAGACCGTCCACGTGTACGCTACCATTTTGCTTGGTGACTAAGGAATATCAAAAGTCTTCGTCCACGGCTCCTTCTAGAAGGCCAACCTGGGCCAGTTCGCAAAAACCCAACCCAGATGTACCTCGTGGCCTCTATGACATCATTCTCACCTAATGTCCTCCACCCTAACCATTCCATTCTAATCTCTTTCATCTATATTTTGCTTTTTATTTATTCATTTAATAACCCCATGAAAACAATAGTGCAAATGACCTCACTAAAGGGCAAAAAAATAGGGATAATTGCAAATCACCCTCCCTTATTTCAACAATCTTACGTTTCAGCCACGTCACGCGTATATTGCCACGGCAGCGCGAAAATATATTTTCAGGAACTGAAACGCAAACTGTAAAATAGGAGGATCAATACGTAAAAGCTCCAAGAAAAAAAAAAAGAAAAAAAAAGCAACGGTCTTCAATTTATAGCTCAATGGCATCTACAAGCGTAGGATCATCCATTCATATCCTAAAATTTCTTTATAGGGTGCACAATATATTTGTTGGCTGAGAATTCTATGAAACAATCTCTTTCAAAATATGACTATATATATTTATTCTTTTCAGATTCTGTCCTGACGGAATTCATGACTGAAATGTTATTATCATCATTATTGTATTGTATACTTGTTGTTAAAGCTACTAACTCATATTGTATTATGTACCATGATGAACTATGCTCTCGCATAGCCTAAGTATGGAGATGCCGAAATTTTATCATGTATCTGACACGATGTTTTGCGAACATGTCCGTATACATATCCAACTCGTTAGAGAAGTGTTCAAAATATAAAAACAAATAAGAAATTTCAGATAGCAAGTCAAACACACCACACTCGTGTTCGTATTTAAATTATTTTTTTTTAACTTTTTAAATTTTTTTTTCTTGAGATAAGTATTATATAATACTACTAGCTATACATAACAATAACTAATATAATATAATGATATATTTAAATATTATGTTTTTATTTTTATTATTATAATTGAATTCTTACCATTAAATTTCTCTCAACAATATTATTCGTGGACTTTTGTTATTAAATATTATTATATTTTTATATGTCTAAATATTTAATATAATTCTTTTTATTTATATTTTTATTATCGTATCATACTTTTTTAAAAATTGTCATCTTTCATGTCCGTATCTTGTTCCTATATTCATGTCCGTGTCCATGCTTTTCAGCACATAGCTCACTTAAAAAAAATGAAAGTGAAAATGAAAAAATCGCAATTAGCTCAAATAAATTCTAAATTTTATTTTCTTTTAGATTATATGTATGGGCTTGTATAATGCTCTCTATCTACTCGTATAATAATCTAATGAAAATAACATTGCAAATGCCTTTAACTTTGTAGCTCAAAGGTATCTACAGATATAAGGCTCCGCATGAAATGCTAAAATTTCTTTTAAGGTGCATAGTATATCTATAAAAAGCGCCACGTCATTCATCATGTATTATGTAAGTTAAAAACTGGATCCGATATTTAAGCCGAAAAAAATGGCGTAGTATTTGCGAGTAAAAATTTAGATGTAAACATATTCGAAGTAATTTTGCTACTCGCAAATAGTCTTGCTTCAAATCAGATTCTTTTTATCTCAAAATAAATTACAAGCGTTCATTTATCATTTTTATGTAATTTTTTGAGATGAATTAAAAAAAATCTGTGTGTATAAGACTTATATAAGTAGGTTGTATATTTTCGTGTGGTCTTGGTAGCACTATATTTGAGGTACCTCATTGTACGCGTGATATATGTCACTTACAAGTAGCAAAGCCTGGATGTTGTAGTATCAAAACCAAAATTAAGTAACTTAAACTGTGCAAAATTATTTAACAAAAATATTTTATTTTTTGCAAATTTAATGGGCTAAGAAAAAATCGCTTGTAATTTTTTATAACTTTCGAGAAAGTGGACCTTCTTCTCCAACGAAAAATTATATCTAATATTCGTTATTGCTATGTCATTATCTTACGTATAAAAATAATATCTGTTAAATTTTAATATGTATATTAGAACAACTTTTTAAAATTTAGAAATAATAAATTAGAATTAAAAAAATAGACAAGTGGAATGGTAAAATCTCCAAAATTTTAATTTCTTTTTAAATTTTAATATTAATCTATTTAATTACTATTATAATTGTCTAAATCAATACTACGTCAAAATTAAATTAGGAGTGTCGTCTATAGTGCACACGCTTTCTCTGCGTTTTTTCTCCTGTCCCCGGTACCGTACTACCACGAAGTTTCCTACTTTCCCACTTCCTTTTTATACTCCTGCGACTCCATTTCCTCTCTACCTCTCACCAATCTCTCCACCTCAATTCCTCCGAATTCGTAATTTCAGGCAGGAATGGATTCCGACAGAGAATTTCGCCAGTTCAGCGATCTACTCCGGCTTCAGACTCCGAGTTTCTCCAACCTATCTTTGGGAGAAAGTATCTGGTCGGACCAGCATGTCAGCACCACCAAGAACCTCGGGATCAGCAAAAACGTTGATGATTGGAAGCTCGGGTTCGGTGGCAGCGGTCAAAAGCTCGCCTTTGTTAACAACAAGCTCGACCGCCACAATAACAACAACAACAACACGAGTTTCAACAGCTCGGTGAAGAGCGGGAGTTACTTCAATGGGTACAATAACAACGGAGAGATCAAGAACTACTTCGACAAGGCGATCGGGAAGCAGACGGCGGTCAATTACGGCGTTAGCGAGAAGAAGAAGAACAATAACAGTGCTAACTGGAAGGGGAACAAGAAGAACAACAAATAAACATACAACAACAACATACGGTAACGGATAACGGCAACGGAAGTGGCGAGTGAGATAAGCGATATCAAGGAACGTGCCCCCGGAGGAGTCGCTGCCGAGGAACGAGGCGATCGGCGGGGATATTTTCGTTTGCAACAACGATACCATGGAGGAGAATTTTCAGAGACAGCTATTTGGTAATCTTCAGACCTTGTTTCTTGCTTTATTTTATGTTTTTAGGTTAGTGATTAAATTTGGAAATTCGCTTGTCTGGTAGAAACTTGTGAAAATTGAAAGCTTGATACATAAAGGATTACTTCTAGATTCAGATTAACTATGAAAATTGCAGTATATCTTTGTCAAAATAGAAAATATTGAACTTTTTAGCTATAATAATTTCTAGAAAATGTTATATAGTGTTGATATGTCTTCATATGCAAAGGAAAAATGTTTTTCGGACCCACTTTTTGAAATATTTTTTTAATATGAGTATATTATGGTGATCCATTGATATCTGTTTTCTGAAAGAGTTGTATGCCAATTCTAGGAATTTCCCTAATTTATTTCTTATTCTGCTGTAATAGGTCTGCCACAAAGATACAGAGATTCGGTTCGAGCGATTACTCCCGGTCTGCCAATCTTTCTATACAACTACTCTAACCACCAACTGCATGGAGTTTTTGAGGTATCAAACCGAACTCGCGGAACTTGTCGACTTCTGAAGTAACTCCTACTTACATATATTCGTATGCGCTTATTTTGTTGTTGTTAATCAAAATATTTACTCTGTTCTGCAGGCTGCCAGTTTTGGCGGAACGAATATCGATCGGTCGGCTTGGGAGGACAAGAAAAAGCCTGGAGAATCTCGCTTCCCAGCTCAGGTATTTTACATTTTCATGGAGTAATCTATGCTTGCATTTTAGTTGATGCCACAGCTGTATTTGTTTTCTGAGTGATCAGTTTCAACTTCATAACAAAATGATCTTTAAAGTAGTTGTTATACGTTACCATCTTTAATTATAAACGATAGTAACAGGTGCAAAAAAGATGTTTAAATATACTAATTAATAGGAAATTATCATAGGATTTTTTTAGCTTTATGACACTTCTTGATATTGGCCTCGGGCTTGGATTCTCTTTATTAAATGGTCAGATTTAATTCACTAGTTCAGATTAAAAAGGCCTACAAAAAAAGTTATTTTACTTTTTCAGCAACTGTTTGGTTGATTCACTTTACACCTTTTTATATAGTAAGTTATTCTATTTTTATAAATCACTTTTAATATGAACTATCATATTTGAGTGGATCAAATCTGATCATTTAATGGAGAGTATTGGAGAAATCTTTTAATATGAACTCTCAAGTTAACTAATTAATATTCCTGCCTTGCATGACTATTATGCAGTCATAGTTATCCATGTCGCTTTAGTAGTTTACCAATTCAATGGAGTTGGTTGTTTTGACAAAATCTACGGAGTTGGTTGAAAGGTTGTGCGATTCCGATCACCTACCTTTCTTTAACGCATATCATGTATTTCTTCGATCGCGACCTTCAACCAACATTTATCCCATGATTTTCGGTGCCAGTCGGCACTGTCCGTGCCGGACTGTACGTGCCTGTTTTGACAATTGTCGGTACAGCACGTGTCAAAAAATTGTATATTTATAATTTTAAATTAATTTCTTATTTTTATTTTATTTTTAAAAAATAACAAATAAATATATATCGGCACAGTACCATCTGCACGTGCCGAAATTTGAGTTTATCCAAACTCTGCTCGGTTCGGCACAGAAAATCTTGATCTATCCTGTAGCTTCACGCGCTGCTTCATATCTTTATTTTGATGTTATATAAACTTGATACTTTAGTCATGTTGCTTACTTTGTTTTAAATTTTGTTGGGTGACAGGTGAGGGTACTCACAAGAAAGAACTGTGAACCTCTTGAAGAGGACGCCTTTCGCCCGATTCTCCATCATTATGATGGACCCAAGTTCAGATTAGAGCTCAGCGTGCCTGAGGTAGGCGTCGTTAGCAAATACGAACTCGAAAATCTTTTTTTAACTTTGATCACCTCCAAAGCATTTAGATTAACTGTGTTTTTCATTTTATTGCAGGCACTGGATGTCCTTGATAAATTTGCAGAACAAACCCCTTAAACTAGGAGTAAAGCAAGATAAATTCTTCGGCGTCACGGTATACGTAAACAGTTTCTCAACCGCCAGCAGGGATAAGATCTTGGTGTTTGTTTGGTCGGCGAAGCAAGGCACGATACGCACGATGAGAACTCATGCATGCCGTATATGTAACTAGATACGTAATATTTATTTGATTTGCGATGCCAAAGTATGTATCTTGAAAGGATTCTATGTAAAGTGCTGTTAAGAGAATAAAGAGTATCATCTAGTGTACTTGGTACACGGCTGTAACAATAAAATGATGAATTATCCCACGTTTTTAACCAAATTTTCTAGCGTATGACTTAGTTCATACCTTCAGATGAAGTATGTGGTTGCCAAGTCATGCTTCAAAAATGTCATCAGAAAATAATAAGAATACTAGTGTTGGTACTAATTTTATGTTATTGATCACATATATAACCGGTAATATTAAAAAAAAAAATTTGTATATTTTTAATTCATGTAGATTAATAGTTTTGTTTTTTTTTCTATTTAGAGTAAGAATAAATGACATATAGTATATATAATTTTTTTTTTTAAAACGTGTCGTAAATAATGGTGATATTCAGTTGTGTATTTATATATATAATCACAATTTTAAATACGGATAAAATTTTAAAATTTTTTATTAGATAATATAATATGATTACTCTTGTAATAATATTTATATCGGTATGTAGATTTTTTTTTTTTATAAATTAAATGTTAATTTGATTAAATGATTATATTTTATTAAGTTGAATAATCGAATTTTTATATTTATCAAATTAGTTATATTACTTTTTAAGCTCTTATCAACATATGCAAATGTCACGTAGTTTTGTTTGAATAAATAAATGCCACATCTCCAATCTCCATCATCTGCTCACATCAATGTCCATCCATATATTAATGAAACACCCACTACATGCTAGTGTTGAAAGGATAATGCTTTACCTCCCAAAATCTTATCACTAGATTCCACCCAAAATTATCTCTCTCTCTCTCTCTCTCTCTCTCCCACTATCATGCAATGGGAGTTACCATGTGGACTTTTTGGGATAAAAATTGGGAATAGCAGCAGCACAACCAATATTGGCGTCTTGGGACAGGTTTCACTGTTTCAGGGCGAGTTCCCGGTCTCTAGCAAGATTACTTTGGAAATAATAGGCAATCATCCAGTTTGATTAAGAATCTGAACATACTCTGACATCGTTAGTAACATCCAAGATGCATGTCTTTGTAGCTCCACAGGTCTCCAACAATGGAAGCTAGAGACATCATCCGGACATTTATCTGCTTTGCAGATCCACAAATGTACTGCTGGAATATGCATGGCTCTCCCCCTCTCATAAATCAAAGTTTGTAATTACAGGCTGCTTTACAGAAATTTGCTCACCAATTAATATTAATATAAAGCATAGTTTTATACTTTTATGTTTTAGGCCGCCGAATCCACGAAAATTCAAAACCGAGATAGTGCCGAGCTAGCTGGGACGACGTCTCAAGTTTTTTTTTTTATTAAAATAAAAACGTAGCACTGTTTATCTTCCCTGTGAGGAGGATAACAGTGCTTTTTAATGCATGCGACCTTTTATTTCACATCGCGGGAGCAACCCCGCATCCCGCCCGCTTTGATAGGGGCGCGTGGTTGCGCCTGCAAGGCGATGCGGGCGCAACCTGATGTTGTGTGCTCATGTGCCAGGCGCGTGACCAGTAAAGGTCATGTGCCTGGCACGTGATTAGGCTTTAAAACTTTAAATTTTTTAATATTAACCTAATATAAAATAAAAAAAATAATATTTTATTATTGGTATGTTGGATAAGTCTCAAATTTAGAGTTTATTAAAATTCGGCTTAGTACAGAAAATTGGTCGAAAGACAATCGATACAGCAAGAAACAAAAGCATAGGCCACCAAAATAGACAACACAAATATTCTCGGTAACAAAAACACAGTTGAATATGCCCATTGAAGAACTCCAGTAACAGAGGACGACGAGATAGCTAACTATATTGGACAAAAGGACAAATGAACGGACAACTAAAAATTCCCAAGGCTTGTTAAAACTTGTTTTATCTTAGAAGCCTTTTTGTTCCCTAATTTTCTTAACTTACTATGAAGTATCATTCATGCAGAAGTTTATCTGACAATAAATGCTTTATCTAAAACCAAACCTGGTTGGACACTTCGGACGGACAGAAATTTTATGTCCCTCTCCACTCAGATAGTAATAGCTTTTGCACACTCATCTCGAGGTGCTGAAGCGCACCCATTACCCGTTATGCATGTATTTTCCAGCACGAAATTAAGAGCAAAAGTAGTAGGGAATACCTACTGCTGCCTATTTTTGACTAAGAGCAGGTGAGATAACAGATGCCATGAGTCACTTAAACTTCGTTTTATACACCCATAAGTGTAGTATATTCAAAGAAGTACATCGTAGACATGATTTACATTTTTATTTGAAAAAAGGCATCCAATTAACTTATTATCAGATCAGATTTCTTAGCAGAGACTTGTGCTTTTCAAGAATAACAGACGGAAACTTCCAAATTTCTCGTCTTTTCTCAACTGAAGATGTCGACTAAGAGGACAAATAACCGAGCGGCCAATGACACATCTAACAAGTACATGCAGATGGATTGGGGGATTAAACAAGTAATAAACAAGTCTTCGAAGATTTTCATTTGGTAAGTCTGCTTAAAATGCATAATTGATAGAAGCGAATTGCTCTTCAAATAGCATGTGTGCATTATTATTTCATTGCTGGAAGCATAAGAACTGAATATAAAAGATATTTCAAATATTACTTTACCTAATTTCTGAGGCAACTTCAGATAAGTTCATCCTCATCCATGAAATGTAGCAGCGCCTTGTCGTAATCTGAACATTTGGAACATGCAAGCGGATAAAACTAAGACAGGGAAGGAATCAGTCTAAAAACTCAAGTAGGTTATCAAATGGGAGATACTGCACTATGGAAATATAGCAACTAAGTTGAGCAAAATTTCAAAAAACGTCAGGATTTTTTTAATTCTTGTATAGTAATGCAAGAGACATGGTTACAAGAGTTAGGACATCCACAGCACATACCATGGGAGTACATGTCAAGCTCAAGAAACCACATTTTGAATCAAGCATCGGCAAAGCAGCAGTAAATAAGGTGGACGACTGTTTCAGCATACTATAGATGATTGTGCATCTTAAATAATACCTCCATTATTCGTATAAGTATGCTTTGATTGCAGAACTTCATAAACTAGATGCCTGAAGTAAAATTTCATAGCAAAATGAAGCGACTTAGAAGAGGAAATTTAATTGCCAAAGAGTTTATCCATTACTTTGATAGCTCTTCATCAAGGCACTCCAACAATTTTGTATTATTTATCCAAACATTTATTATCCATCCATTATTCAATATAACCTTATTGTAGTTTCGTAGTATGCCAAGAGTTAATACACAATTAACCTTGTTTTGATCAAGTGATATGTGCATACCCTACATAAAAGGGCAGAATGGTATCTTCCAGGGAGATTCTTTTACAAATAAAGCAGAAGCTCAGTAAAGTAAAAACATCATTATCTTATATAGCACAAAGTTACAAAGTAGTATATCAATATCATATCAAGTTCATTATTGTACGACTGGGAGACATCATCTACTACTACGTGACATAATACTACCACTAGTGTGAGTACCAAGCATGCATTGTGAACCGAAAGCGCAATTATGATGCAACACCAAGTGGTGGCAGTTTCTCTATTCAATTAGAAGATACGGTAACATCTCAAGGAACCTGATAAGGCTGATATACTTAAAACTAACAAGGTTATATCCATTGTTGATAATGGACCCAAGTTAACATTGTCACAAGAGTTTACATTTGCCAGACATTTGATATTGATAATCTACGATTACTAAGCACTTTAGAGCAAGCCCAAAAAAGACTAGACTATGATGTTGAGTAACCCTTTAGTTCTAGTAGTACTAAGCATAAGTTGGCTCTCACTAGCTAAAAACGAAAGCCTAACATGAAAGATGCAGCGAGGATCCAAAATATGTGTATAAACGAGCTGGGTTGCTGCGGTTGCATATGACTAGTTTGAGCTCGAACTTATTTAAGCTCGATTTCTATCAAGTTAGAGTCGAGTTCTGAGCTCAAATCCAAGCTCGGCTTATTTATCCAATTGAGTCTGAGCCAGTTTCACCACTCGAATTAATAGGCTTCATAGCACTTAATAGGCCTTCCGTAAGCCTATTCAAGCATAGTTACAAGACAGGTCAAGTCAAACTCGAGTGAAGTTCGAGATGAGCTCCATAATTAGAGCTTTGAAAGGCAAAAATACAAAACCATATCGCTCGAGCTCAAGTCAAAGTTCAACTCAATCTTTGCAATCGAGTCAAGTTCGATCTCAACTGCTTAAAGCTCAGCGAGCTTGAGCACGAGCTTAAACAAAGTGGAGTTCGAGTTAAGTACCCGTGGTACTTAACTCGAACTCGACTAATTTTCACCCTAAGTTCAAACCAGCCGTTTCATATTGCAAAATCACATCAACGCGAAGGCCAATCATCTAAGATTACTAGTTCCCATCTCTAGCAACTTGTATTGGGGAACCAAAATATAGATGAACCATGAGATTTTTTACATAAAATAACAAAAAATCTGCAGTTAAAAGGCTTGTTGCTACCTAATTGTCATAACAAGATGGTAAAAAAAACACACGTACAAATACTTAGAGAATAATTGTCTGCGATCTATTAAAACTGCCAAAACTTATCAATTGTCTAAGAATGTCTTGAACAAACTATAGTTTCCATCAGAACTGATTGATCAAATTGTGCAGCATCTATAGCTTTTCTAACTTTGCTATTCGGCTTCTATTCACTGATGACTCATCAAACCTGTCATTACACCATCCAGATCATACTAATGATTGTTAAATTTAGAGGTACAAAACAAGAACATACAGATATATAGTACAACCAGTTGAAGAGGAAGAGAACAAGAATAACTGGGAACATCTCATAATAACGAAGGGAAAACACACAAGAATTGAAGAAAACTTTCCAGACTTAACCTTTATGACAGCCTATCAGAATTAATGTATAAATGGGCAACTGATATATAGTAAATACCCATAGCCAGAGTTATCATGACATAGATCATTAAAAGAAACCCACATATTTAAGCACCATATATGTTTGCTGAACCAGATCAAAAGTCTCAAGCCTTCATAGCCAACCTCCAATGCAATACCTCATATTGATATCTAATCATACTCACAAACACATATGCATGTGCATTATAAAAAATAAATATACTATCAACTTCAACATAATCTCTCCAATCTACACCACATATATCAAGTATAATGACAGGAAAGGTATTACAAACACAGCACAATAAGCACTCTCCATTACCTTTTCCTTCACGAAACATATTGAGCAATGCGTGCAGCCACATTGGAAACTTGTGACTGCAGCTGAGCAGCCCGAATTTTGTTCCCAAGTGCCCGGTGGAAAAATTGCTCTCTAGAGAGAGCCCTAACACTCTTCAGATACATTTCAAAAGGCAAAGATCCCTCTTGTACAGCCTTGTCAAGGGAATATATAATATCCTCAACAGCTATATCTGCTGCCGTAGTCTCCACCATTTGCCTGGATAGCAAATCCACTGGTTGAAAAACTTCGTCCACATTGACCTCCTTAATCTTCCTCGCCTGGGATTCATTATCCCTAACCCATCCTTCTAAAACATCAGCGTTCATTAATGCAAGCTGTAGCTGCTGCTCTAGGGCCTCTTTCTCGTCTTGCATCTCATGAAGTCCACGTCTCAACTCCTCATCTCTCCTTCTCAACTCTGCCTGCGTGGCGAAAAGCCCTTCCATCTCACCCTCCAGCGTCCTTCGCAGCGCAGATAAATCCGAATTGACTGTTTCAAGAAGCTTCGAGATCGCATTTCGCCGGTAAAGTTCGCCTGGGTCTTCAGTCGGACGAGGCGGCGGTGTTGGGGCCGGAGAATGGATTCGAGAATACGGAGATGGGGAAGGCAAAAATTGCCTTGACGGAGTAGGGACCACTGGTGGGGGAGCCGGTTGTTGGCGAGTGTAGAGGGGAGGATCTTGGCCGAACAAATGAGAAAGCGACCGAACGAGATCGACAAGATTCGATGATGGGAATAGCCATGATTGGAGATATGGGACACTAACGGATCCCGATCGATCAACGTAGGGATGATTGGGTTTGACCACCATGTCGCGAGTAGGAGAGAGATACACGGCGGGGGGTGATCGAGGGTATGATTCGAGAAGCCAAATCGAAGCAGGGAGATTGTAGACAGCACCTTGGTAGGTGATCGGGATCGTGCCGTCAGCTTGGAGGAGATTGACGGTGCGGCCGTCGTTGTGGGTGAAGGACGATGACTTGGGGTGTAGCGAAGGGTATGACTCGGAGAGCGACACGAGGTGTTGCCGAATCAGCCATTTGACGTCTTCAGTGTAAGGGAGCGATGCTGGGCCGCGCTGGGACAGAGCGGTGCTGAGGAATTGCTGTACGTACTGCGCGCCCTGCGTCGCCGGAAGCAGCGGTGACGGGGGAGGGACCATTTCGCCGCCGGCGGGTGCGATGGATTTGGGATCCGATGGTTTTGGCTTCGTGATTAAGGATAAGGATCCGTGTCTGAAAAGGCAACCTGGGTTTCGGGAGGATTCACGCAGTGTTACGGTGGATTTGGAATTTGCAGTATCAGCGTCTCACGAAGATTATAGTCTATGTAAAATAGATATATTCATTAAATAATTATAGTTTTAATAAAATTTTAAAATTGCATAATAAAAATATAAAAAATTATTGTACATGTACTTTTATTATATACGTTTTTGTTTATCTATTAGAAAAACTATTTCATTTTTTAAGATAATTTTAAACAATAAAGTTACAGATTTTACTTTTTGTAATAATTTTATAATTTAATTTTTTTTTAATACATATGAGTTTTACTAAGTCAATTACAAAAGTTATACGAGAGAACTAAATTCTCTTTTTCACATTGAAAAAAAAAAGTGATTGAGTTTATGCCGACAAAGCTACAAAGGATACGACTAATTATTTTATAATGAAGCATAAAGGAAACATGCTAAAAAATAAGACTGCAAAGATTATCGGGTGCAAAAGAAGTAAGTTGCTATTGCTATATGGATAACAATCATATTTACAGTATATTATATATACAGTATACATACTAGGCACCAGAATATGTTAAGTGGGTCAGAAAGAAACTAGCAATTATTCTTGAATAATACATATAATAAGAGTGCAAACTATTAAATATTTATATCAAATTTAGAAAATTTAATATTTCAATTCTGTATCTATAATATAAAATAATTCAAAACTACGAACGCTAAGGACACCCAAAAACCTTAATTCAAATTCTGCATTTAATCTAATAATACAAAAAAAATTAAGTCAAAACTTATGAAAAAAAAATCAAATTTATTCAAACAACAAAATCAATTTTATGATGTTTTGTAGTTATTTTAGGGTTGAAGTATTTATTAGGTTAAGATAAGTTTTGGAGTATTCAAATGTTTCTAGATAGTTATAAGCATTTTGAAGTATTTTGAGATATTCGTGGTTCTATGAAATTTGAAATGTTATGAATGTTCTTGGAATGTTTTGAGATATTACGCAATGTTGAGAGTTTCAGAAACTCATATACAAAATCTACCACAATTTATAGTATATTACTTTTTAATAATAAAAAATCACTATATAACCACAATACATACAATACCACACCACACACACACACACATATACATATTATATATATATATATATATATAAACAACTCCTAATCAAGTGGTCATTGACCCACTTCCAAACTGGATCCGCCCATGTATACATTATAATATATATATATATTATATATATAAATTATATATATATATATATATATATATTGAAATACAAGGATACAAGGTAAGACTATATGTATCATAATTCTACATATGATGGGAGATTAATTTCCCTCTTTTTTTTTATGAAAATTTTCCCTCAATTTTAATGCTAGATTTTTGGGCATTGCTGGTTGAGCGCGAGTTTGCTGCCCCACCATGCTGAACATATTTTTATTTTATATTAAATATAAAAAAAAATAAGAATTAATCAAAATTATGATAAAAAATAAACTTGCATTTTACACTATTTGACGTCAAAATATTAAATATTGATATAAAATATAAACAAATATTACACTTTCTAATTTATTATTTGTTTGAACGTGTTAAATACTATAAAAATATTGACAAGATATTAAATAAACTTAGATTAAAAAATACCTTTTAATTAAACTCATTTAAGCCTTACTTAGTACAATTGATTATTTTATCTACTTATAAATAATAAACACATAATTATACATATATTAATAAAATTTACAATCCCTCAATTTCTACAGTAGATTTTCAATAGTGCCCAATGATTTTTTTCAATTTCAAACCCGCTGTTTTTTAATTTTCTTTTTAAACCATTCAAAAACTTCGGCGTTCCATTACACCATTTAAAGTATTTTCAAAAAAAAAATTTAGTATTATAATTAATATATCTCATTCAAAATCTAGAACTTTTTGTGTTAAACTATTTCCCAAAAAATCACCTAAATATATGTTGTGCACTGCAGTTTCGTAAACGATTTATTATTTAAAATATGTTAAGACTTGGAATTCAAAACATTAAATTTAGAATTATTTTTTAAAAACCATGCAACATTAAAATTTACATGCTCATCAATATTATAATTTTTATAAAAATTTATAAAAAAATATATATTGGCTATACTCCCACTGTGTTACGTTAATAACGAGTTTATATATATAATAATCCTACTAGGTATATTGAGTATTATTCTCTTATTAATTACTATGAACAAGTTAAAAATTAGTAGTTCTACTGTTTTTCAATAGGTCTTCAATGTGATTTTTTTTTTTTTCAATTCACCCCTTAGTATTTTAAATGTTATTTTTAAACCCTTAATTGCCCCATTCACGCCTATTTAAAAGCTATTTTCAGAAAATTTCAATATTACTAATATTATCCTCATAAATTATAATTTTTTGTGTTGAAATGATTCCCAAAAATACACCTCAAATATATGTTCGTGCTCTTGTATGTATCTGTAATACTATTTCGTTCTTTTTAATTGTTAGACTTTGGACTTCAAAAAACACTAATTTCGAATACTTTTAAAAAATCATTCAACATAAAAATACAAATATACTTATATATTAAAAATTACAAAAAAATATATATTTGTAAATCTCGTGTGTACCGTAAACGGTCTTAAAAATCACTACTATGTATATTGGAGACGTATGTCATACCAGTACTTGAAACCGTAAATAGTAGTTTTCTTTTTCTATTTTTTAATAATCCGTTAACACTTCGGAAATCCAAAATTTCTATTTAGAAGCATTTTTTTTAAAAAAAAACTTTCAAAATCAATGCTTTAGGTATTATAAAAATCAACAACTTTTTAATTAAAAAGTTTTTTTTTCCTACACTCAATAATATAATTTGTAATACTCCTCGTAGCGTACACGATATTCTTTTATTTTGTAAATCTATTAAGAGTCTAAGACTTTACATCTTGGAGCTTCTATTTATAAGTATTTTTTAGAAAAATTTTCAATATTAAAAATATGGCTCTTATCAAAATTTATAAATTTTATATTTAAAATTTTTCAGAAAAAATGCCTAACTCGTGCGAACCGTTCCACAGGTTTAAACATTTAATTTTTTTTAATCCGTTAAAACTTCGGAGATTCAAAATATTTATTTAGAAGCGTTTTCATAAAAAAAAAAAAATCAATATTAATGTTTTATATATCATACAAATATGTACTTTTTTATTGAATTGTTTTTCAAAAAAACACTTTACATTAATGTTTGGGACATCGTAATACGATTTCTTTTATTTTTTATTTTTAGCCTGTTAAGACTTTAGATCTCCTGATACTTGTTATTAGTATTTTTTTAGAAACACTTTCAATATAAAAGGTGTAGTTCAACAAATTTTACAAATTTTAATGTTCAAATTATTTTTTCAAAAAATACGCGACTATAAAATGTTTTGTAAGCTGTGCGAACCGTAAATGCAGTTATAAAACCTTTATTTTTTTCCTTTAAGTCCATTAAAGCTTTTGAGCACAAAAATTTATTTAGAAAAAAAATCCAACACTATTTTAGAACATTAAAAAAAAAAACTTTAACATACATTTTAAAAAATTAATAAAAATTCTATAAAAAATAAAATTTGTAAAAAATATTCCTACATAATGTTTGGACACTCAATGTAAAATCTACAGACTTTAGCCAGTATCTTTTTCTATATTTTTAATCTAAGATTCGAAGATCCAACACAATTTATTCAACACTAAAAATTATATTTCATCCAAAATCTATTCACTTATTCTACATTTAATAGTACTTTTCAATAGTATTTTTTTCTGTCTAAGATATCAAGCCCAAACTTTTATTAGAAGCATTTTCTAAAAAATTAATTTAGCAATTTATTTATTTGTAGTATAATTAGGGAATAACAGGATGAATCTTTATATCATTTCCAAAAATAATCTATATATTTGAACAATCTCAAATGCAATCAAAATTATGATTTAAGTATTTTTTAAATTGGTACACTTAGAGTCTTCATAACAAATTTAGACGGAATTTTTTTCAAAAACAGAAATAGTAACATTTATTGTAAACGCTATCCAGCCCGTAAAACTTCTATTAGAATATTTTTGAAAAACCTTTCATTAAAATTAATACTTCATCAATTCTACAACTTATTATTCCAAACTATTCTGGAAAATCAGCCTAGATTTTTTAAAAAAATAAGCTCGGCATTGTCGTAACGTAACTATGATTTATTTTTAAAAAAATATATTAAGACTTGAAAATTAGTCATTAATTTAGAAAAATTAAAGAAATTTCTTTACAGTTTATATAATTAAGAAATGAAAGCACGAACAATTTTTAATAATATTAATTGAATATGATAATTATGATTTAAATTATTCTAAATTTATTAAAATTTGAGTCCGAAATATCATTTAAATAAATATTTTTAAAAACTTTCGTATAAAGTTTTACTTACTCATCATGTCCACTGCAATTGTTTTAACTATTTGTTAAATATTTATTTTTCTTTACTTTTTTTTTGAACAAAAAAAAATTCATAATTTGAATTTTCACAATCCATTCCAATACTGATAAATTTTGATTTGTTGTTTATTCTACAATACTTAGCTAGAATTTAGATTAACCGGTAATACACGCGCAACGCTGCGTCCGCAAAAACTAGTATATTTATTCAGGTGTAAGTCATACCTACACTCACATCTACTTTAGAATATCAGTAATTAAGTTAGCATTGGCGACGATGAATTGTCTCAGCTGAAATATCAATGTGCGAATAAACTGGATTAGCAGCTCCCTAATATTTCACCAAAGATACCCTCGTAAGTCTTAAATTCCGTTTTGACTTAACTTCGCTCATATATGCTATTTTAATCGAAATGAAATAGATATAAACACATAAACCACAAATTCACCAATTTAACAAAAAAAAGAAAAAAGAAAAATCACCATCTGAAAATAGAAAGAGATTGAGTGAAGAAGAAAATGAAAAAGAAAGTTTTCTTATTACTTTTTGCAATCCATATGTGCAAAAATCGAGAATTTGCCTAGGGAGAACGGATACAGACACCGGTACGTGAACACAACATATACAAGCACGAGATACCTAATGTGTCTCTTATATTAAAAATGGTAACCTGCGTCCGTCAGTTCAGCAAATATACTATTTAAATATAAATTACAAATAAATAAAATTTCAAAGCATAATTTATTTATAACCTGAATATCGTTAAATACAATAATATTCATAACCATTATTATATTATATTTCCTTAGCAAAGTTTAAATATCAAAAGTTTAATTATATCAAAAAAATAAAAATAATATATACAATATCATATGCTAAAATTTTAATATTATTATGTAGTATGTACTGTAAATATTATATAGTATTTTACTTATATAAACGTACAAAAAAGTTTTCCTTTAAAAATTAAAGACAACGTAAATACGAACTTTATATGCATGTAGAACACTCATATCCGAAGGTCCAATATGTATCTCCGAAATTTTTTTTATTTTTATTTTTGGATATTTTTCTGACGTGCGATTATATTTATGACGTATTCGTATTGAACACTGCACATATATTATATAAATGCTATATAAAATAAAATTTAGATAATTTGTATTTTTTAGACTTGCCATAGATGTACAAATCGTCATAACTTTGTAAGTGTAATGCTTGAGATACCAAATTATTTAGAAAATCGATTTATTTGGTTGCCAATTAGCGGTAACTACGGTGCTGTTTGGTTTGCAGTATATCGGGCTAAACTGCAACAGTTTTAAATTAGCGGTTATACATCATGTGTTTGGAATCTTTGGATTAATGTAATTGGTGGAAACTGCAATTGAATTGCTGCAGTTGTGTCTGCGACTTCGAAGGCCGTAGTTGCATTTCCTGCGCTAGGCGACGCGCGGTTCTAACCCAGCCCGTGTAGTTGCAACTTCTCGTGTTGCTCTCGTCACTCTCTCTCGTCCTTTCTCGCCACCGACTCTCCCGCCCTCATGAGCTTCTCCGTCACATCTTGTCCGCTCAACTTTGCACCCGACTCTCTCCCTCCCCCGGTGAGCTTCTCTCTCGGCCTTTCATGGCATCTCTAAATGCGTCAGCTGGCAGGCGTGTGCGTCCCACAAGCCTTCACAAAAGCTCTCCAATGGCAATGGCGGCACCATTATTCACCAATCCATTCGTTTTCTCCTATCCATCATACATCTCTTTCACAGAAGCTTCTCTCTCGTACAGCTCGATGATCAACTGCTATATGAAAGGTGAAGATTTTTTCAAGTCCATTTCAGTGTTTAAAGACATGCACTTTGATGGGTTTATTCCAAAACCGGAAGTTGTTGATGCTTTGTTGTCTGTTTGCGGAAAAATTAGACAATTTTTTTCGTATGGGAAGCAGATACATGTTCTTGCAGTTTGTCATGGGTGGTTTGAAGAATGTGTAATGTTATATACATTAGTGATCGTCATGTACTTAAGGTGTAATTATTTTGACTCTGCTAGCATGATGTTTGATGTAATGCCCCAGAGAAATGTGGTGTCTTGGACAGCGATGATTATAGGCTGTGTTATGAACGGCATGTGTTGTTTGGCGCTTCAGGTGCTTGGAGAAATGGTGGCAGAAGGAATTAGACCGAACAAAGTGACGTTGATTTCCGTTATGAACACTTGTAGTGAGAACACTTGTAGTGAGAGAACGGGGCAGTACAGGTTCGCCATATAGCAATTTTTTTGTCGCATGTGGATTAGCCGAATGAAAATGCCAAATATATATTTTTCATTTAACAATTAATTGTAAATATATTTGTATGAATCATGTATTCTTTTTAATAAATATATATTATAAATATAATTGTAAATAACATTATAAAAGTTATTTTTTATAATAAAATTTTTAATATTAATATTTGAAATTGTTTTAATATGTTCAATGCTTTTTTTTAAGTAATTCTTAGTATTTTAATATATATTTATTGTAATAGCTTTTAATATTATATAAACCAACTCCACCCAACAAAAAAAATATATATAAAAAATAATAATAATACTTAACTATGAATTTGAAATTTTTTTATTATATATTTCATTTAACATTGTGAAACATTACATATATACAGTTTTATAATATTTTATAAACCAAAAAAAAAAATATTTGGGAGGTAAGTTTACCGTAAGTTACCAATATCCGCTCAACTGCATCATACCAAGCACCATATTTTAAACTGTATGACTCAACTGTCTCAAACTAAAGAGCAATTTTCTAATTACAGTAGTTTGAACTGTGCCTAATTAAACTTGTCTACTGTATTACGAAAATAAAAAATTATAATTTTCAGCACTTCTAACTGCTATATTTTTATTTTTATTTTTAATGATATCAAACCAAAACAGTACCTTGTTGGATCTCCCATTTTAGTCTTTAACACCACGTGTCACGTAACTAGAGATATAAATCTAAGACAGGTGGATTTGATCCATCGTCCCCCATTTTTCTCCGTTGCTCAAAAACCCAAAACGATAACAGAACAGAAAGTTGTCAACACTGTTGGTTTGGCTTCGATTAATTGGCTCTCTCTCTCTCTCTCCTCCAACTCGAAATTCCAGACATCCAAAATCCCCCTTTCTGGTGTGGTTTTTTGATAAATGGACACGGATAGCGTGGAGTGCGTATCGTCGTCGGATGGGATGGACGAGGAAGAGGCGGCGTCAAATATCTCCCACTACACGTTCATGAAGGCCGGAAGGGTGCTTGCTGGAACCGGCCACGGCGGCGGAGGCGGTGGGGCTGCGGCCGTGCCGGTAATCCCGCCGGCGACCAGCGTCCACGAGCTTTTAGAGTGCCCCGTCTGTACAAATTCCATGTACCCTCCCATCCACCAGGTTAGTTAGGAATTATTCTGTTCAAAAGAAAAACTTGCGTGTTCTGGTTGGTGGATGGTTTTGATTTTTCGATTCTTTTGTAGTAGTTTATAAAAAGCAAGAAATTTGGTGGATTTGGTTTGTCATGTTGGTATTTTAGGTGCAGTTGGGTTTGATTTTGATGATTGGGAAAGGCGAAATACCAAAGTTGATGTCTTATTATACGCCTGTAAATGATTTTTTGACCAATTTTAGGGGTTTTCTCTATTAGTATAAGATAACAATCAATTGCTTATGATTTAAATCATATATGATTCATTTTTCACATTCTGTGATATATGACACCGTCTTGGGATTGTTTGGTTTTCCCATTATCTTTTTTATTATTTTTTTATTTTTTGAGATGACTGAGGTGCCCCGGGTACATCATTCAACAAGTGGTTGAAGAAGCAAGAAATAGAAAGAAAGGTAAATAAATGATCACCTTCCAGGTGGATTACATGTAAGAGGAAATAAAAGAATTTACAAGAGCCACTTTCCTTCTAGTGATGCAATTAGTCGCGGCATAACACATTTTTGAACGTGTTGTAAACTTGTAATTTGAGCTTCGTGCGAAAGAGCCTTGCTTTTGAAGAATTGGTTATTCGTTTCCTTCCACTCTATCCACCACAGCAAGACTAAATTGCTGATCTAAGATATTACGCTTTATGTATCTTCCTCCAGAAGTTCAAAGGCTTACCATTTCAAAAATTAGAGGCTGTATACCCATTTTTATGTTGGCTCCAGAGTGGCTGTAGGAAACTACTAGAGATACAGAGGCGCGATGTGGTTTCACCTCGTACTCCAGCGAATACACGCAAGGCCATCCTCTTGTTTTTTTGATTTTCTGCTGTGAGAACATTGTTCTTTGTGGTAAGCGAGACGAATGTTCTCACCTTTTCTGTCCCTTGCTTTTAATGGAGGGATGAAGCTGCATTTAAACGACTTACCCCCCCCCCGCCCCCCCCCCCCCCCCCCCCCCCCCCCCCCCCCAACTATTATTAATGAAGTGCACCAAGTTTGATAGCGTTTACAGCGGTAGTCCTTGACATGTTCTACCTCATCCTTGCCAAGAACTGTACCATTTCCCTTTGCTGCATGTATTTAATTGCATTTTTATAAGCATTTTTTGGCTTTACGGTTACCCTTCCGAAGAGGGGAAGCTTATGCTGGAGCGGAATACTCGCGTAAAAGAGTGGATTGTTAAAAATCAGATCTTTCCACTGAACATTGATATCACTTAATAAATTCCACCGCACTTGCCTAGCAAGGCAATGTGAAATCTCGAAGGTCTCTAATCCCCAAACCTCCTTGAGTATTTCCTTTGCGGACTTGTTCTAAGTCGCAAGGCACATCCATCCATGTACCTGCTGATTACCTTTCCACAGGAATGCACTTCGTGTATTTTTTTACCTTTTTTATGAACCACGAGGGCTTCTAAAAGCAAAACAGGTTTTCTCCATTAGTGAAAGTTAGCAGTTGGATGATGTAGCTATTTAAGATTATCTTTAATTGATTGTTGTACTGAGGCCATGGGATCGATGGGCTGGAGTTTACTTTGTTGTACTTGACTAATAGCTGAGATTTTTCGAGCTTGTTGTCTATCAGTATTTTTAACTCTTTGTATGTGTGCATATCCGGTGCTATCATGTTTGACTGGATGGATAGGCTGGATTTTATCAATCAACTTTCGGTATTTTTTGTTGCAATGTATAAGCACTTGACTGGATATTTCTAGACTTTTAACCTTTACAAAATCAATTTAGCTGCACAATGTGGATAAATAAGAATTACCAATTTCTTTCAACACAAATTTAGATGCACATCTTGTTTGTGGAGATGTTTTAGAAAAGTTTTTTCTAAAAGAGGAACTGCTCTATAAAAGACAAAGTTAAAGTTCCTAGGCGACACATATATAAATGCTAAGTCTATGTGAAAAACTTGAGAAACAAAGGTTTTTATCTTTTCTTCATGGCTAGCAGTAAGGTACTGTTGTTTCCCTATGATATTATATAATAAACTTATCTATTTTATTTTATATTTTTAATGAAGTTCCAAATATGCTTTTCATTAGGATGCCCTTTTGTTGTTTATTGGATTTCATCATGCTTTATTGATCGATTGCATTTGTACTGCATCATATATTAGATCAATTATGTGTATGTGCTTATGTCATGTTCATTAGGAATTGAATTATACTGTCCTGAAACCTCTTCATTTTAGGAAGGAAAAGGCTTTGCTTTTCTTGAACTAAGTTATGTTTAACATTTCCATGTTCTGTTACTAGTATCTCTAGCTTTGAAATTCCGTTATCTTTCCTGTTCTTACCTGGTTGCTTGAAGCCCAATTTAAATTTCAACTATTACGAAAACTTAAAAGTCACTTTATTATATAATACATGACAAAATATCTTGTCTTTCCATTAGGAAAGAAGAAAAAAAAATCCATTGTAATATCGTATTACTTGTTGCAATTACCAAGTATTATTCACTAATTAAGATTGCTATTGGGTGCAGTGCCACAATGGTCATACTCTTTGTTCAACATGTAAATCTCAAGTTCATAATCGATGCCCAACATGTAGGCAGGAGTTAGGAGATATCAGGTGTCTGGCTTTGGAAAAAGTGGCCGAATCACTTGAGCTTCCTTGCAAATATAGCTCTCTGGGTTGTCCAGAAATCTTTCCATACTACAGCAAGTTAAAGCATGAATCAGAATGCAACTTCAGACCATACAACTGCCCGTATGCTGGGTCTGAATGTCCCACGACGGGGGATATACCTTTCCTAATTACACATTTAAGAGATGATCATAAGGTTGACATGCACACAGGCTGCACGTTTAACCATCGATATGTGAAGTCAAACCCTCGAGAAGTTGAAAATGCAACGTGGATGCTCACGGTAAGTGCGAAAATTGGTCAATTATGGTGAAGTACTTTAGCGTATTTATCTAAAATCATGCCTTTTCAGTTTTCGCAGATTACCACATGCAAGTCTATGGACATATGAAATATTTTGAAATCATAGATACTTGCGTGTATACAAATTTAAGTATTTCACAATACCATCTTAAGATTACCCATTTGCGTTCATGCATCATCAGCTATTTCGACATTCCTGCCTATTGCTTCTTTTTTTTTTTTTTTTGGAGGCACAGCCTACTTGGTGTTTGACTGATTTCACTATTCACATTGATATCTATTGTCCAGTCTGGCACTTTAAGCTGCTATCCTCATAATTCTCGTTTCTACTCTATTTGTGCGACAATTTGTATATCTTTAAGAACGTATAATAGGAAATAACTCCAAACTTCCATTTGTGTATATATTTTTGGTAGACAGCTTGGGGTTGTTGAACCTTTAGGTCCGATCCTGTGATCAACGATCTTCTACAACAAATTAAAAAGAATTCTATGACTTATCATACCCAGTTTTACAGGTGTCTGTTCATGATTTCAGGAAAACACCACCCATCTAAGAGGTGTCTTTTGACGTTTCTGTATACTTCATTTTTTCTCCAATTAAGTGAAACACCTCCATTCTCCACAGGTTTTTAACTGTTTTGGGCAGTATTTCTGCTTACACTTTGAGGCCTTTCAGCTCGGTATGGCACCTGTATACATGGCCTTCCTTCGTTTTATGGGTGATGAAAATGATGCAAGAAGTTACAGCTACAGCCTTGAGGTTGGTGGTAATGGGAGGAAGCTTATATGGGAGGGCACCCCTAGAAGCATTAGAGACAGCCACCGTAAGGTTAGGGATAGCCATGACGGTCTTATTATTCAAAGAAATATGGCCCTCTTCTTCTCCGGGAGTGAACGTAAAGAGTTGAAGCTGAGGGTAACCGGAAGAATTTGGAAGGAACAACAGAGCCCTGATTCGAATGTATGTATACCTAATCTTTGTGGCTGAAACTTAGTCTCCTTGTACTGTTTTGTATTTCATCTTGTGTATCTTTGTCCACGCGGTATTTAAAACTTCAGCATGCATTTACTGCTATATGTAATAGTTATGATTCAAAGAAATATGACATGTAAAACTTCAGCACGCATTTACTAGTTTATCTTGTTATTTCCTCTGCAGTCTGTTTAAAAATGCTAGAGCTTCCAAGGTTGTCCCCAAATTTCTCCGAAAAGTGTTGCATGAATTTTAGTTATGTGCTTACAAAAGCACGAACTTGGTTTTGAACCGTAAAAGAACAAATTGGGCAATGCTTAATGAAATCGATGGGTGTTCTAGAGACATTTTGGGAAAATTTTCAGAGCTGTAGTTAAAAAGTGCTGGTTTGAAGAAAAGTTTATTACGAACACCGCGCAAATGAAGTGTTTTTTTTTATCTAGAGTCCCTCTAGAATTATAATTTTACAGTCTGAATCATATCTCTTTTTAGACGAAGTTTGCAATGTTAATATAGAATATAAGTATTCATTTATTTGGTTCTACTTTGTTTAAAAAGTGAAGTTAATCGATCTGAACTGAGCCTTGAATTTGACGAGGGGAACTCGACGTTATAGTGAAGATTGGAGAGTTCGTTTGATCAGCGCAGGAAATATTCAGAATTTTGTGGAATTGATTCAGGTCTCATTTTTCACAATCTGTCAAAATATAGATGGAAATGTTAGTCGCGTTCCGTTGAATGAAGAAGAGATTGCAAAGAGAAGTGATGTTAAGCAGTGGTCTCTAGAACAGGAAGAAAATTTAGAAGATGAGTTCGTGGTATGAATTCGAGGATAGCACGAGCTAAGCTTTGTCAAGGAGATTGAATTCAGTGACTCTCTTATGCAGAAGAATAGTCCAGTGGCTAAGTTTACAGTAGAGGAAAGAAAATCCTTTGGATTTTCCTTGTTGTGTGGATTTTTTAGGGCCTCAGATTTCCATATAGAGCTAAGAATTTATCAGTATAAAATTCTCATATGGCTCTCCAGTAGGACATCGGAACTGTCCTGTCAAATGCGAGAGGGTACAGGTGTGAGTATCCGCCAGTGCAACATTTGCAAATATGCAACTAGCAGAGCAGAGAGTTGAGCTTGGAACAGTAAGACTTTCTGATATCCTAACCACTGCGACATCCCGCCACTCCATTCGTGCTGTGCGGTTGTTATGCCATTTCGACTGCTAGAAAAATATCTGTTAGTACTGAGAAAATGAAATTAACAAAAAAGGAGGGCAAACCGTCCTGCCAAATGTGAGGAGGTACAGGTGTGAGTACCTGCGAGCGCAACATTCGCAACTACACAACTAGTAGAGTGAATAGTCGAGCTTGGAACAGTAAGACTTCCTGAGATCCCTACCACCGCAACATTCCGCCACTGCCTTCGTGCTGTGTGGTTGTTCTGCCATTTGGACTGTTAGGAAAATATCTGTTAGTACCGAGAAAATGAAATTAACAAAAAAGGAGGGCAAAATGCTAAGAAGGAAGACAAAACATTGATGAAGGAAGAGGATTTTTTTGGTTTTTTTTTTTTGTATTTTTGTATTTTTTGTTTTTTTTGAGAAAAGAAGAAAGAGGAGTTAAAAAGTCGTAGTGTTCAAGTACTAGGAAAGGTAGAGGAAGTGCCTGTAGAAAATTTGTAGAAGACTAGATTTAAACAGAGAGAAGCTTCTAAGAAGATTAGAATCCAAATAATCAGGATTTGATTGCATCCAATAGCTACAGTGAAGTTTCTGATTTTTTATGTTAAAGAGATTAGAGGAATGTCAAGTAGGGATCTGGAGCGCCAAGAACAGTTTGACACTGGGGAGCAAACGCTTTTCTCTATGATGTTGAAAAAAAAAATCCTATTATTTTATGATGCTTATACTCAATGTTGATCCATGAAAACATTCTGAATATACTAACATTAATGAGATCAATCCCATACAGATATGAACAGGGTTACAGAAAGCAGAAGTCTTGTGAGCATTTAAAGAACAAGGAAATTGCAGTTGGAGAAAAAAAAAAAACAGTATTGAGATCACTGCAAATTTAGATAATCAGGAGAAGGCTGATATTAAAACTGCTATCCATTTTTATGATTCTGATTCAGTTTAGTGTCTTTGTAAATGTGATAAGAATCTTCAACTGAAAATCTGAATGTTAATGGAGCTGAAAACTTTCATTCTGTAAATGATCCTCGCGCATCAGAGAGGAGGCGATCGAAGGCAAGCACAAATCCTTGGAAGATGAAACCGGAATTCATGAATTGCAAAAATCTGAACTAGATTCGGAACCATAAGATAACATTCATGATCCACCAGAGAAAATCTTCCCTAGTTGGAAACTAGTGGATAGAACTGTACTGTTCTAGGCCTAACCGAAGCGGATTGGTTCGGATATGACCAAATAAGGTTCGGACCGCGGCCCGACGGGCATCTACCTTTGCCGGTCTGGACTGGATCCGTTAAAATCAGACTATACAAAAAATCAGTTAAACTGAAAATCTACATTTGGACTCGACAAAATATAAGTTCTCTATGTTCGAATTGGGGAGCGGGCCGAACCAGCTCACATTGGAAGCGAACCGCCAATTTTTCGGGCCAAACAGGTATATAAACACCCATGTTGGAATGGTCCAGTGATATAATTATGAATATTCGTTTATCCAATGTTTTCGAATTACTTGCCCTAGAATTTCTCAAGAAAGTTTTGTCAATCACCCTTGAAGTTGCTTCTACAATCAGATCAAAAGTATGTGGGCAAGATAAAGAGAAAAGCGATAATTATAAATCAGCCTCTCCTTTTGTATCATCATCCTACATATATCTTATTTTTTTTCTAATAATTGTTAAATTTAAACAAAAAATATATGTATAGTTATTTTTAAAAAAAATTTAAAAAAGTAAAATAAATTTAATATACTCTATAAAATTTATAAAATTGCTTTCAAAAGGAATTTCCGAGCTCGTGAAGCTTTACTGTTCAAAAAAACTTTAGAACTTTAACACATCTTAATTTTTTTTTTAAAAAAAATTTAAATATAAAAATTATAAAATATAGTAAATCTTTTTTTTTTTATATAACTTTTTAAAAAAAATATTGAGAAATTTATTTTGCTTCAATTTATAATTTGCTTTAAAAATAAAATTTATTTGAGAAACTCTTATAAGATAGCAATTTTTTGGTGTAATCCCAAAGATAAATGACAATCAGAAGTTATTAGAGTCCTTTCTCCTCGAAAATATGTAATAATAATCTCTTATACATAAAAATAAGGGTTTTTTGCGTTTCAACCCTCCTATTTCAGCAATCGTACATTTCAGCTCTTAAAATATATTTCTGCATTGATGTGGCAGCGCACACGCACCGCCACATCACATATTTTTATATTTTTAGGGACTAAAACGTAGGCCGACTTTTAATTGTCCCTGAAAACAAAAATAAAGCACGGTTACACCGTTACAGCCAATAATTGGGGACACGTGTTTGATGAATCACGAACATCTACATCCGATATAGAGCCATCAATGATTGGCATTCGGATTACATGGATAGTTCGATTTGAGAAAGCGAGTGACGTGGCCTTACTTAACGTGGGCCATGCTTCGACGTCTGTCCCACGTAGGTCGGAAGATCCGGTCCACTTCTTTGGAATCGGACGGACAAAGTTTTTAAGATTCTTGTAACAGTTTTCCAACCTATTTTGCAGGATCGGCCTATCCAGCAAAAATTTGGAAGGTAACTATGGGGTTGACCATGACTTGTAGTGTTTTTTAAGTACGATATGAATTATGGGTACATTCGATTAGCATAATTGAATATTGAAAAAAAATTATAACATATTCTTTATAAAAGATAGATTAAAAGTTATAACAATCGTGAGTTAGAAGAGACTATTATACCGTTTCATTTTAATCAAGATGTAGAATAACGAGTTATGTCGATCAATCACATATTTTTTTTAAAAGTATGAAATGAGATCCAACATGGTAGGAAGACCAACTTCTTTTCAGTCGAATTGTCTGTTCAACTATAAATTATTAGATTTTGCTAGAGCAGATTATTCTGTTTTATATTCAGCCGTTTGATCTAATTTGTCCAATCTAAATCTAGTATTGCTTATAGCTATCTAAAAACATATAGCATATTCAGACCAAAATTTGTGAACCAAGTCTATTAAGTAAGCTAGGTAGGTACTTAACAAGCAATTTATCTCATTTACATGATAAAAGGTTGAGGTGATTATAGGCCTAGCTCTAAAGTACTAATTAGCTTCATGCTCATTCTATTCGACATACTATTCGGCAGAGGGCACGTGTGTGGGATGGAAGCTGTTGGAATAACTAGACATTCCCACTTTTATCTCAAAAGTGGGAATGCCTAAAATACGATGACATAAACTGTAATATTAGTATAAGAAATAGTAGAGTATCATTGCACCGTATCAACTAGTGTTGATTCAATTGGTTAATAGAATTGAATATTGAAAGACGATGATAGTGCTTTTCATGAAAGATAAATCGGAGATTCGAAACCAATAAACATGAGTTGGGAGGGAATAAGTATTGTTCAGTCTTCAACGAGAAATATGATAGAAATTGAAAACTGCCCTAAACTTAAAAAAAAAGAGATTGTTATTGCTCTGTTTTTTAGAAGTAGATTTTTTTAACAACGCCTGAATTGAAGTAAATTTTTTTGCAGGTCCTAATGTACAGAAAGGCGTTATTTGGAGTCCAAAATAGCAAAATGTCGGATGAAAATCCCGTCTAGAAAGGTAATGGACACTGACACACCGGTCACACGATCTGATCTAATCCCAGCGTGGACATCCGCACCTCCTCCATCTCCGGCGGTGGCGGCGCAATTAAGGGTCCCGAAATTTCCTTTACTGAATCCCATTACCGCTTCTTTCTCATGCAAGCTCGCGCAGCGCTACCAGCACCACCGGCGGCGCCAGAAATCGAGCACACCTCCTCTACCGGCGAAAGCAGCAACAAGAAACAGCGCTTATCCGACTCCAACCCGATGCCACTCACCGATCCCAACGACGATTCTTTCCTCTTCCCCGTCGAAGAGATTGTTCAGTTCCCCTTGCCTGGCTACGTCGCCCCTTCTTCGATCAGCTTCAGCCCCGACGACCGATTAATTTCTTATTTGTTTAGCCCCGATGGGACGCTCTACCGAAAGGTGTTCGCTTTTGATCTCGCGTCGCGACGGCAGGAGCTCGTATTTGGGCCACCAGACGGTGGCGGACTTAATGAGAGCAATCTCTCGCCGGAGGAGCGGCTGCGGAGGGAGCGATCGCGGGAGCGCGGGCTCGGGGTGACACGGTATGAATGGCGTGCGGGGATTCCCGCACACTTGGCTAGTTCGCCTCCCGCCAAAACTTACTCCATAATGGTCCCTCTCCCATCCGGGGTTAGTCTTTTACGTGATTGCTTGAATGCCTTTCAAGTTTGCTTTGTTGTTGATAATTCTCATTCATATAGATATTTTTAGATTCCTGCACGTGCTTTAAGAATGGTAGTTAAGTTAGTGAATCTGATTGAAGTGTGTATATAGATTTTTCGTACAATGAAACGGTTTTTTTTTTTTGGTCAGAATGGAAGGATCTAGCCCCTTAAGATTTTATTAATATAGAATAATTAAACCCACTTACATCTAGTTGAAGTAGACAAAGAGCCGTCGGCGGCGGCTGTGCAAGAAAGTAAACACCAAATGGGAGAAGATAAAGCACTAACTGCTAAATGGTCTGCCACCAAATTTGCCTTGCGGAAGGTATGCGTGAGCTGCACCGACCAATTCTTACTAAGAGAGTTCTTGCATGCGCAGACCAAGTTCCTATGGTTGGGTGCTGGCTGAACATATGAGGTGAGATATTGTATCAGCAACATCGAATCAACTTCGACCCAAAGCTTACGATATCCCATCTGCCATGCGACATGTAATCCCTTCCAACATCCCCAAAGCTCCGCTTCTTTAGTTGAACAATTGCCCAACCTGGCTTGAAAACTACCAAGCCAAAGACCCTGTGAGTTTGCGTTCTTTATACGTAACCTGGTATAGAAAAGTTCAGCCTTTGCACAAAATAATAATGCTTTCAAGTGAGTGTTATTGTTTTCCCAGAGTGAGTACATGTATATGCCTTTTGATGCTAAATAATTCCTAGAGTGTGAAGTATGAGAAGTTGGCCAATAAATTGGTTTTTTAGCAGGTCTATATAGAGGTTTCTGCATTTAGTTTGCTCTCTTTTTTTTGCCCCTTCTAGATTGATAGGATTTAGGTCACCATATGTTGCATAATTGTTGAAAGCTGTGTTGATTTGGTCTTTTTTTTCAGGTATATATCCAGGATGTATCTGGTTTGGAGCCGGATCTCGTGCTGCAAAGTGATGTTAGCTCACCAATAATTGACCTGCATTTGTCTCCTGACGGGAATATGCTTGCATACGTGCAGAATGATGAGGTGCATGTTTTGTTCCTACGGAGTAGGAAATCAAAGCAGTACTTCGGTGCACACACACGGGAAGGTGAGATCTTTGTGGTTTTTTATTTTTATTTTATTTTTGTGATTATTGTCGTAGTTTCTTCTTCTCTTCAATATGGTGTTGGTTTACTATCTATCAAGCAGTTTACTTGTTAAACTTCATATTTAAATTTTAATACTAGTTCATCTACTGCATTGCAGTTGATAAAAATAAACATTTTCTAATAGTTTAGACTCGCTAAATGCAAAGTGCTGAGATCATCTTTGAATATTAGTATAAGCATCGGAAACACATTTTTGCCTTTAGGTGTGGAATGTACTAGTGATACTAATGAATAGCGATCCTTCTTTCTTCGCTAGTGACAGCGCATCTGTTAGTACCTAGTTGTGTCCATGGCTAATGGAATAATTCTGGCATATGAAAGGTAAGCCATTCATGAAGACCTGCTCTTTCCTGAAAGATCTGGTTGGTCGACTAGATTTTTTTTTTGTTTATTTGCACTTGGGTATATTAACATCTACAACTTAGGGACCGTGCTGGTGTCTCTTGCTCAATGTAAATATTTTTGCTCCGTGCTGTTCTGTCTGCATATTCCAAGCAACAATGTTGAAATGGAGTAAAGTAATATTGTCTTCAACAACTACAAGTGATTAGTGGTGGGATCTTCCATCTTGCTGCTAAATTAATAGTTCTTTAAGGTCGTCAAGTACTAATGAACTATTTTAAATGTCACCAAAGTGACAGAAATATCATGCTAATGTGTTAGATGTATTACGTTTTATGAGCTTTGTCGACTCTAATTTCCTTACTATCTCCATCAGCTACATATCTTATTTTATAAGCATTCTATGTTTCTGCTACCCTTACTAGATCTGAACTAATGTTCTGATAAGACTAAATTCCATTTGTTTGCTTGCGATCAATGGTCTGCTGAGTATATTGCCCAGGTGCTTCCCTCATTATGCACAGAATTCGTGATTTATATCTGAAAGTTACTTCAAACCAATGATTATGTTTTTTAGAACTTGTTTGTAGGAGGAAATGGATCAGAAAGATGGTTTCTGGTGGTCGCCCGACAGCAAATTCATTGCATTCACAGAAGTTGATTCTTCTGGGATACCACTTTTCGAATCATGCATGCATCAGGGTAAAAGTTTTGTTGGCTCAGATGCACAGGACGACCATGCTTACCCCTTTACAGGAGCATCAAATGCCACAGTTCGAATTGGAGTTGTTTCTGTAACTGAAGGTGAAGTTGTTTGGATGGATCTCTTTTGTGGAAATAATGATGAAGGTCATGGAGATGAATGAGTATCTAGTCGAGTTAATTGATTGCCCGATAATAATCTTAATAGTTCAAGTTCTTAATAGATTGCATTCAAAGTTGAAAGTTCTCAAATTTTGATATTAGGACGGGACAAAAAGGATGTTCTGCTTGTAGAAGAACAGCAGATATGGATTAACCTACATGATTGCTTTACACCTTTGGACAAGGAGACAAGCAAATATGCTGGTGGCTTTATCTGGGCTAGTGAGAAGACTGGCTTTAGACATCTTTATCTTCATGACAAAAATGGTTGTTGTTTGGGACCAATAACAGAAGGTGAATGGATGGTTGAGCAAGTTGCTGGTATTAATGAGCATGCAGGGCTTGTTTATTTTACTGGTACAATGGATGGACCTCTAGAATCCCACCTATATTGTGTAAATATTTATCCTGACCCAGATTTTTCTTTGCAACGTCCGCAGAGATTGAGTCATGGAAAGGGAAGACATGATGTAATTCTTGACCATCAATTGAAAAAGTTTATTGATGTTCACGATTCTCTAAATACTCCACCAAGGATCTACCTTCGTTCCTTTGCTTGATGGCAGCGAAATAATGCCCTTATATGTGTAGCCACTTGCTTGTCCGACATTAAAGAGATTCCAACTTTTGCCACAAGAAGTTGTTCAGATATCTGCAAAGGATGGTATCGCATTATATGGTGTATTATATAAGCCTGACGCAAAAAGATTTGGGCCTCCACCCTACAGAACTTTGATAAGTGTATATGGTGGCCCTGCCATTCAGCTAGTCTGCGATTCGTGGCAAAATACTGTTGAAATTCGGGGCCCAATGACTACGATGTACATAGGAGATACTTAGTCTCGGAAGGACTCACTGATTTGGTGTGAAATTACTATGTAAGCAAACCTAAGATAAACATCTGTGGTAGGATAGACTTAACATTGATGTGCTTCTTATATAAGTTTGTTTACATACCAATACATCTCTAATCTTCTGTTTTCTGTTGCACCTATTTTAGATTTCACAATTCAGGGTCAGCTTATATCCAGTTGGAATGCATAAAACATTACTCGTTAAAACATATTTTAAAAATATGTTTATCAGATTTCACAATTCATTGTTCACGTTTTTCCTTCTTAAAAATGCATAAAACATTACTCGTTAGTGTCAATTGCATTATAGTTGGTCGGTAAGTTAGCTCATAGAAATATCTTTATATGTTTATCAGCAAAAGGCTATTAAAATCTTATCAGCACGCACAGTTTGCATAATACTTATAAGTTAGCACAAAGGTAAGTCTGGTTTTAATCATTTTGTTCTATGTGCATTTTATTATTGTAAAGTGGTGTCCAAAAGGCTGTGCATGATTGTGTCCTTTGTCGCCATAGTCCTGCATGAGGATTGATAATTCCAAGTTATCAAAAGTTGTTTTCTGCTTGGATTTTATTCATGATAATTTTTCCAAACAAAGTAAGGCTAGCTAGTAAATATCTGCAGTTTTCATCCTAATAGATGCTTTTTTTTTTGTCTATGTTTGTAACCTTCTATTATATTGCCGACACGGGATCCCTTGATGTAAATTTTGTAGAGGAAGCATTTAAAGATTCTGAAGTAAAACATTGCAAAAGATTCCTGTTACTTGTACTGTTGTTATGTTTAGTTATTATATTTTGGGAAAAGTGCATAAATAACAAAGCTAATCTATCTCCTTCCTGGTGGGGACAAGTGACCACCAGATATTGGGAATTAGGGTTATAGTGGATGTGCTTTGACAAAGAATAGGTAATGCAAACATAAGCTTTCGCTTGTTTTGTAACTGAGTCGCAAGTACTGAGTGGTGGTATTGGTGCAAACTGCTGCTGGAAAAAATTTCTCGTATAGTATTGTTATTGAAACATACTGAATAAACTAGGTGAGAATTGCTGGTAGACGATTGAGAATTGCAAAGAGGACAGATAGTGCACTATGAACTTGGAAAGTAATGCTTGATCTGAGACGGTGGGCCTACGCTTCTAGTTTGTTTGGTGAAGCGCAGATGCTATGGAAAAATCGTTGTTGCAAATGAATGTGGTTTTGTGTTTGCCAAGGTTAATGTTGTACATTTCACATACCACTTGCAAGTAGTTTTTTACTCCAAAAAAAAAAAAAAAAAAAAAAAAAAAAAAAAAAGAAAGAATTCCAATACTTGTCATCTCGACAAATATAAAAAGGAGAATAAGGTGAGAGAACGGTTCCACGAGTGATGCTTTTCATTTTGAATCTTTAAGGAAAGAAGCGCCTGCTTTGTTATCATCTTGTTGCTTCATGCGTTCATATAACTATTAGTAAAACCCGCTCATTATCTTAGGTACATCAATATGCAGTTTATATTGTGTGTTGTATAAGATATTTGAAATTCGGAATAACATATGTTTTTTGTCTAGGCAGTTCATATACCTTTTTTTTTTCGGTGAATATGTTATGAAAAAACTAAAGGTGAGTATCGCGTTTTCAGCTGGATAATAGAGGGACTGCAAGGAGGGGATTGAAGTTCGAGGGTTTCCTAAAGCATAATATTGGACGTATAGATGCTGAAGACCAGCTAGCTGGAGCCGAGTGGCTTATAAAGCAAGGTTTAGCAAAACCTGGACGAATCGGTCTGTATGGCTGGAGCTATGGTGGATTTTTATCAGCCATGTGCCTAGCAAGGTTCCCAGATACATTTCGATGTGCTGTGTCAGGTGCCCCGGTGACTTCTTGGGATGGATACGACACATTCTATACCGAGAAATACATGGGCTTGCCATCAGAAAATCCTTCAGCATATGGATATGCCTCTATCATGCATCATGTACATAAACTCAAGGGAAGGCTTCTCCTGGTCCATGGCATGATTGATGAAAACGTACATTTCAGACACACAGCAAGGCTTGTGAATGCACTTATAGCATCTGGAAAGCTATACGAGCTTCTAGTTTTTCCAGATGAACGACATATGCCCCGTCGACTCAGGGACCGTGTTTATATGGAGGAGAGAATCTGGGAGTTCATAGAAAGGAACCTATAACACAGAAGTGAGTTTTCCCTTAGTATTAGTGCTTTGTCCTCTAAGATGTTTCTCATTTATTTCTTCAATAAGAGTAAATTCATGATTTGAAGATATGGCTTTACTGCAAGTTGAAAGCGGTTTTTATGTAGTAGAAAAGGTTCATTATGCGACACAAATTAACTTATATTTGTCAGGCAGCAACTGGAGAGTTTCACGGGGCATCTTCGCACACATGTAACTGAATCTGGAGATTTCGGGGGCTTATATGTGAAAGTGATGCATATGAAAAACATGCCAGCATGTCTACTGATGTGATCAAGCTACCAGGATCATGGATTAGTAATGCTTCTCACCTTGTACACGCAGCTTTACCATTGCTTAACCTTAATAATCATTCTAGATTTCACCCTGTACCTTCCTCCTCTGAAGTTATTTGTATACAGTAAACAGAACCGTTGGATTCAGATTTGAGAAGTCAATAATAATCGACTGGGGTGCACTGTTTTCGTCTTGAAATAAATAAGGATGACAAATTGAAATTACATACTGTAGCCAAAGACGTACCTTAATTTGGTTAGATTGGTAAACAAATATACTCATCGATCCAGTCTTCCCCATGATGACGGAGACAAAATGTTTCTTGGTAATTGACAAAATGAGCATTCACCAGGATTGAACTGGGCCATCCCTTGTATCTACCGAAGCAGCAGAAGATAAGTTTATTCGTCTCTCGACGAAGACTGCTCAAAAAGCTTTGGGATCCAGAAAGTGGACTCAAAAAGCTTAGAAACAGAGGTATGGAATCTAAGTCATTACTCGTCTACTGAATGTCTACAATAAATTCTCTTTCAAAAGTCTGTGTTACTGCATCAAACATTTCTGCAGTCTTCAGTATTTCAGATTTGACAAAGGATGTGAGTTTTTCTTGAACAGTCCGACTCTTTATCGCACTTCAATCTGGTGTGAGTCGGGGTTGAGTGGGAATCATGACATTGGATAGTGACTCATTTTAAATGCCATTCAGATATCTATCAGACCTTTTTTTTAAATAATCTTAAATTTGAAAGTTATAGAACACAAACATATAGCCTAATTCATGTTGTTAGTTTATCATCACAGTAATATTACCATCATCAGCTAGCAAGATTATTTGATTAACCTAATAGAAGGAATTATGGATTAATAGGAGGGCAGTTCATGCTTTGTGACCGAGATTTGGTCATAAAGATTTTTTCCTACCAACATTTATATCCTGTAAGGCAAGCATTCAAGTACCTAATGGTATCTAGAACCAAGAAAATATCATTCATCAACTAGCTAAAAAAACTTGCAGATCATTGTAATTTCATAAGGTTATTCGTGAATCCAATACATGGATGAGAATGATCATAGGTCAAATTATGGCAACAAACCAAACACTTTTATTTATTTATTTACATTTTTATTTTGTATCTTCATGTGAAGTTGGCATAATGAAAGCCTTGCACCTACTACAAAGTACATATACTCTGTTATTCAACACAAAGATCAATAGAGAAAATACTGAAAAAGATATCATCTTCTTCAGTTACTACTCTGGTGAACCATATCCCCAGGGATTCTTACTGGTCCAGTTCCACTGATCCCGGCACATATCTTCGATGCCATACTTTGCTCTGCAAGAAAAAAAAGTTGTCGATCAATCAGACTAGATGCTTAAATTTAAAACACTACACCTGTATGTGTGTATGCGAATGTGTCATATATATATATATATATAGTGCTTGGTAAAACAATTGGTGTATAAAGAATGATGAAGATGGAAATTGCCGTATAATATCCTTATTAATCAGTGATTGCACATATGGGTGCATGTTATTGAGCATTTTGGTGTCTTTAGATGCATACTTCCAGTTCAGCTCCTTCTCTGCTTTCTCAGTAGATGCATAGACAATCTCAGAATCACCGGGTCGCCTTCCTGCCACAACCAAGGGAATTTTCTGCAAACAAGATTTAGGAAGTGAACCAATTCGGTCATGATCAGCAGAATTATCTCCAGAACAGTTGGGATAAAAGATTACACTTTTAACCAATCATATCTTATTAAACATGGCTTACCTTTCCAGACGCCTGCTCAAATGCTGCCACCATTTCCAGCACAGATGTTCCCTTCCCTGTTCCAAGGTTGTAAACTTCACAACCTATAATAACAACAACAATATTTCAGTTATAAGCCTCACCACGGCAGTGTCTGCAGAAGGTATAATATACCCAGGCATATCCAGGATGAGTTTGTTTGAACTCTCGGCTCGAGGAAGCAGAATCAAATAAACACGGGTAGACAAGCATAACAGTTCGTAAACTAGAAAACTAAGTCGAGCATATCCGAAATAAGCACCGACCATGTATGTAGAGAAAACATATATAATATCGATGGTTCTTTCTTGGATTAGATTGAAGCTTCTTTTGTTTCTAGCCCATAGACATCTTGAAACCCAAACCAAATGCTGCCTGCCTAGGGTGATGCTGTAACTTTAAGCAACTGGATATACGAATAGGTTTATTTCTAGAATATCTTGAAAAAATGGCTGAGTGAAATTCGTAAGACGCCATAGCGCATGATATGGCAAGTCAAATCCACATGAATAAGCTTAACTCATCAAGGACAAATTCATACGTTATATACTCTAGTTTTACGTGCCGGACAACACACTCGAAATGGAGCCGAGCTGCCTGTCTCGGCCATCTCGACCAAACCGACTTTTCGGTCAGAACATGATTTTATTTTGGACGTCCGTGTAAGGCACAAATATTGCAAGTATGTCCAATGACGGCCAATGATTTGTGAATGAGTATATCTAAGAGTATCACCATGTTTCTGCTTGGAATATATGAATATTGCATCCAAACTGTCATAAAGAGTAGATTTGAATGCTTTGAATTTTACAAATATCTTATATCAGTCACATCAATATTCTATGTGGTAGTGAATTATGTACTATTTACTTTTGCTATATAATTAAGACTTTTGTATTTAGTGTTTCATTATTATTAGTTAAATATTTTAAATATTTTAAAATAAAAATAGTACGGATCGGCACAGTATGTAAAGCACGGTCGGTACATCTCAAGTTTTAGATTTACCGAAATTCGGCTCAGCAAGACATGACAAAAATCTTATTATATACTAGCGGTAATACTAGAGAAAGAAATTACGAAGTTCCTGAACTCACTTGTATCAGTCAGATGATAGCTAGTTATAACACAGCATCCTTGGTGAAGTTTTTTATAGGTCACTTGTAAAGTGGAAAAAGAATTAACTAGCCAAATAGTATATTTTTTCAGCATTATCTTTAAAAAAAAAAAAGAAGGAATAATGTCAAAAAAGCCAATGCTTGTCAAAACCGGTACAAATCAGTCCGCCTTTTCAACTTTTTTAAAAGATCCTCTGGTCGGAAACTCAAAAATATTTCAAATGATTTAGTGTTCCAGATGACTAGTATAGTATTACTAGCATTTGTATCGTAGTATTCAGACTAAAGTGCACTTGACAAGCTAAACAAGTCCTCCACTTGAGCTAAAAAAGTGTGCCAAAAAGTTTAACTTAAGTGTTTTTATTTAGGGTTAATTTGTTCAAATTTTGTAAAGCAAGATTTTTTCTTTTTTTTGATAAAACAAGAAAAAAAAAAGGAGCATCTAGCTAAACTGGAGAATGAGTCATGTCCAGATGGCCATATTCACCAATAAATCAGCTGAAGCTAAATAGGAACCTTAAAATACTTTTATTTTCTATTGGCAAATGCATTGTCTGCTTTATAACTTAGCATACCATATTAGTATGCAGATATTATTTATGTTAAGAGAACTATATTGGGGCGTTTGCATTTTTACGCCCCCAAAATTCGAAATTGTGTTTTATACCCTTCCTAATTTAAAATGGTAATTTTATGCCCCCTTGACATTATTAAATGACGAAACCATCCTATCCTTTTTCTTGAAAGACGAGAGCAGCTAATTTGACGAGAATAATTTCATCATTTCACATGGTCAAGGAGGAGCCTAAAAACATCATTTCGAATTAAGAGTGTATGTTTATAATTTCGAATAATCGGAGCATAAAAATTCAAATATCCCAACTTTATTGAGCTGAAAAGGTGATGGGCTAACAGTATAGTCACCTATGTTAGCATCTTCAAGCTTTTCAACTGCTGCAATATGTCCATCTGCTAGGTCAATAACATGTATGTAGTCCCTCACCTACACAAGCAAACATCCTACAAATCAGTCGGTTATCGAGTTAAAGTAGATAAATTAAGTAACACAAATAAGAGCACACAAACATACATTTAAGCGAAACAACTAATTTTCCCATTTGGCTGTAAACATTCATAAAACTTAGTTTAAAGCAAATATAATGCTTAGAATGCAGAGATACAGATTCCTGCTGCCGCGCGCAGGCTTTGCCTGCATTGGCTCGGCTCGGCCCGCACCAGTGCTTTTTAATAAAGAAAATTTTTTAAGTGCCGCTAGTTGCCACCAGTAGGACTATATATATTTTTTTTGAGATTATTGTGGTGGAACCCCTAATACGCGCGCACGCTCCCATAGGGACCTCAAACTTGCGGAAACTTCATGTCTAGCCCCAAACGACGCTCTAGAATTCAAGTACAAGTCTTCCATAAACGGGGGCTCCTAATACGGAATACAGAAGATTTTTTGAATTTTACGGGAAATTTCACATTAACGGCCTCAAATCCAAATAGCAACACTTCCTGAGGAGCCCTATTTGGTCGAGCTAGCCGCGCTCGGTCTGCCAGCAGGAATTTGAAAAAAAAAAAGCCGTCCGTGCGGGCTACCCTGGGGGCCGACTCAGCCGTACAAGGCCGACGGACTATTTTCAGCAGACTCAGCCATGCGGAGCGCCAACGCGACAGACCGAACCGCAAGCCATGGGCTTTTTCTGCATCTTTGAAATCTGGATAGCATACATTTAACAGGGATACACAGCTGAACAGAAGCTTATATTGAAGCCCAAACAAAATGAAGATCTAGAAGCAAGGATTTTTTTTTTCAAAAAGAAAAGAAGTAATACCCCTGTTCCATCCTTGGTCTTGTAATCATTTCCGTACAATGTTAGTGCCGGCCTCCTCCCAATAGCAACTTGTTGAACAAACGGCATAAGATTATTTGGAATTCCGCGAGGATCCTCACCGATGTATCCACTCGGATGAGCCCCCACAGGATTAAAATATCTGAGTAATATTATCTTCCACTCTGGGTCTGACTTACATAAATCACGGCAAATCTCCTCAACAAAAAGCTGCATAAATTTGAAACTTAGTAGTCAGACTCAAAACATTAATTTTGAATTAATATAATGAAGGCATAAACCTTTGTCCGTCCGTAAGGATTCAGTGCGCTAACAGGGGAGTCTTCTGTACAGGGGACCTCCTTTGGCCAACCAAAGACGGTTGCTGACGATGAAAATACAAGCTGCATGCAGTTCAGGGAGCACTTGGTGATACTATACTTGTTGAGACCTCTCAGCTTGTATGGAATTTTATTTTATTCCATATATACCATGTATTTATTTTTTTACTATTACTATCATACTATGCATGTGAGGACCATTTTTGTGTTATGCATGCTCGGAGTGATTTCTTTTTCTGTGAACTTATCTGACTGCTTGTCCGTGTGTTTACTTTTTTAGACCGAGGTTCCTTCGTAAACAACCTTCTTCAGAGTAACTGTGTATATTTATCCTCCACAAAGCCTGCCGTGGAGGGAGTTAATTGGGTCGTTGTTGTGTATATATCAAGCCTAACATAATAAGACGATGAATATTTAGAACAAGATTGCAACTCAATGGCCTGAATGCAATTCAATAGTGTATCTAAATCACTGAGAACTTTTCTTATTCATATTTTCATACACAAAGAAAATAAAACCAATATCTAATATAATGCCACAGACATGTAGAGAGGGCATGCTTAAGCTTCTAGACAACCTAAAAGCAAAAATGCACACAAGTGAACCAATCCGGTATTGTCCTAAGCCATGTGACAACAACCGTGAGGGTAACCTGCTGAGTGATAAAAGCTCATGTATAGCAACCAAAAGCTCGTGGGCTTGAGGAATGAAAATCATATACTAAATGAGCATGATACGGTGCTGTCACTACACCTTTTTCAAAGCCTACGCGTAAAATGCGGGAGCCCTTGTTACAGCGGGTAGCCCGTTTTTATGTGACAACGAGCCATAAATGTAAAATTGGGGCTCCCAACAACCGATTAATGATCGTAATGCAGCGTGACAATGGATCCGCAACTACCCTAGCATTTGGTTATGTTCTTGCCTGTGATAGATGGCTAGCTGACTCTAAGTTAACCGGACGGCAGGCCATTACAGAGAACAGAGTATGAAAAAAAGGGTACCTTTTTACATCCATGTGCAGTCATTACTTCTAAGAGCGTTATTGCACCAATGAGATTGTTATCATAATAAACTAATGGCTTCCGCACACTTTCACCCACAGCCTTCAGTCCAGCCAAATGAATGACAGCATCAATTCTGCAAAAAAAAGGGGGTGGGAGCAGGCATTAAGTTATGACACACATTCTTTAAAATAAATTCCATGAAATGAATACTGATATAGTATGGATATAGGCTATCACGTGTCAATATGAGACGGAACGAAGATTTCTCAAATGATGGACAGAGGTCCACCTTGGTCATGACCGAGACCCTGAAGTTAAACCAGGTCTACCAAGTCACCAGAATTTGTGGAGAATCAGTCAGCTGCCTAATCGTCAAGCGATCATGGGGAGGCACGCGTCAGTGAGCCGACCGTCCGAGAAGGTGGGGCCTCGCATGGCGAGCAGAAGGCAAAGCTGACTGGTCAATCCATGATCCCTCTAGATCCACTTTTTCTGTCACGACCGTGGCGCCAACGGATGGCTAGCAACATCTATAAATAGTAAGCTATAGATTGTTGGTGCTCAGCATTCGAGATTTGCCTAAGTACTTTGAGAGATAACTCTAAGACTTTGAGAGAGACTCATGGAAATCAAGACTGAGGTTTTGTGACCTCGGTCCATTGAGAAAAGTGAAGGAGATCTATAATTTTTTTCACTTTTACTAAATTTATGTCGCTGGTCATGAGCATCCATGGTTTTACTTCTGTCCAAATCGAGCGCTTTCACGTAAAACTCTTGTGTGTTTGTATTTTGCTTTGCGTCTTACCACCTCAGCCTTCGAGCATTCAATAGATCGGTCGAGTTCAGGCTCGATTAAATACTAATTTAAAAATAATATAACAAGCTAGTGCATCTCTATCAGTTTAAACATGTGCATTAGGGAATGAACATTACTCTGACGCTGCAAAAACCTTATTCAGCGCTTCCTTATCTCGAAGGTCGACCTGCAAAATAGAAAGAACATACACAAAAATGTTCATTAAGCAATGAGCAAAAGTATGCCAACACATTTACCAGACAGAAGAAGATAAAACATGTTATAGAATCTAAAAAAGAGGGGACTTCTAATTTCATAACCAAGGTTAGTATCTATACCTTTCCTACATAGCCAGCATACATGCATCTCACTACTGTTGAAAAGAAAGAAATTAGTAAATGCAAATGGATGACGGAGTGTCGCAGTGATAGGGTGTGCCTCAGGAAGTCTTCCTACACGAGGTTCAACTGTCTGTACTGCCGGCTGTACATAAAATATGCTAAGCTGGTGATATGCACGTGCTTTTCCTCGCGTGCGACGAGGCACTCCGGAGATAAAAGTGTCCTCCTAGAAAGACTAGATGTAGGATTTATACGAGCAGAATCCTAACTCCAGCCAGTATTTGAGGCCTTGAAAAAAAAATGAAAGGCAAAAGGATCCCTGATTCTAGTGAATTTGATGTCAAAATGTGTGTTTCAAACAATATTGAGTAGTACTTGCTCTCGATTTGATCGACTACACGATCGATCGATCGAGTCCACCTTTCGCACCATAAGTGGTGCTTTAGCCGCTTGCAGGGCAAGGTTTTTTGCTCTCAAGCACACATGATATCAAGACTAATCAGCTGTAATAACCACCACAGGAGACTAGCAACTTTACCAACACTTTTGACAAAACAACTAAATGAAACGAAGATAAACGCATTGGATCAAACAAATAACTAAATATGCATCACTAGCCACATTCCGAATATACAATTGTTTGATTTCATAAAAATATATTGAATAAAACGTCATTATTTGACGTCATTACATCTAATACAACATAATCGTAACTAAATCCTTTTTTAAAGAATCCTAACCACTAATACAAGTAAATATTAGACTAGCAATCTTTTGTTAAGCATATTTCACTAATACAAGTGAAAATTGTACCTGGTGATAGGTGAGATTGGAACCCTTGTCGCCGGCGAGCTCAGCGACGCGCTTGAGGGCGACGTCGGAGGCGTTATCAACATTATCGACAACGACGACACCGTAGCCGCCTTCGAGCAGCTGTAGCACGGTGTGGCTGCCGATGTAACCAGCGCCACCAGTTACCAAAATTCTCTTCCGCACCATCTTCGCTTGCTACGGAGACGATGTGAATTCTTCTTTTTTTCTTTACAATATTGATAATAAATCTATCTCGGTCTAATATATACTATATTATAATAAATCCATATCTAATTTGTTCGAGTTTTTCTTCGACCAAGAATGCCGTGTCTACCTTTTCTTCTCCGAGGAACCTATCATATCAGTCTTTTCCATCTTTGAGCAGTAAAAACAAGCTTCTCTAAATTCCACATGGTTGGTATTTCGGCTGTGGGCATGTAGGGGCTCATGCCATGCAAAGTCGCTTTAGCTTTCTCTTTTTTAAAGAATAATTTCAACGGACCTTAGTGCAAGTCTCCCTAATTTCACATTATCCCTTTTCTATTTTACCGTCCTCCCAAATTAATTATATTCTTTTTTATAACTATTAAATTCAAACAAACATATATTTCTAAGTTTTTTCAAAAAAAAAATTAAATAAAAAAAGTTAATATATTTTATAATTTTTATATTAAGTTTTTTAAAATATTTTTAAATAAATATTTTAAAATTTTGAAAACTGGAGCGCCAACATGTTCGTTACCGAAAATGGTGTAATGAAAACTGGAGCGCCAACATGTTTGTAACCGAAATACCATTCTCGAAAGAATCTTTGTAGCTTCGATACAATAATAATCATATATAGTATATCAGTATATTACTATATATTGTAGAGCTTTGATTGTATTAGGAGTCATGATGACTCTGATAAATAATGCTATTTTGGTATTTGTTATCCCAGAAACTTGTTTCTAACTCAGTATAGAACAGTGATAAACAGCAAAATTTATTAGCTCTCATTCAATTTGTACAAAGATCCAAATTAATTCAGTCATATAGGATGCCATGTTATAAAGTATCTGCAGCTTTCTATTCACAAGAGATTTTTTTTTTTTTTTTGAGTCCGAACCATTTAGGGTCATTACTCATTCGCCCGGCGCCAATTCGCCAGGACACCGGCTCAACCCAGGAGGACCGCTGCGCACTCATCCAACCCACCTGAGCTATTCAGGCCTATTGCACGCAACGTACCCGTCACGTGTGCCGGGGCGCACACATGTGTACTCGCTGCCGTGCTGAAGAGGGACAGCACGTCGACGTTTGGCATTCGAACCCTGGGTGGTCACGGTTCATGAGCCGCGCCCCCCCAACGTCGCACCCCTATTCAGAAGAGATTCAAACACTCATTTACTGTACCTAGATCATATATAGTTAGATCAGAAGGTCGTCTAGGGGGGCACACGGGATGGGGTTCTCCTCTCTCGGTGCCCCGGCGGGGGTTCACCCCAGGAGTGCCTTCATGAGCATTGGGTTGGAAACACGCTCAGACATGTGTGCCAGCATACGTGCATACATCCTCCCCCCAAGCCCCATAAACCACTCCTTCCGGATTTCATTTACTGTACCTAACGGTAGTGGTCAGGACTGGCTTCGCGCTACTGGATCTCCCCTTTAGAAGGTTGTCTAGATTATTATTATCCTCCTGGTCCTCTTCCATACCATGCAATACATAGAAATCCGAAGGCGGGGATATTTTCTTGGTTTCGGTGGGTCATAGAATGTCGCAACAGAGATGTGGTCGCTCAGCATTGACAATGGGACGATGCTTCAGAGTTCTGAACTCAGCATTGCTTATAATCTGCAAGAATGACGAGAATAGAACCCATGTTAGAGGATAGACAGGTTGAAGAAGCTGGAAAAAGTAAGAAAAAAAAATATGAGTGTAGGAATAGACAATCATTCTTAAAGAATACAACAATAAGTACGATAGTTTGGTGCATAGTAAACCAAACGTTGTTGACAGAATTATATATGATGCAATTAGCTTTTGTTTTTTTAGGAAAGGCACTGTCATTAAAAAAAGATGCTGAATTAGTTGGTGACTGAGACAGGCATCCAAAAAATACATATAAGATGCTATTAGCTGATATATGGCCGAGGAAATAGAAAAAGGGGGACCTACAGCACAACAACTCTCAATCATAAAACCGGAAAATGGAGTTTCATAGCCTGTCTAATATTGTTATGTTCTTTATCAGATACAAAATAGCAGGAAAACCATATAATCATTAATTCTACTAAATGTAGAAAGAAAAAGGTAAGACGGGGGAAGCTCAAACCAAGTGAAGGTCTTACAAAACTAAATAAATGAAGCAGGTGGTTGAAGCTACAATAGCTAGAAAACCATAATACATGCCTGCATGTATCATTTAAATTGCACAAGACTAGGATTGACTGCATGATATCATGTGGAATGGCATTCTGAAGATCATAAAATGTAAAAGAAGTAAAGCGGGTGTACAAACTTTTCCAGAAATAAGGTCGAAGCGGGTGGTGCAAACTCCTAAATAATCGCTCACATGACGTGGTATTATAGATAACTAAATCCGAAATATTACATTTAGTAGCTTCTCTTAGTATTGGGAATATAAGTAAAGGCAATTTAATTTAATGTACATGAGCAAGATGTTCTTTTAACTACAAAACTGTAAGAAAGTGTACCTCAATTTAAGGCCTCCCACATCATCTTGTATAGGCAATGTTATTGCACCCATATCTGAATGGGCTTGCAACCTGAGAGCCAGCTCTGGCTGGGGAGACATGCAGGATAGTAGCTAACTGCCTCTATGATTCACGGAGATGATGTCGAGCAATGATTGAGTAAGATGTTTCATCTTGTTACTATATTCAACCACCACATCCCTATGCATAGGAGGCAAAAACTTCAGGATCTTCAACAGATAAGAAATGAAAAATGTAATTCACTTGAATATTTAGCATATGGTACTAAAGATAGGCTACTACCGTGAAATACCACGTTATCTTCATGGCGCAGCATGAAAAAAAATATATATCTACATCCAAGATGAAGGTTATGCAGATGCGAAATCCACTTGGCGGCGTAACAGAGAAACACAGTAACAGTAGAATAACCAAGCTTCAGGAGACTAACCATGGAGTTTTTAAAGTAAGAATTTAAAAAAACCAAATTGCAGACTATCTAAAAACTGAAACAATTTGTGGAAACAGGATAGAAATGTCCGTCTACAAACTGTGCTGTGCATAGGGCCAAAACTGGGCTATGAAAAATACCTGTAATCAGGGAGGATTAGGCGGCTATCTCAACGGATTACGGGGGGACTCATTGAGAGTGTGATGATTAAAGTAATCTCTACATCGAGCACTCCAGTCTCCATCTCTATCCGCCAGCATCCGGCTCACTGGCTGCCGAGGGTGATTGAATGTAGTTGGAAGGGACGGTTGAGAGGCTCAATTCGGAGATTGTTTGGACTCAACAAGGGAGGGCGGCGCCACCGGAGGCGGCGGCGGTGATAGCGAACGCCATGAGCTCGTGTTAGCTTGATCGCCGCTGTGAAAAGTTCGTAGCAAACATGTCAAAATTTTATTCCATATATTCGTATAGTGTCGATCATGGATACGTCGCTGATACAATCGCACACCAATTAAATACTTGAAAATTAAATGCAAAAAGAATTTCGGATATCTATGTCCCTTTTTTTTATAAAATTTATTTTAATTTTTTAGAAAATTGAAATAATCTATACTACTAGCAGTGTATAATACTAAGTAACATAATATAAAATAAATATCATATTAGTCTCTTTTTTAAGAACTATACAAATCCATCACTGAAAAAAAAAATTATTGATTTGTTCTAAAAGCGTATTTTTTATTTTCAAAAACTGATTTGTACAATCCAAAAAGTAAAAACTAATGTACATCTATCTCTATAATTTAATTATATAGTTAAATATTTAATTTTTATTTTTATAATTTAATTAGACTATTACTATTTAACTTTATTATAAAAATATAAAATATTATATTATATATATATTTAATTATTAAATTTTATTATAATTATATATATATATATTTAAATAATTTAATATAAATTATTTTTAATTATTTATATTTTTATTATCATGTATGAACCATATTTATATTTGATTAAAAAAAATTATCGTATTTCATATTATATCATGTCTTTATATCCGTATTCATATCCGTACTCTCTATGTTCGAAGATGTTAGTGCATTGCTATTGTTCAAAATATGAAAGACATTAGAACCGCTTCTGATCTTTTTTTTTTTTTTTGGGCTTAACGGTACTCATAATGAAACACTGCATCCATGTATTATACAGAAGAATTACTATTTGAACCACCAACTAATAATTTTTGGTTGGGCCCAAGTATTTGAGCACTCGTCGTTAGTATTTACTATGATTGCATTTTTATTTGATCATTCAACACCACTAGATTATATAGAGACATACTATCGTTACGTCGAGCAAAAGATAACGTATTCATCTAAAATATGATGTTGGGCCATTTTGATATAAAAAAAAAATCTTGAATGTTGATTTCGATCACGCTTGTTCGAACAAAAGATCGCTGATGTGAGTATTCTAGCTTGAAGTTACAAACAAAACACACACCACCACAACAACACATTATATATATATATATATATATAATATATATATAATTATAGTTATTATAATCTCGCATGACACCCTCACAATACGTATATAAAAAATAAGTAAAATTACTTCTAAATTTTACAATTAGTAATTTTTTTTTTGAGATAACGAGACGAAACTCCTTTATGGATCTCCTTTAACTTGCAAACCACAGTTTTCTACGTACACCTATAGAATTATTTTGGACCAATATAGAGGCAGGAGAGTAAAACTCCGACCTGACGTCTGCCTCCGGACCAGATATGGAGTGCTGCAATACGCAGCCACCAGCTTTTCTACAAGCAGCTGCAAACACGCGGTGCAGGCACAACTCCATTATAGGCAACACTTTTTCTTTGCAGGAGTGGAAGTCGAACCTGCGTTAGTGGACACATTTTCCGAGACGAACCTCCCAACCGGCTGATCCAAGTGCGGAGGGCACAATTAGTAAAAGTTATATAACTAAATTTATAACTAGAAATGATTCAACATTTCAATACCGAAATCTATTGACATTTTAACCTACCAACCAAACATCACGCAAAATGATTCTACATTTATAAAGTTTTTGCTTTCAGAAGAAGCATAGATAGACCATTGCTAGAAAGAAAAAGAAGAATCATGGGCCTCTAACTAATTTCTGTTGAGTTCACTCTTTGAGTCTGTATGAAGTTTCCTCCGTAAGTCAGTAGAAAGTAGCAGCTATCCGAAATAGCTGAGCTCTCTCTTTCATCCAACTCTAAACAGTTTTGGAATTTTATTAAGGTCAAAGCAAACTTCTTATTTCTCCCAATATGTATGCTTGTATTCAAGAATTCAAGCAATTGCCTGGCATTATTGGTAGTTTAATATATATATATATATATATATATATATATATATATATACATGAGAATAAAATTCTTAAAATGAGTCTTGGATCGTTAGATTGAACATTTTAATTGTGATCCAACAGTCCATATCATATCTTGGCAGATGTGATCTGAACTGTAGTTGAACCACGATCAAAATGTTCAATCCAACGATTCACAATTTATTTTATGGACCTTATTTTCATATCGACCTGAGCATAGCTTGTCTTATATAGATAATACTAAAAAATAATTGGAAAGTTTGGTGATATCTTATATTGCAATATAATGATTTAAGTGTTATAGTTAATTTAAATTATATATAATAGTTATCATAAATAATGTGTGGCGTATATTATGTAGGAAGTTATCAAACATTTCACTTTCTTCTCTCCTTAATTTATATTCTCTTACGATTCTCAGATTAAATTCTTTTTATTTATATATTTATATTTCTAGATTTTTTTTTTAAATATCTATTATTTATTCTCTTTAGAAGAAATGATATATAATAAATTGGTTATAATTAAGTGAATTAACTTTACTCTAGTTTATAAATAAGTAAGTTTATATTACTAATTATAAAATTTAGAAATAATTTTAATTATTTTTGTATACATATCATGAGTGTGTCATGCGATATATATATAATATATATATATAATTATATATATATATATATATATATATTATATATATATATAATTTTTAAAATAAAAGTTTAGATCTTGATCAAATCTTACAACCTTTATTGTTTGAAAGCTTTTCTAAAAAAATATTTCTTAAATAGTATTTTGGGACTCCAAAAATATTAACGATTCGAACTTGCTAAACATGCTGGAATAGAAGAATTCTAAACATATGTATTTGGAAGTACTTTTTTTAAAAAAAAAATTAATATGAATATTATAAATCTTATCAAAATATAAAATGTTCAATTTGAAAGTTATTTTGGATCTCCTAATTGTTAACAAATACATGGACGTTCTCATCTGAAAAAAAAAAAAAAAAAAAAAAAAAAAAGAAAATTTTGGGCGCTAAGGGCTGAAACTATGGCAGCAACCCGTAGGGGCTGATCCAAGAGTTTGCACTTGGACGGTGATATGTAATTACCTCTCTTTTCACAATAACTTTAAAAAAAAAAAAAATCAATAAACATGTTTTTCTTGAATTATTATTGAACAAATATCCTCTACGTACATAACGCAACATAGTGTTATCTTATATATATATATATATATATATTATATATATATATTATATACATGCAAATATCTAACAAATGATTTGAAAATCCCCTTTCTTTATCACTCAAAATCCACGAAAAAAGGCCATAAAAAGAAATTACAACACGGTTTTTAAACAAATTACGAAGATCATCTCGAAGCAATGCAGTCTCTTCTGCAAATCGTCTCCAGCAGAGCTTTCTCGACCTGCAGATACTCACCGATGCCTGAGCTCCCCCCACGTCAAATCATCCACCAACTGATCATCATCTAACTTCAACCCGTCACTGCTAGGCTCTGCTCCGGCGCCGGCAAGGGCGGTGGTTTGCAGGGGAAGCTTTCAGGAATAACTCTAACCCTGCCCGCCTGAACGGCCCGGCGAGCTGCAGATCTAGCGGCGACGAGCAACGTGCCCATGTCAGCTGAAGCGACGACCGAGTTGACTCGCTTCATGGGGACGACGACATAAGACTCGCCGGCTTCCAGCTCGTCATCGGCGGAGAGAGGCATGAACCTGTGGCCGACGTGCATGGACTTAACGGAGACGAGGAAGTGGCTTGGGTGGTCGAGCATGAGCTCGGCGGCTGAGGTGGGAGAAGACAGCGAGCGAACTTCGCCGCCGGGGAGGATGACTTTGGCTCCCTTGGACGGTGCATTGATCGCAAGCGTGCAAGAGACGTAGTTCCCCATGAGAGATGAGATCCAATCTCTGAATGATCAGCAACGAAGAATGTGAGTTTATATACACTAAATCAGTTGGTAAATAGAAAACGCGTTGGGAAATGGGAAAATTAAAATAACAGGGAGAATACTCAACTACTGATTCTTGCTGTTATTGCGTGTGGGACCCAACTTCTATATTCTAGAATTGGTCGTAATTGCACATAACCCCAAAAAACCCTTATTAATCCTCCACGCCACCAAAAATTTCATTATACATATAATTAAGAAAAAATATTTTAAGTGCTTTTTTTGAAAAAATCCTAATTAAAAATTATATTATTAATAAATTTTATAATTTTTATTTTAATTATTTTTTAGAAACATTTTAATTTTAACAAATTTTTAAAATGATTTTCAAGCTCATATCAAATCAGTTAAATGTTGAAATTCTAAAATATTAATTCAAATTTTTTTTTTAAATTAATCTCATTAAAACGTATATTTTTATGTTAAAAATTTTGCCACAAAATACTCAAAAATATTTTTTTTTTAATTTTTAACCTATGTAAATTGATATTTTTGGTGGTTCAAAGAGGTTCCCACTAGCAGCACTCAATACCGAACCTACAACGTCACAAACTCACCGTGTTTTCCCACGTACTTATATCAAACCCTCTTTTGTGTTGGTCCTCGAAAATAAACAAAGTTGGAGTCTTAAATTATATATTAAAATTTTAAATTTGTAAAGCAAATCAAAATCTTCTTTGTGATTGTAAGTTTTCAAAAAATACATATATATACCCCTCTCTCTCTCTCTCTCTCTCTCTCTCTCTCTATATATATATTATATATATATTATATATATATATATATATATTAGTGCAGTGACTTTACCTTTTTCAGAAAAACAAGAGTTCATTGCAAAGTAGTGGGATTTTGGGCAAAATCCCAAATTTTTTAACAAGCCTAGCATTTATCTTTTATCTTCTACTATTTCCGGACAATTTGCAACACCAACATAATACAATTAGACCTGACAAACGGACCGGGTCAATCCAACATGCCAGCAGGTCACCTGATTACACATCATATGGATACAGATTGATGGATACATACTTATAAACGGGTTAGAATTTTAATATCCATACCTAACCGTAGATTTGCAGGCAGGTCCAATACACAATAAAAATTGATTAAAAAAAAAGTTAATTGATGACTACGGCCGAAGGAGAATCGACGAACAATCAATAGCGATGGGATTGACGACAAGCGGATCAATGCCGATGCGGTAACATAGTACCGATGCGGTAACATAGTACCAAGGAGAGAGAGAGAGAGAGAGAGAGAGAGAGAGAGAGAGAGAGAGAGAGAGAGAGAGAGAGAGAGAGAGAGAGAGAGAGAGAGAGAGAGATGGGATCGATGGCCACGTGGTAAGGTCACACGAGAAAGAGAGAAAATCGGTGAGATTGACCAGAGACTAGCAACGTTGCAAAGAGAGATCTACGGGAAGGAGCCGCAGAACAGAAAGATCTTCGGTCGCCACGTGAAGGAGAGAAATACAAAAGAAATTAGAGAAATTAAAAGAAAAGAAAACAAAAGTAGGCCAAGTGCGCGGAATGCGGATACCCACAAACCCACAGTCACCTACCAATTTTATCCTTATTTCAGTACCGATGGATGGTATCCGCATTCAGTTTTTTTTTCATTACTGCCAGTTTGGAAGAGTACGTGCACATCCGTGCATACTGGTTGTAGTTTTGCCAGGTCTATATGCAATACTACTCTGGATGGCATGTGATTCAAAGTTGCTCCACAAACCAATGACATCAAAATCAACCCATGCGATACTATTATGGTGCGGATTTATCCTCGCACTTTGGTAGAAATGAGGAATAACGGCTGGCTGGGGTTCGGTTGACTTTTTCATTCCACGTAACCAGTACGAAGCTTCGCAAGTCAAACAATAGCATTGGCCCCTCGGTCAAATTCTGACTCGATTCATAAAACTGTTAATGCGGCACGTGTACTGTATGACTACGATTAAGACAATTATGAAGTTAGTAATCGGATTACCGTTGAACACTTCGATTGGCCAGTTCCATACCTGCACCTACCACCCACCTTCCCACGCTGACAATTACAATTTGAAAAGGTCAAATTTAAAAGCGCTCGTGGTTGAGCACCTCCGAGGCCTTCGGCGATCCAAGTTTCGGAGGTTGATGATCGGAAAGTTGGATTGGATATGCCAGGAACTCCACTATTAAATTAGAGGGTCAACACCGCCTGACCATGTGCACCCCCACACCCACCCCCTCCCTTAGCCTGTTGTCATCCCTATCAACAATACTTGGGTTTACGTCATGCAACAGTGTCGTGTTTCTCCTTGCTATCTCAAAATTTACAAAAAAATCCCAATAGAGACGTAAGTAAATAGGTAATTGACTTGACCCTGAGGAGTGTTTGAAAGCATGACAAATTAGGAGCTGTAAACACAAAGGGATAGAAAGTACCCCAGAAGTTTTCAGCTTGAATTTTAGCGAGCTATATAGCTCTAGAAAGTCGATCTCGACGAGCATACATAACTCCAAAATTGGCCCCAGCAGAGTGGGTAATTAACAACAAAGAACTCTCCAATGAAGAGCTGGAATTTGATCTTCGGGCATCTACTAAGAGCACTGATCATGGAAATATTCCGTTGGTATTGTAGGGAGGCAGTACTTCTTCGCAACAAATTTGTACTGACAAAATAAAAAGATGAGAACCTAATATTACAAAAAAGGTAATTGATTATTCTCAAGAAATTACCTTGTGCTGGCTGTACTTCTCCCGGATTGCTGGAAGGCTGCTGCCAGGGCTGTTACAGAAAAGGCGATGAAGATTCTTCGTACATTCTGATAGTTCAGAAGGCTTGTATAATGTGTAATGGCACAAAGTCGCGTTCTGCAATGTGGCAATAGAAAGAACATTATTCCAACAATCTCAAACTTACAAAAACATATGCACAATTGTCTTATGCATGATAGGATTCCACTATTTTCATTCTAATAAAAGAAAAAACGAGAAGTTGATTTACTACAGTGCACAAACCCATGGTCTCTTAGTTGGCTGCAGAATAAATTTCGCCAGAAAAGTTGAAGATGCAGCTAGAAGTGATGGAGAATAATGAAGGCAATCATATTCAAGGAGGGATAACTCTGCAACATAGCATGCAAGGAACTCCAGCTGCAAAGGTATGACCTGAGGAGCGAAGAGACGAACAAGTCAGATGCATTAAGTTCAAACAACATCCGAATTAGGAGCACAATAAAAATACCTCATCACAACCTTGAGCTGCACGCACAAACCGCCTGTAAAAAAAGCAACCAGAACATACTTATATACTACTAGTGCATAACAATTCACTAGCCAGAGGAGCTTACCTCAGGAAACACTTTGCCGTAGGAGCAGTCAATTCAAATTTCAGAAACTTCAAAATTGCCGCTTCCATTTCTACCACCTGCTCAATTGGAGTTCATACCCAAGGAAAGTTCAGGTGACGGTTTGAACTGCAGAAACAAAAGGCACATATCTCCTCCTTGGAGTAAGTGTTATCAGTAACATTGCAAAATTTCTCAACTTGCGGTGCACGCATATCTTCATATTTCCTGTGCAAGGGGTAACAAGTCTTAACCCTAATTGACAAACAAAATACTTCTAATCCATTTTAGCACAGCTTGCATGTAACATATAAAACTTACGCAGCTAGCAGCATACATGAAACACCAAGAAGTTGAAGCTTATGGTGATTCATCTCGTTACCAGAGAGATATCTGTCAATGTAATTTACAGTCAAGTACAAGGTGTCCGGAATGAGATGGTATTCCTCTGAAACCTAAGATCGGTATGAGATTAGTAACTCTCAGCAACGAGGAAGAAGCAAGAGGATACTGCTCATGTTAAACTTGATAACTAAGCTAAGACACAAGTATCAAAACTCAAGTACTATGACCTTTGAGGAAATGATGGTTTAGCCACATATCACATATGTTAACTATGTTAACTTACTTTAACAAACCTGTCTATCAAAATCGCTCTCATACTCGCATTAATGTCCTTCTGAATTCGCTCCATGAAGTCCGTAGAAGGCCTTTTCCTCGTCTGTAACAAGAAGCAAATTGAGGTTCTAAGGCACCTTAATGCTTTCTTAGGAAATATGAATATTATTGAACCCGTCAAGAAGGCGCAGGAAAATCTATAAACATTAGCTAGCAGGGTCACTCAGGAGTCTCTGATTAAGCAAAAACTGTAACTTTAACTGATCATAATTTTTGTCATTACGGTTACATGAAAGCAGAAAGGGGTTTAAGATCCGATATGGCATCAAGACTTTAAGAAAAGTAGCTAGGTGTGTAAAAGAATGCAACAAAAGTCAAACGCTGATCCATCCAACTTGGCTATAACATGAGCACAGGGAAAACATAGTCAAAGTCCAGAATAATTAAACTTAAGAAAGAAACAAAATGTCACCTCTGCAATGCGCAAGTGTTTGTAAATGTCACAAGCAAAAGCAGCACAGAGTTGTGGATCATCTGTATCATTATCCATACTGACTATGTTGTTAATTGGTTCAGCAGTCATAAGAACATCTCTTTTTAACCTACATCCTGCCAATAAGTAAAATCTATGACCACCTAGAAGCCCATTGATATTAACTAACAAAATGAATTAATAAGTTTAAAAAAAAGAAAAACCTGTTGTCTCTGCACCCTCAGCTATTCGAAGGTTGTTATCAATGTATTCAAAGTCCGGGCTTTTCATAGAATCACTGGTAGACATACTTCCCTCATTTGAAACAGAATCACCTGATAAGAATGGTGATATACTGTTTCTACAGGGTGCAAGAAATGCATTGGTGTTAGTTGTAAGTTCATTGTTTATTCCCTCTGATTTCTCATTCCCAGAGGTAATCTTAAGAGGCTTTTCAGTAGGTGCAGATTCTTTATGTGAAATGCGAGCATGTAGTCCTCTGGTACCGAACTTTTTTGCTGATGCGATTGAGCTGACAACACTGGCCCTCTGTATCGAGAAACAAATAAAGAACATGATGATACAGGCAATTATACACCAATAAAGAACAATTGCTATAGGTAGTTTCAATTTGATGGCCATGTAATAGTGTGCGGCATTAATGAATAAGGCTGGATATTGCTCAATGCCATAAATTCAAATCTCATGCTTACTCAAGAAACACAAAGACATGTATTCCAAAATAGCAATGTTGTCAGATCAATGTTGTTAATAAGCATTGCAGCATAAACAATATTATAATCAGGGGTTAATAAACATGCTTAAACCTGTTAAACCAATATATAATGGTAGAAATAGAGTCTCTGAGCAAGATGCACCAAGGCTCAAGGGGTCTCCTCGAGCCTAGGCACAAGACGTCTAACAAAATCTGCTCCCAGTAAAGGCAAGGTGTGCAGTAGGGAAAAAAAAAAGCAACAAGTAAAGCCGCGTAGCCAAGTAACATGGATGCTTCTCTGTTTTTCATTTTTGTTTCTATTAAGTTTGGGTCCTCACCTTTACAAGCCATGCCTGGGCGCAATCGGCCGCCTTTATAAGGCGTGCTTAGGCGTGTATGAGCTGCGCTTTACAAAGGGAGCCTCGTTGGACCCTAGATGGGCACACTTTCACTCTGTGCACCTAGGTGCTAAGGTTTTGAGCTTACTTAACAATAAGAAGTAACACTTTGAGCTTACAGAGAACATTCGTTGTCATGATAGTTGCATTATATTCTTCCATAAAATGTATCAACATATGGTAGTAGTAAATGATGCCAACATAGACTGTACAAAAGTTTTTGAAAAAGTCGAACATGGCTTACCATGATCGCATCTATCAAATTGATGAACTCAAAGGAAACCAAAAAGCAGTAACCCAATTTACTATCTGTGCATGCCAATTACTTAAACAAACTCAATTAGAACGTAACAAAGTGAAGTTGTACTAAATAAGGGGACAGAAAACAAGCAAAAAGTCCAAGAGAAGACAATAGCTTAACCACATAATCGATGCCGACATAGACTTTACAAACTGTTTCTGAAAAAAGCCAACATGGCTTACCAGGATCACATCTATCAACTTGAAGAACTCAAAGGAATACCAAAGAGCAGTAACCCCACAATTAACTAACATGCCAATTACTCAAAACGAACTCCATTAGAACGCGATAAAGTGAAGCTGTGCTAAATAAGCGGCCAAAAAACAAGCAAAAAATCAAGACAAGATAATAACTAAACCAACCATATGCAATCCTCATATGCAGACTTCATTCACTGATTAGCAATTGAATAGATTAAACAACATCACGCAATGCAAGATTATTATCCACGAAAAAGCAGCAAAGTTACACACATTGTTTGTCTTAGCCCCCAGATTTCTAATAGGTTTTCGAACATTTGCCCCCTGGTTAGTGTAATGATCCTAATTAATTGGATCCAAAGGCCCATAAAGACATCATAAAGCCCACTAATAATGTGGAGCTAGCTTAGGTTTAGTCCCAATTAGAATAGTGGCATAAGAGAAAATTAATTTAAATATAGTAGCTCCTAGCTACTGAGCAACTTGAGCTCACCTCTTTTCCAGAGGGATGGCCACGTGTTCGGCCTGGGTTTTCTAAGGAAAAGCTAGGGTCATGCTGCCTGAATGAGGTTTTCATGACAAGTGGTATCAGCTGCAGTCGAATTCTCGGACGTGCCGGTGAACGAAGGATGTTATCTAGGAGTAAGGGAACTAAAGCGAGAGGTAGTCAGGAGAAGGAACTGGGTGGAGGTAGCCCAGGAGAGAACTTGGGAGGGAAGGTGACGTCCTGGAATTGCAGTGTTCGTCCGGCTATGATCTAGCGCACAGCCAATCGCTAATCAGGATGGTGACGTCGGAATTGAGCAAGGTGTTCATTCGGGGCTAGACTTAGCGCACAGCCAAAGCCGCCAGAGAGTAGCCGCCAAGGTGTGTGAAGCCGGGCCCCCAGACATGCCGCCCAAGTGACGTGAAGCCGAGGCCCTTAGGTAGCCCCCGCCCCCCCAATTTTTTGGGAAAAATTTTTAAAAGCCGCGAGACGCCGTCTTTAAGGGGGATGGAATGTAATGAATCCTAATAATTTGGATCCTGACATCATAAAAGCCACTAATAATAGGAAGCTGAGCTATGTTAGTCCCATATTAGAAGTGGAATAAAAAAATTGACAGTTTAAAAATCTATGTAGGGCTCCTAGCTACTAGCAATTTGAGCCTCACCTCTTTTCAAGAGGGATGGCCCAGTGTTCGGCCTGGGTTGTAGGCAAAGTTAGGTGTCATGCTGCTTGGAAACGAGGTTCATGACAGTTATGATTTTTCCGAGCACGACCCTCTTTTTGGACTGGCTGCGAGGGAAACGTCCGCCCGCCACAACCTTCATGGGTCTCCGCCATTGCCAGGCTCTTTGCCAACGACGATGACGGCAATGACTGCGATTGACGTTGGACAATCTTGTCGATCCCTGAACCCTTACTAGTTCCCGGTTTCTCTTAATCCCGCGCTCCGGCGAGAACGTTTGGCCAACAACTCATGTTTGCCCCTCGATCTAAGATCTGTGTCAAGTAACAATCCCAGAAAATTTAGTAGTTCATGGGGACTTTTCGGAGATTTCGGGAGATCTGATAAGAGAGATGTTTGAGGTAGTGCTTCGACTTTCGGAGGGGGCGGAATAAAATAAAATAATTGCTTGTTTCGAGGGGAGAAAATATTCATTCTGTCTCCCCGATATTTTTGACACAGATCAGTCTTTCCATATTTCATTGCTCAACGTGCTCTTCCAAAAAAATTTTCTTTGCTGGTTAACCTCTCTATATGTTCTGTTTAGACAAAAACATATTTATTTATATATTATTATTTCGGAGCCTTAAAATATTTATTTAGAAATATTTTTTAAAAAAAATTTAAACATAAAACTTTTGAATCTAGATGATATCTACAATTTTTATATTTTATATTTTTTCAAAAAATACATCTAAATAGATGTTTAGGAGGTCCGAACCGTTAACGGTCGACAATCTTACCTGTTGAAATAGAAAAATTATAAAAATAGCTATTTAGAAGTATTTTTTAAAAAAATTCAAAATATAAAAAAATTTAAAAAATATTTCTAAATAAATATTTTAGACTCTAAAGTGTTAACGCGTATAAGAATATTTTTGTCCTAAAAAATAGAAAAAGTATTTGAGGAGGCTGAACTGTAAAAAATCTTATTAAAGGAACTGATTGGCAGTAAAATTTTTACTAGAGTGGCTGACTGGTGGTTGCCCCTTTGGAGGGAAATCACTCAAATCAGTTATTTGAAATGTAGGAAGATCCAACCGTCCGTGCAGAAGATTTGACACTCCTAGTAGGGGCTGAGCATTACCCGAACTTCACCCGAAAAACCGACCCGAACCGACCCGAACAAAGCCAAAATTTCGGGTTCGGTTCGGGTCGGCTTTTTAACAATTCGGGTATATGTAATTCGGTTCGGGTTGGAGTATATAATTTCGGGTCGGGTTGGATTCTACCCGAAATTAATGGATGTGAAAAAAAAAAATTTAATTGGGCTTTAACAAAGAGCCCACTGCACTCTTTTTCATGTCTAGGGTTTTATTTTTTTTCTCTTCCACCGTCAACAGCAGCAGCCCCCTTCCCCCTCAATATCTCTCTCTCTCACTCACAGCCAATCACCCCCTCCCTCTCGAGCTCCTTCTCTCTGTCTCTCTCCCTGCAGATCCGCGCCGCCTCCACCTCCGCCGGCATGATCACGCTACTCCGTCCCGCTCGTGCTCTTCGTCGCCGCGCGTAGATCCACGCTGCCCATCCCGCCGCACTATCTCCGCCCCGCCACGCGTAGCTCCGTGTTGTCCGCCCATGGCGAAATTTACGCCTCTCGCCCGCCCAGATCCATCTCTTTCTCCTACCGTGCGGTCTGCCCTCGGCAATTTTCTATTTTAGAATGTGCGGTCAACGAATCCGGCCCGCAACCGACCCGATTTTTTTTTCGGTTCGGTCGGTTCGGTTGAGTGCAATTCGGGTCGGATGGCATCTGTAATTAATTCAGTTCGGGTCGGCTTTAATAGTTCCGGTTCGGGTCGTTCGGTTCGGTTGGACCCCCGAACCGTCAGCCCTACTCCTAAGTTGAGTGTGAAGAGAATGGCCCACCACGAAAACCAAAAAAAATATCAAACACCGTATTTTATTATATATATGTAAAACCTATTTTAACAAATAGTTCTACTTCTATGCACGAAATATTAGTGGAAAGACATTTTACACAAATAAATTAAATTAAATATTTTGTTTTATATATCAAAATTATATCTATAAATTTATGAAATCTTTGAGGCCGACACCTACACGGTGGGATTATATATATATATATATATATATTATATATTATATATTTATATATAATAATATATATAATTATAATTATATATATATATATTTTATATATATATATACAAATGAATTATTATTTTTATTATGTGCTATTTAATTTTAATCATAAAACTTTTTATATTTTAAAAATATTATATAATTTTAAAAAATTTTATAATAAATTAATATAAAAGTCACATGTCATTTTTGAGTAAGAAATAATACTATACGGTACATATAAAAGTTACTATGGTGAGAAGTAATCCAATAAATTTTGGAAAATAAATTTGAATTTGAAATAACTTGAATTTACGACGGGAAAGTGATGGTTCGGGCAATGACATTGCGGACCGTTTAATTAGATATGATGGGAACCTGAATTTCCTATCTCTGTCTCTATATTCGAATATACGAGAGAAATTATCGTTGAATCTTTTACGTTTGTTTCAATATTTTACAATTATTTGCTATTAACTTGTTTGAATTTTAAATGAGGCTGCTATTAATCAAATACATCAACCTTCAGATATAATTTAATTTAAATCACATATTGTTTATTAGATTATACATAAAATATATTTGAAAAAAAATAATATATTGTTTAAATATATAAGAATTATTAGTTATTCATAAATTAATTCTTAGCGTAAAGTCTAATTACTCCAAATTTTCATGTTGCTAGCTTGCTGCTCTACTTCCATCTGCTGCTCAACTTTTTCGCTCCGCCAGCTTCACGGCTCGCGCTGACCTCCGGATCCTGTAGCTGCGCCGGAGTTCATACGAGACTCCTACAGCTCATATGATTTTGGCCCTTATAGTTTTGGTGTCTTTTTGATGGCCTGCATCTATGGGTGTTCAAAATCGGATCGTGTCCGGGTCCGACCAATCCCGGACCCGACCGAAACCCCCTCGGGTCCGAGTCAGCCAGACCCGACCTGACCAAGACCCGACCAGACCCGAGCTGGTTCTGGTCCGATCGGGTCGGATCCAACCGGGTCTTGTCGGATCCTTTTTTTTTTAACGATCATGATTATAGCAGAGCCGTCAAGAACACCTAAGAATAGATATTGATCGAGCTGGTTCTCGACCGATCAATAAAGTGATCGAAGATATAGTAGCTAAAAATATTGCAAACATGGAACAACAGAACACAGTGAATACACAAATTCTTACATGGAAATTTTCCTTGCCAAGATAAAATTACAAGCGATCAGGTAAGCTAGCGGAGAGAGATTCACTATGAGTAAAAGATATACAAGTTCTCACGAAACTCACAATTCTCTCGTACTAAGCTAAGACAAATGTTCTTTCATGAATAACTAGAATTTGATCAGCCTGACAGCACCGTAGGCAGTCTTTTATAAACGCTTCGGAAGCCCTGGCCAGGTGAAGCCGGTTGAGAAAATGTCGGATCTCGGCTTGACTCAATCATCCTAGTGCCTTGTAAGCTCTTGGGAACTTCTCGAGACTGGTTCTTACGGCGGGCGTTCGTGTGGTGATGGTAAAGATGACTTGTCCTAAGGCGTGACTGCTCGGGATGGATCTGTATAATTTGTCGAGGTGTGGTGGACATCGGGAGTGTGGACCTCTAAGGTGCGCTTCAGCACCGCGTACTGTTGATGTAGTCTCGGCGTGGCTTATCGAGGTCTGCTCTACACGAGATATCGGCAGACTTTTACATGCATGATCTTTGTAGGGTTCATTCGTCTGTATAAATAGGTCTTACTATTCTTCCGACACGTGACTGTCTAAATATGAGGTCCATCAAATTTGCTCTTGATTACATACTACGTCAATCTGCTTAGACAATAAGTCAAATCTAAATTTCCTCAACATAAGCCAATTTGAAGAAATTAGGTAAGCGGTGTCGGATCCATATAATTTTCAAGATGAATATTTAATACTATATAAAATAAATTATTATTTTTTAATTTCAAAACATACATAATTATTTTTGTATTTGAGGAGATTATTGAAATGTAACTATTATTCTCTTTAGGATTCAACTCTATTTTTTTTTTTTTTTTTTTTTTTTTTGACAATGAAAGATTTTAAAAAAAAAAATCATTCCACAATCCAACTGAAAAAATAATTATAAATTTTGTCGCATAATTAATTGGTCAAGATATAAAATTAATTAATAAGTAACTAAGAAATAAAATTAAATTCTAGAAATATATTATCAAAGAGGACGAAAAAAAAATTTTGGATGGAGTTTTAGATCGGTAATTTTCGGAGGTAGAGATCAAATAACTAAAAGAAAAAATATAAAACACTAGAAAAAAGAGAAAAATTTAGAAAAATTGCAAAGTCGGCCGCTTTAGATATTCTCAAAACTTAAATCCTAAAATTCAAAACATGCAAAGAAAATTGCCATTACTTATCAAATGTAGGGATGGAACCCATGAACTCTTAAATAAAACAAAATTATTGACCATTGCGCTGAATAATAATTGATATCATTACTTGTTTTACTCGTTACATATTCCAAGCCACATATATATATATATATATATATCAGTTTTCAAAAGGAGGTCGCCCCCTTCCCCGCGAATTTACATATGGCTCCGCCGCTGACCGAAGGATGAATTTGAATCATAGATATCGGATGGTGCACGCTCGATAGCGTGCAATAAGTAATGCATGCTTTACCGATTTTCTTTCTCAACATGATCCTGCATTCCCCCTTCAATGGTGTAAACAAGGAAGATGCCCGCCGACAACCACGGCATGATTGTTTTTCCCGATTGGGGCTGCACCGAAGTCCCACAATTTGTTACGGACAAGTGATTGATCCGAACGTGCCACCAACTCTATAAACTGGCGCCATATGTATGTATTCGAACACACCAACCTTACGAACTACAACTTTCCAATTATGTATAAATGAATGTCAATTAATTTCACTTTTTTTTTTGAGATAGCTAAATTATTCTCCAATTTAGCTTAGGTGTGCAAAATCCGTTTTAGGGAGTTATAATAAAGAAAATGTATACCCGTTTCATGTTTCTGATGGAGAAGTTTTGTTATTTAAACAATCAACAAAAAGTAACATCTTGATCAGCATATATAATTGAAAACTATTTGTCTCCCATCTTATTCACAAAAAATTAACTAATTTATATAACTGAAAAATAAAATTTGGAATCAATTTTTGAAGAAATTTAACATATTTCGAACGATTTTTAAAAATAGTTTTGAAATCCATTAAACATTACTTTTAAAATATTTATTTAGAAATTTTATTTTTAAAAAATTAATATAAAAATTATTGAATAATAAGATTTATTTCTAATTCATTTTATTTTTAATTATATATTAAATAATTTTTTTTGTGAATTTATGAGAAGAAGTAGCAGCACTCTATATAACATATATATATACAGAAATATAAGTGGACAGAAACTCCTCTCCATTTTTTGATTGGCCATAACTGCACGCCATCTATTCTCTTTCTAATCACAGAGTAATCCAATATCAACAAAGTACTAATAAGCTCAGCTCAATCAATATCAAGCTTAGCTAGGTACCCTGAGGTTACGTGCTGGAAACCCTTTGATAGCGATCCCAGGATTAGGATTAGGATTAGGATTAGGGAGAGTTCCGCATCTATTTACGTATTAGAAATAAATTTATTTTTATTATTTTTTATATTTTAAAATATTTATAATTTATATTTAATTTTTTTTTAATTATTAATTTTGTATTTCAAAATTTTAATTAACAGATAAATTTTTAAATATATAAAATTTTAAAATCTAAAATCCTTAGTAAAAGTATTTTTAGAAATTAAACACAAAATTGAGTTATAGATCATATTAAAAAATATCTTTTTATTTTAAAATTATTTAAAAAAAATATTAATAATAGTAAAAAATATTTTTAATTAAAATTTTAAAATAAAATTTATTTTATAAAAAATTTAAACTCAGGAGCTAATTTGTATAGATTTGAAAATCAAGGGACAGATACCTGTCTCATGTTAGGATTAAGCTCACGTCTCTCTCCTCTGTATCTACCCCTTCGAAAATGAACATGACACCCCCAATACGTGCCATGTACTACTACCACTTGGTCCACTATCACATATAAAAGAAAATATAAATCATAAAATCCACATTAATCATGGTACTAAATTCGTATAATATGTATTTTTTTAAATGAATTTTTCCTTGTTTATGAGACAAATAAATATATTATACATAATGGGTCGACAAACAGTTTGTGGCACTCCATGAACACACACCATTCAGCTCCTCCACGGCAACAATTTTAAGTACAGCGATAAAAAAAAGTAAAAGAATAAAAATATGATAAAATAATGTAGAGTAACAAAGGGATCGAGGTAGTTGTACAAGGAGTTCGATGTTGGCGGTCGTCGTCAAGCCTTGGTGGGTTCCTCGGCTGTCTTCGGAGGCTCCTCCGGCGGCGCGGCGGCGGTGACCGGAGCCTCTTCTTCCTTCTTCTCTTCTGCAGCTGGTGGAGGAGGTGGAACCTCTTCTACCTTCTCAATCTCTTCCTTCTTCTCTTCGGTGGTTTCTGCAGATGCTGGTTCTTTGCTGCTGCTCTCCTCGGCAACCGGCGGCTCGCCGGCGGGTGGTTCTTCTGTGATTACAAAGGTGGAAACCTTCTCGAGCACGAAGAGGACTGGGCCGGAGACGTAGGCTGGACCGATATTGGTCGCCGCCTCACACGCTGCCTTTGAGCCCGGGAATTCTGCACCAACACCAACAATCTCATATACATACAACCAGATCAGCTAAATACAATCATTTATTTACCTATCTTCACCAGTTCTTCAAGGAACTTGGTAACAGCGACCGAGTTGTTCTTGACGCCGGCAGCTGTGCGATCTTTCACCAAAGTCTGTGATTTTCAGCTTAAATTAAACAGTTAATAATAACTAAAAAAACATGAAAACAAAACGAATTACGTACATAAATTATAGAATTAACCTTGATCTCAGCGGAGGAAGCTTCGTAGACCTCAGTGACCTTGGGCTTGAGTTCGTCCTTCTTCTCTTCTACTTCCTTGCTTATCTCCTCCTGTAAAAAAATTGGGTAAACACAAATATATTATGAGTACTTAATGTTGATTTACGATGGAAAAAGCACGCAAAATTAAAACAAAAGAGAAGATAATAAAAACGAACCTTAGAATCGTCGAAGGCTTTGCAAGACTCGGCGGCAGCCGCCTTTTTGCCGCTCTTGTCGAGGGCAAACGCCTTCTTGAGTTTTGGGAGGACCTTCGTCTTCCAGTAACCCATGATCTTCTTCTCCCTTTGTTCTTCTTGAACAAAAAACTATATAATTCGCAAAAATTGAAAAAAAAAAGACAAATTACAACCAAATAGTATCTATCATAACGAACGAATAGAACATAATCTACAGAAAGAAAATCACTTACAAATTAGAAGCTCTTGCTTTGCTAGTTTGTAGTCGCCGAGCGTATGTACAAGAAGTAGTAGTAACGATGCCCAGGTGTCTGGTCAGCCACGAGGACTGCCAGAGCAAATATAGAAGGACAAGCCAGCAATCCCGCCCGATTCTCCCCCCCAATTTACAAAACTACCCTCAATAATTTTTTTCCTTTATTTTATTTATTTATTTATTTTTTCGGGCAAGAGTTTTAATTCAACTTGCAGTACATTTTCCCATTTTTTTTACTTGAGAAATCCCAATGGCCAGCTCAAAGAACCCGGCCAGTGACGGACCCAGAAATTATAAACAGGAGTGTCAAAATATAAAGTAATATACGTAAAATTTATACGCTAAGAATATTTTATAAACATGCCTCACACAAAATCTAATTAAAATTCTGTAATACGCTAAGCAATTTTTTACCAACTTGAATAACCGATTAAAGATATTTAACTTATAATATTACTTTCATTAATAAATATAAATCCTAATTGATCAACATCACTAACCACTATAGAACAATTCATTTTGATATCAAATTAAACTTGAAAGTAAAATTATTAGCTAGAATTTAAACAAATGAAAAATCATACCGACAGTTGAATGGCGGCAGTAACAACGACGCTAATAGACGATTGGCGGACGGCAGCGCGACACCGGTGTGGGAGGTGGATTTGAGAAGATATGATTAGGCTTAAATTCGTCGACGGCGGCGCGCGGGAAATTGGTCGAACGAATTCGAATGAGGGCTAAACCTAAAGTTTTAAGGATTAAAAACAGAAAAAGGAAAAAAAGGTGCATTGCGCGGTTTCGAACGCGCGTCGCTCAGTGTACACCCCATACACCTAACCACTGCGCCACTTACACCAGATAAAGAATAACTTGTTTTTATATTAATTACTATAACATATATATGTATATATATATAATATATATATATTCTGAAAATCCAAAGAGCAGGGCTGTCACTGTGACACCTCCTGCTTAGTATATGGGTTCCCGTCCCTGGAATCCCTGGCCATAGACACAAATCCGGATTTCGCTTGAACGCGTTACGTTATATAAGAACAATTGGACGTGAGGTATTAAGAGCTTTTTAGGATTAATTATGTATCAACCTTTTATTTTTATGAGCTATGTAAATTAATTACTAAATTTAAAAATAAAAAATTTGATGTTGTGGCACGATTGCATTGGCACTTTAGCATATTTTTTTATTTTTAAATACTGATCGGCTCTCTCTCTCTTGATTCGGCGGAGATCAGGGTGTAGAAAACTGGACGCCGAATGGCCGCCATCCGTAAAAAATACGGATCTGCTGAATTTTGTAAAAAACTTCGTCGACTTGTTTGACCTATCTTTTAAGTATTTTTTGAAAAAAAACTTTGAACTACAAAAGTTAATAGGTTTTGACTGAGCATCTAATCAACTTATAGTTGAAATCGTTTTCAAAAACAAAAGCCAAATTAATTATTCTATTTCTAATAAAATATCAATCCATTCAAAAAGTTTCAAACTTTTTTCGAAAAAGTTTTCCAACTACAACATTGTAGATCTCATCAAAATCTATAATTTTGTAGTTCAAAATTGTTTTCAAAAATCTTAAATATAGATCAAGATAATCGACGAAAATTTTATACGAAATCTCGAGATCCGTATTATTACGGATCGCCTGATCTCGGCGTCCGATTTCCTACATCCCTGATGCCTCAAGCATCAGGGTAGGCCGCGCCCCGAAATAGTAGCTGATACGTACTTTTTCAAACTTTTATGCATAACGCTTCAATCAATCAATCGAGTCAGCAACTACTGCAATTTCTGTTTAGATAAAGAGATGAACCAATATTAAATTATTGTATTATGTATAATTATTTTATGACTGCTATTGATAAGCACGCATCCGCCTAAAAACTCAAATAGATGGGACTTGAGCTCATAATGGCGATCCATAAATCACATATTTTATCGGTTAAGCTACTTCATTGTAAACAATGTCGTGCGATTTTATATACACAACTAGCGACGGCTAGAATTTTTTTTTTGTTGTTGTTTGTGAACAGAGTGTTGCGGTAAGTTAATTTCAGCTCATGCTTAATGGTACTAGAATATCTAATCTATATTTGAGAAGATAGATTATGATTTTATTTCGGCATTCAATTTTGCTAATCAATAGAATAAATACCGATTGGTACGACGGTTGAAGTTTAAAAACATGGAGAAGAACAAATGGTAAAAAAGAAAATTATTGTGGTGGGGCTGCAAGAATGTTCATTCTTTATATGTCATCATTTTACGTATCAGAATAATATCAGTTAAATTTTGACATATGATACTCATAAGTAGACTAACTATTGAAATTTTAAAAATTACTCTCAAAATTTGAATTAAGTAAAAAAATAAAAAGTAAAGTTATATGAATATTCATAATTTGTAGTCAATTTTAAATTAAAAGTTATTTTATCTAGTCAGTATTATAATTTATTTAGTCAGTATAATATTTTTCAAATTTAACTAATACAGTCCAAGAATAAGGACGTGCCAAAATAGGAATCAAATTTAATTACTCATTGGAGGCACCATCTCACGTTGCTTCGCTGGTGTGGGAGCCTCGCCTCGGTGGCTGTCACTGTTTATTTCCAAAAATGCCCCAGCAGCTGGTTTGCTGTCGCCTTGCTCGGAAATGGATTCGAGAAATTCCGAATCTGGGGTATTGTTGCTGCTCTATTTACTATTTAGGCCTCCGCTTATCTGATTTTGCAAAATCTTTTTTTTTTTTACTATTTTTAGAGGACTGTTATTCATCAGGAGTCCCTGACAGTCCTGAAGTAATCGAGGCCGTCTGCGCCCCCTCGGAAAGTGTATACACACATCCCAAAATTTTTTGGACGGTTCCAATTGTATCATAACCGTCAGAGGTTCCTAATGAATGATTTTTTGCGTTTTTATCGTTAAGGAGGGGCAGATTATTTTTGGATTATGGTTAATTTCTTTTGGAAAAATGCCATATCAGGCTTATCAGGCTTATATCTTGATCATTTAGTAGGGGTGATAATTTGGACCTGATCCCCCAAACCAACTCAGATTCGATTCAAAAGATTTGGGTTTTGATCAAGATTATTTCGAGTTTGGACCAAATTCGAGCTAATATAATGACCCGAAAAGTTTATGTTTTGCGTTGAATCAGTTATCAGGATTTAAGTAATAAACATCAAATCTATTACATAATCAATTATCCAAATATATATAATCGGGTCGGATTTTAATTACTCAAATATTATTAGAATTACTTGCGTCTGAATGAGAAACTTTTATTATTATTTTTTTCTTATTCACTGGGTTGTGGATTAATTTGGTTGGGTTGGATCATTGGATCAGGTTGAATTTGGCTGACTGATTAGAGTCAATTTTTCAATCATGATGAATTGAGTCTTTCCATTGGTGAGTTGTCACATTTTGACCCGATCCGAGTGCAACCAGTAATCCCAAATTGCCTTGCGGGGTCCCTGGTCAATAGTAGCTATTTGATTAGAGACCCTTTTTTGTAAATTATTTTGGGATACTTGCACGTCAGCCACACCCTTAAAATATTATTTACAAATAAAATTTTCATTTATAATCTGTTATCTTTTACATCCTAATATATGTATTTAAAATATTTTTTTTAAAAAAATTAAATATAAATATTATAAATCACATCATACAATATTCTTCTTATATTTAGTTTTTTAATGATACTGTTTCTAAATTTTAAAATTCAACAAAATTGAAGTCTCAAATAATTTTTAGTAAATATTTTGTGAAAAATCTTTAATATAAAATATTATAATCATATTATTATTTTTTATATTTAATACGTCTCTAAAAAAATATGTTAGTATATTAAAAATTATTTCTGACCGACCGAGATACACTGTATGTAATATGATTTTAAAATCAAAAACTGATCGTAAAGACTTTCAAACTTACAGTGTATCTGATTTTTTTTTTTTTTTTTTTTGTTTTTTAAGAAAAATGTTTGGAGTGTCTGATAATAAAGCTTTCCGATCTCAATCCAATCTCTGGACTCTCTTAGAGGTGTAAAACAATGTTGTTAAGATTCCCATTTACAATCAGCCAAGGTGTTCCCTTTCTTCTTCTTTTCATTGTATTTTTTTTGGAGAAGAACCTAAGTGACCACTAACTTCGATCATTGAATAAAAGTAGTTAAAATTTTTCCTCCGACATAAACAATTATTTTATCAGATATAATTTTTTAACTATAATTTGCTGGCTTATGATTAAAGATAAATGCTCGCGCATGCATCTACATAAATGTTGATTAACACCTAGATTGATAATGCAAAATGCAAATATTAGCAGAAAAATCAAAGAAAATGAAGTGAGTAAGATGGTTAGGATATACGAAAATGTTTGTATACTGGTTTCGACGAAAGCTTAGATCGATACTGAACGTAATTCTTTTTATTTTACTTGATTTTATTTATTTATTTATTTATTTTTGGGGTGATAAGGTAGTGTTTATCATCAAACTCCTGATGTTGCTTCTGGGGAATCATAATTCCATCAAACGCAAAAGCTTGCTGCTTTGCTAAATCGTGGACAGTTCAATGATCCGATTTCTTCTTGTCCAAGAAGCAATTTTTTTTTCAAAAAACCAGACTTTTAGTATATATCAGTCCCTATTTTTAAATCAGTTTATATTTTTACTGATATAAAAGGACAGTATGTTATTATATCAGTAAAAATATAGACTAATTTTGTCCTTAAATTTTAAAGGGAGGTAATATGTCTAATAATTCACAAGCAGAAAAAGATTTAAATATCTGAGATGCTTGCAAAAGTAAATTTATAAAAGATTGGCTTACTTTCTAGCTGGCTAGAATCTTATTCTGATATAGAATCTTATATTAGCAGGATTTCTTCTTTAGCTATTAATAATTTTATTAGTCATCAAGTTATCCAACTCTATATAATAATGTTATTTCATGTCTCTAAATTATGATAAATCTTTCAAAATTTCGCTGCTTACACATTAATTTTGTGGACAAGACACCACTAATTTATTAATTGGCATATTTCTACACCACAATCGTCATCATCTTCTTCAATAATTTCAGCACCGAATTTTACCTTTTCTTTTTGGAGCCATCAATTGGGCCGTTTATTGGGTTTAAAATTACTAGAGAAGGTGTACTGAAAATATAGGTTTATGAAATATTTGTTTGCCGGAGTATCTAATTCGATAGGATCTTAATTTTAAAATATTTTATTTTAAAAGAATTTCTTGTTTAGCAGTTTATAGTTTTATTACTCTAGTTCTATAATTATAAAGTTCTGTTTTTAAATTATAATATAATTCTGAAATAAATAAAATAAAATTATATTCTTCACCGAAGTAGAGCACAAGTTATCTTGCTGGCGGTTTATAGGATCATTGCTTCATTTGCTACGTTTTCCTCCTTCAATTGTTCATATTATATGAACAACATAATAGATAAATCATATGTGACTACGACATTCCATGCTTTAGCACTATTCGTTCTGCATATTCTTGATTTAATTTACTACTGTTTAAATATATAGTATGTGTTAGTGTAAAAAGAATATACATATGTACGAAAACGGGAACACGATATCCATGACATAAATATGGGATGCTTTAAGAAAATAGAATACTGATATAGTTCGGACACGACAATAAAAAATAAAAATAATTAAAAATAACTTATATTAAATTTTTTAATTTTTAAAAAATAAAGTCTATATTTTACTTCTGACATGATGTCAATATTTTACATCTAGCTCAAGGCACATTATATCGGAATTTTACTTCTTGACTATGGTTCTGATCTAATATGTGCCGATGAATTATAGTTAAAAAATAATATTTTCAGTAATATTCAGAGTTGATGCAGAAAAAAAATTTCGCACGCTATCTATACAAAAATAAAAAGAAGTTATTCTGTTGTCCAGCTCTGCCTTACTCGGTGTAACATGTTCATCATCCCTTCAACTATAACTATATAAGTTATCTTCGAGCAAATTAAAAAAATAAAATAAAATTTGATAAAATAAAAACTAGAAATACTCAAAGTCAAGATAAGCGACGTCCTTGCTATTCCCCTTGGTTCCACCACCACCACTAACCCCACCAACTCCTCCGTTCTCCGCCGGCTTCTTATCCTTACTGGCGAACTGGGAGAAGTCGACGGGGTCAGGCACGTGCGGCGGGGTCGCGCTACGCACGAGGGCCCAGTTCACTCCTTCGAAGAACGGGTGCTGTTTAATCTCCGTTGCACCTCGCCTGTACGCGATTCTTTTCTGTGGATCCTTTACGAGTAACCCTTTGATGAGGTCTCGCGCCACGAGGCTCACCGCCGGCGTCTCCGGGAACCTTAACGGCTGGCCGACGACGTTGAACAGCGTCGCGCGGTTGCCATTACCTTTAAACGGCGTAGTTCCATGCAGAAGCTCGTACAGGAAGATTCCGAACGTCCACCAGTCGACGGCGCTGCCGTGGCCTTCGCCGCGGATGATCTCCGGTGCAAGGTACTCATGAGTCCCTAATAAACATATACATATTAGAAACTATAACAATCGTACTTTGCATTAACTATAACGAAAATATCAGTACCAACGAAGGACATGGAGCGGGCGTTGGTGGGCTCGGCCATGAGCTCGGGCAGAGCGCCATTGGTGACCCCGAAGTCTGACTTGGACTTGCGGTTGCGCTTGGGGAGAATGCGGGGGAAGAAGCCGCTGGGTTGGATGCAGCCCTGGACAGCGTGCTCGCTGTCGAGCATGGCGCCACCCCCACCGGCGGTGGCGACGTGGACGGAGGAGGATTTGACGAGTGTCGGGCTGACGGAGCAGCGGAGGGAGAGGTCGAAGTCGGAGAGCATTATGTGACCTTCTTCTCTTACAAGCACGTTTTCAGGCTTCAAATCTCTGTATACGATTCCAAGCATGTGGAGGTACTCCAGCGCAAGCAAAATTTCTGAGGCATAGAATCTGCCATGCACATGCAAAAAGTTTTGTTAATAAAAAGTAATAGAACTGCTAGTGCTCCCAAAATTTGTCTCAAAATTTTAATCAGAATTTATGCATGAACTGAACGATGAATACTGGTGAAATTTGATTACTGGACGAATTTGGGCGCTTGCATGGCTTAGGTGTAAATGATGAGGGAAACTAATGTTTTTTTTAAAGGATCGAGGATTTTTTCTCAGAACTAAAATTTTGCCTTTAACTGTTTCCACCTGGATTTCTCAAAAATGTTGCTTTCATCGTATAAGTATTCCATCGTATATAAGGAGGTGCACATAGGCATAATAAACAAAACTAATGCTAAAATCCTTTTGCTTGTCTAATTCAATCTCGCACATTCCCCTTTTACCGACGAAAATATAACAAAATAACTACAGTATTCTCATGTAATAATCCAAACAATTAGATATGCATGTCCCACACAAACTGTAGGAGGTAAAATGTAAGGAGCATAATCAATGGTGCGCGTCACAAAGATACCAATTTTGGTGCGCCGTGTGTGCTAAAAACGAAAAGACTATATAATACTAGTTGGACATTTTTGAAAAAATTTCAAAATAAAAGATCAAAATTACAACTTTATATTAAATTTTCTAAAATTTTTTTCTAAATAAGTGTTTTGGGGATCCAAAAATTACCGGAGTATTAAAACTTTTAAACCCGTAAATTTGGGTATCCAGTTTTAAAATATGTTTTAATACCTGTTAATTTTTGGAATCCTAAAATACATATTTAGAAATATTTTTTAGAAAAAATTTCAATATGAAAGTCGTAAATCTCATCAAATCTACAACTTTTATGTTGAAATTTTTTTTCAAAAAATTTCGACAAATAATATAGATTTTGTAGTGCCTTCTGCACGCAAAGTTTAGGAACACCTCGACGTAAATATAAACGTGTAAAAGCAATTAATTTCTCATGCAGGGTAAAATATGCCATGCAGGCTAACTAACCTTGCAGCTTGCTCGGTGAAACACTTGTTAGGCTGCTTCTGTCGAAGAGAATGCAGATTTCCACCACTGCAATACTCCATAACCAAGCAGTAGAACTTCTCGGTCTCGAAATGGGTGTAAAGAGTCGGTAAGAACGGGTGATCAAGAAGGTTCAGGATCTCCCTCTCCGTCTGCGCCCTGAGTAACTTGTTTCTACTGACAAGTGAAGCCCTGTCCATGACCTTCATTGCAAAGTATGCTCCGGTTCCTCTCAACTCCACAAGGTAGACACTGCCAATATCGCCGTAGCCAAGTCGTTTGAGCAGCTTGAAATGGCTAAGTCCTAGAGGAGCGTCTCTGGCGTTCGCCAGCTGGATCGCCTCCCACCGGCAGTCACCGCCCGTATGTCGCCTAACGGGCGCAGAAGCCGACCCGCTAGAGCTGTCCACGCTGTCGCTCTGAGTGCTCCCTGAGCTGCCTCTGCTGATGGTCGTACAAGAATCGCTCGCCATAGCATCGATCGAATTTGTTGCTGCCGTCGTCGTCGTCGTCGTCGTTGTAGTAAGTGTAGAACTGGAAGCTGACGGAGAAGTTGGTGCGGTTTCCGAATTTAATTGTGATCTTGGGCTTGGAAATAAATTCCCGAAAAATCCTTGGCTTCTGAATGTAGTTGCACTGGATTCTTTGCTGTCTTTGATGATTGGTTCCAGTTTTTTCTTATACCGAGCCCCTTTTTCTTGCTTTGGTTCAGAATTTGTAGCATCTCCATGACTAGAAGATCGGTTTATTAGTAAGCTTGTGGTAGAGCTCGGATCAGTGTCTCCGCTTGAATTAGTAGCATTTTTTGATGCCGGATCGGTTTTCTTTTTGTTGTTCTTCTTCTTGTCTGATGGTGTCTTGCTTGATAAAACCTCATCCATTTCGATGTTTTAAAGAGATGTCTGTAAAAGTTGTAAGATCGATAAATCTAGAGAAAAAATATGGAAATAATTATAGTACGCCACAAAAAGATCTATTGTACGATAGAAGATGGTTTCAAGAAAAAAGAAATAATTTTAGGTGTTGGATAATTAGGCGATTTCTAGATAAATTTAACAGGAATTGTCACTCCCATTTGAATATGCTCAAAATAATATATAATGCCCAACAATGTTTAAACTCTAAAAGTTTAACAAAATGAGAACGCTTTAAGGGAAAATAGATGATTTTAGAGAAACAAGATAAGACTAATTTCAGGATTGGCTCTTAAAACCATTCCGATCGGTAGTTTTCGGATGAAAACAATTTTTTAATCATTTCCATTCTACCAGCAAAGAGATCATGTAGTTCTTACAAAACATTAAGATAAGACTGTCCATTCCTATTTCGATCTGATATATATGCATTTCATGAGTACAAATACGATATTAGAATCAGATTAGAACTTTTATTATGTTTGTAGATGGCTAACAATATCAGAATCAAGTCACAGATTCAGAATGACTGCATTTTAATGTGACAGTAACAATAACAAAGAACTTGCAAGAAATTCGTTATAACATGGAGTTGCTCATATCGCAGTTGGAGAACATTATAAGACAAGATTACAAGCCAGCAGAAACGGAGGAGTTTTACAGTTTACCCACCAAAGAGATCGAATGTGGAAGACGATACAGCTTGAAATAAATCTGAAAGACTGCAATACCAAACTTATGACGGAATAATTTCTGATAATGATCCTGTGTAGACTAAAAAGACGAAGAAGAACAACAATCTCATGATTGATATCAGAGAATGTGAAAGAATTGAGAGAGGAGTTGAGGATCGTGGGGTGGGGAGATGAGGAAGAGAAGAAGAAGAAGATGAAAATAGAAATGGTCAGGCGTGAGAAGAGGAGGAGGAGGACCGATTTTAATTGCTTTTATTTTTGGCGCGGGACGTCGTGGCGGGAGCAAACGAGGGTCATCCATTACGTACCATTTTTAGACTCGTTTCTTCGCAAATCTTCAACGATCGGATACCAAAAGACATGCCTGCACATAGAAACTCCAGAAATTGCTTATTTAAAAAAGTGAATTATTAAAATTGTTATTTACTTATAATTTGAGTAAGAGCAGGCAAGTTTGAATGTTTACTGTAGTGGGTTCAATAAAAAAGATATTACTGAAATGGATTTCTTTTGTATATATATATGATATTATTATTGTCCCAATCTATGAGTCTAACGGTATGAACAATGGATGACGTATGGACAATGGATGTGATTTTGTCATATTTTGGCTTCCAAATATAAATTATTTATTTTAAAAAAAAAAAAAAAAAAAACCTTCGAGATCAACATGGATGCTTTTGCATATATTTTAGTTATCTCTTGTAGTTTCATATGCTTTTCTTCTTGTATATACAAAGCACTGTTGCATCATCATGTGAAGTATTTTGGAAGGCTCTGAAAGGCTTTCGAAAAGATCACATTCCATTATCAGCAACCATAGAAATATGATCAGGATAACAATTCAGTTATTCTACTGACAGCAGTATAATCTGCTCAGAAAGTAGCACAGGTTCCACGCATCACAACCAAATGAATATCTCTACAGGAAAAAAAAAACATAAAAAAAAACTTAACCTAAGCATATCAAAAGCACAATTAACACACTTTCGAGTTAGCAACCAAAGCGGTTGTCTTTTGAAGACGCAAGGGAACCCGTCAAGACGAAGCTGAAGCTTTGTCGTTCGCAAGGACGAGAACTTGCTGCTGCTCAACCTCTGATTTACTTGCTTTCCCTCTTTTGATCTTATTAGCTAGAAATATATTACAATCGGCTCCTTTAACAGTGAACTCCATCAGAAGATCCTCGTAAAGCTTCTTTAACCCGGCTTGAAATGTCTTCACGCGACTACTGCTTTCTGCTTCCACACTTACATCAAATGCTTCAATGTCTGAACCAATCTCGAAACCAGATAAGTATGCCAGGCATGCTTTCAAGATGGTATTTCCATACTTGCGGAAGTGTCCAGCCACAAAGTCCTGGAAATGCTGCAAGAACATTTATAGATAAGCACAAGTGTTTGTTTGACCTTGGGTACTTTGTAGTATTCGACAATTTTGATAGTTATTATAAATATTACGTGGCTTATATTTTGTAGAAAATTATAAAACTGCCTACTTTTTTCTCTTCCAAATACATTCTATATAATTTTCATATTTTATATTTATATTAAGATTATATATATACTATCAATTTTTTATTTGTGTTGATCAATTTCTTAAATAGATCTCAAGAAGCCATGATATATGAAAGTCCCGATAATACAAGAATAAAATATTTGTAACTATAAACTCTTTAAACCACCTCAATGATTTTGACACGTGCAATGCAATAGCATGCCGCTATATATATATATATATATCAATTATATAGAGGAGAGCGAAGAGAGAGAGAGAGAGATTAAAACAGTGCAAATATGCAGTCAGTAGTTACCTTTGGGGGTCTCCTTAAGGAATACAGCATTGTCTTACAAGATAGAAGAAAAGTGTCCTGATTGTATTCATAAGCACTCTTTTGACCATCAGTTGTGTTAGCTAAGTTCGAAAATATAGGTTCGTTGAAATACGGCTTCTCATTGAGAATGAGACCTTGAATGGAGACCAAAACCTGAAGCATGGTTGACTGCAATGGATTCCACTTCTCGCATCCACTGCCTGGCCAAGTACCTAGAAGGCTAAGGCACACCTTCCCGCAGGGATACAAGTTTGGATTGATTGCGAGCCCACCAGAATGGTAATGGACTTGCTGTAGAAAACTAGAACACTTGTTAGCAGCACCCTTTCAATGCAAACAGAAACGACGAAATCTAATAAGGCATACCGGAGGTGCATATGGATAATTGTCAGGGAAGAAGACATCAAAGAAGAAAAGACCATCGTGGTAAGGAGTTCCAGGTGGTCCTACGATAGCAGCCCTGAGAATGTCCATCCTATCTTCATAGACTCTAACATATATAGATTCTGTTCAAATTAACAGAAATGATAAAATAGTCCGATTACAAAAGATAAAACTGAAGTTACAGTTTACGCCAACATGAGAGTAAAATGGAACCCCTAGGGTACATAAACAGAACAATAGTTTCCCGATTATAATTAAGATTGTGATACGGAATAAATATTGATCATCCATGTGAATTATAATTGACAAATAACCAACAAAAATAACAACTCTCTTTTTACCACTAGGTTGTGTTAGCAACGTAAACTTGTATGCCATTATACTCTATTGAAAGCCTACGCTTCATTATTAAGAGAAATGACATTCATTTTTAAGAGCTCCGGCAAATTCTTCTTGAACCATCCCCTACGTAAGTTTCTTTCTTTTTCTTTTTCTTTTTTTTTTCTTTTTTTTTTCTTTTTTTTTTTTTTTTTGCAAGGATGGGGTTCATTTTCAACACTCAAACCTCCTATTTCGGCGTTAATTGGTCGCAGGTTTACATCTCCAAACCATCTCATTGGCGCTACACTCTTTCTCCTGATCACTTCATTTCTTATCCAATTAGTGTGCGCACACACCCTCCATAACATTCTACTTTCTGCCAGCACCTGTTGGGCTCCAAAAGACTAAAATTTTAATCCATAAAGCATCACCTTCAGTTTTAACAGTATTTTGCAGGTCGCACAATCTCCAAATTGCCATCCCACTTGTATCACAAGTGATATCCATGTCTATTTCTCTGATTTCCATTTGCTTATATTTAGACTAGCATGCTTAAATATTCACCTTATGAATCTCCTTATCTACAAGACTGCAAACTCATTGTTGTTAATTATTTCACTACTAAGGTTCTTCTGTTCATATCTTACGTCTTATCTCTATTCAAATGGAATCCTTTTGACTCCAAAGCTTCTCAATAACTGAAAGTTAGCATTTACCATGCTCTAGTTTCATCCACTAGCAGAATATCAATGTAAACGCATACACAAAAGCATCCTGTAAGTTTTTCCATCATCAAAGCTAAAAGCTAACGTCTTACTCTGAAAACTTTGTATATACCTATCGCTAAGGAAAAACAGTTTGTAAACCTCCAGTAGTCCAGCATAAAAGATGAATTATATTACGGCAAAAAAGTAGTATAGTCTTCAAGGTTAGCTTGTTGAGCTGAAGGTTCACAACTCTAACAATGCCTTGCAGAAGCCAGAACCAGATAAATTAAGAGCAGCTTCTAAGGTCGCTTATCAGGCTCCTGGTTGAATAGCATTATCTTAGTATTTATACAATGCAATATCCTTGTCAACATATTGGGCTTGCGAGTGCTGTTATCTTACACTTTAACTTCTTTAGTTTGTTTGAGGCCTTTGTAATGTCAGATCATTCAGACATGTAGTATTCCCTTCTAAGTCTGTTGGCTGCCTCATACATCTAACTTAACTTCTAAGTCTAATTATCATGTCAGATTATGTTACACCTTAACTTCTTTAGTTTGTTTGAGGCCTTTCTAATATCAGATTATTTAGACATGTAGTATTCCCTTCTAAGTCTGTTGGCTGCCCCATACATCTAAACTTAACTTCTAAATCTAATTATCATTTCAGATAATGTTACACCTTAACTTCTTTAGTTTGTTTGAGGCCTTTCTAATATCAGATTATTTAGACATGTAGTATTCCCCTTCAAGTCTGTTGGCTGCCCCTTACATCTAAACTACTGGATGATTTGGCCTCCTCAACTGGTACTAATAATTATGTCGTAATGTCCAAGGGGTCTTGTAATGACTAATACTTAATGGAAGTTTTTAACTCTTATCACCATGGTTTTAGTATAAAATGAAATAAAAGTTACCAAAAAAAAAAAAAAAAAAAAACAGATATGTCAAACAATCTTGAAACCTCACATGCCAAAGCTCTATCCTCTTGGTAAGTGTTGCGTCATCAAACAGGTTTTATCCAAACAAAAAGGCCCCAAAAATTTATTCTAGTTGCATTCTGAATGAGTTGCCAAAAAGAAGCGACACTAATCTCACAGTATATAGAAATAAAATATATCACCTGGTAGGTCTTGCTTTAGTAGTTTCCACTCATGCTGAATCCTCTTTGTCCAATCTTTTCTTGTCTGTAATGGGCAAAGGAATTGGAGAGAACTGCATATAATACTTTAAAAAAAAACTAATAAAAAAATTTACCAGTTTTTTATTTGAAATTGCCTTCCTCAGTTGAAGTTCTTTGAGATTTGTTGGATTACCATAATGATGATCAGCACAATCTACAACTGTATCAAATTGTTCAAATTCTTTATACTTCATATCAATTTCATCTTCAATTATGGCCGCTGGCTTGATCTGAAATGTGTCATCGGGTGCAGGCTCCTGCAACCAAGGAACAGTAGCCTCTACACCTGGAGGTAAATCCATATCATCAAACTTTGCAGCCAAAGTATAATCAGGATCAGTATCAAATAAGTCTTCATAAGAGTCATATTCTTCACTGTCATCTTCATCAAAGTTATATCCATCATTATCGGAGTAGGAGTAATTAATAACATCAGCCTCAAGACTATTTAGTTCATTTGTTTTGCCACCGTCTTGAGAGATCAGGCTCGAACTAATACTATCATCCAGAGACGCTTGCTGAAAATGGCAGCAATTATGCCATTACAGGAAGAAATGTTTAAAAATGGTATGTAGATGCTGCAAGTGAGAGTTACATGAAAGCAGGGCAAGACCTTTATTTGCTCTTCAAAATCCTTATTATACTGCACCTGTTGTTTATTCTTGTAATCTGCAGAGGTCTCTCCATCTTCTACTGGCCCAGCAAGATCTTTATCAGCGAATTGGGAAACAACCTAATTTTTACAATAGAGAAAGTGTGGCCTAATTATGTTCCTATTTGCAGCCAATCATCTAAATAAACCACAGAAAATGAAATCTAGAAATGAAGAAGAATCAAAACAGTAAATTCGGGCAGCATCTCATTTAAGCAATCACTCTTACGGGAGAATGTTCAAAGTCTCTTATAAAATACCAACGCAGAAGAAAGAACCTATCTTGTGGAAAATGCTAGAAGGGTAACACCAATATTTCTCCACCAACTACAGTAACCATTCTGATGATCACTGAATAAGCAATCACACAAACGCAAGGACTTGCAATAGTAGTTACCATAAATAACATAATACAAAGCAATTCCATCTAGAAGAATGGGAAGAAGGTGCTGTATGGATGAATAATTCTAGAATATGCATCATAGCAACTACTATATCACTTCAATGAAATCCTGACCTTCATTGAACTTGTACACAAGATAACGACACTTCAATGATACTCTATCTTAGAGAAATACATGCAATTCTCACCTCGTAGCACTTCTGCTCCTGCGAGGACGACGTAGAGGCGCAAGACGAAGAAGACGAGGGGCCAAAATCCATCGCCTTGGGATCATCGAACGTCGGCGACGCGCTTGGAAATAAACGCAATCTTGACGTCGAAGAGAAAGCACAAGTCGTTAATATAAATATAGAAATCTCGCAAAAACGCATACCCTAATCTATTCAACTCACTTGGATTCAGAGGTGTAGTTGGATACTGAGAGTGGCTTCATGGCGATCGCGTGGATTACAGGCGATCTGACCGGCGGAGAATTGTGCCGCCGCGATTTTACGACGGAGTTTGCGCCGCCACGATCGCCGGTGGAACTCGAGAGTGGAGCAAAGAAGAAAGACTCGGGCAAAAACTAAGAGCAGAGAGAAGACGAGCTTCGGCGAAGCACACTCGCGATTCGGAAAGACCGTTTCTTCTCTTTCCTCGGAACACTTATTTTTTAATTATCGTAAAATAAAATAAAAACTCTCCGCTAAATTTTATATAATTATTATTATGAATATTATATTTTATATTTTAATAATTAAAAATTAAAAATTAAAAAACTTTAGTCTATCAATATAGACGGATTGAAGAAAAGATTATTTTTTACATAATATAAAAAAAAAAAATTGCGAGAGTCTGAACGCCAAATAATAATATTTGTATGACACAAAATATAAAATTTTATACACTTAAGTTGGTCTACACTTAAGTATGTCTGCTATGGTGATATTTGCTAAAAATGATTTCTTTACTCTTTTGCGAGCTCTTCAGATATAAAAATATAATATTGTATATGTCCCATTTTTATCTCTAACAAATTTAGATGATGAGCATTTTGATATATAATAGGTTTATTGATACATGATAAGTTGATAGATGATCAAAAAAGTTTAGATATAAATTTAGATACAATTTTAGAGGTGTATAGCATACCACAAATAATAGAAATACCTTTTGTTATTAAGTTGGGGAATATGGAATGTCAAAGTGCTTAAACCTCAAGCTTTAGGGTAAAATATGGCTCATTCGATGTTAATGTAACATTCCGTGCTCCAAAACCTAAAAAATTTTGGAGAGCCCATGGACCGTATAACTCAATATTAAAAAAAAATAAAATTTAGTTCCATATCAGAATATTATAATAGAAAATTATCATAACAAGTCTAATATGCCACTTAGTAACTAATTGGATCCACGACAAGTAGGAACGATCAGGGGTTGGACCAGCTATGGTAAAGACATCAGCGTTCTTGTCCCGTCCACACAGACAAATCAGGATAATTCTTCTATATAAGATACAATGTCTAAACTCTAAACATGTAAGGAATCCTAAAGGATCAAAACCTAAATTTGAGAACTTTGTTTTTTTGCAATAATGGAGCTTTAAAAAAAATATAAAATCACTACTATATCATCCATTAGTAGACTGAGACGAAAAGTATATAATTAACATCTTATTATCAAAATTTTTAGTACTATACAACCATTATTTATATTAAATACGAGCGGAAAGCAAATGTTTTTTAAAAAATGGACCAAAGACGCAAACTGGATCGTGTTTCTTAAAATGAGCTAAGAAGTCAAGGCACTTATGAGTTACGGCTTGACCAAGCCAAGTTTTGAGGAAAAAAGGTGATCACAAAAAAAAAATATAAATATATATATATATATATATATATATATTCTAAAAACTTGGCTTGGTCAAGCCATACTAATAGCCGCTTAGACACAATGGCATATCAATCTATGATTTCAAAGCTATTTATAAATCAGGCTTTGAATTCAAAAATTTTATAATTAGCTACTGTTTCAAAATTTATACCAAAATTATTATTTTTACTATTATATAAATATTTTTTTTGAGAAAATTTGAATATAAATTTAAGATATCGATGTGATTTACAATTTTCATATTCAAATTTTTTTTCAAAATAGTGCTAAATAAATATTTTGAGACGTCAAAGTTTTAGTGAATTTTAAAAAATTATCTTATAATCAGCAAAGACTTTGGAACCTCAAAATATCTATTTAAAAGTATTTTTTCTTAAAAAAATTAAATATAAAAGAATAGAATTTGATTTGATATAAAATTACTATATTTAATTTTTTTTTTAAAATACATATAAATAGATACTTTTGGACGTGGAAGATAACCGTTTTAAAACTAAAGGTGCATTTGTAACACACCGTTTTATGGAGGGGCTAATATGTAATTTTCTCTTAATTGTATGTCTGTAGTCCCTAAATAATGTAGTTCAGCCGTGGACTGTAACTCGTTAGTTTATTCCGTTGTAATACGCCAAAGCGGCGGACCCCAAACCTGAGAGCCTCCAAATTAGCAGTTTTAAAACTCGCAAAAATGGTCTTAAGGCCCAATTTCAAATATAATGGGCTTGTTGTCTGTAACAATACCCAATTCGCTTGTACAAGTCGCACATATATTTTTTAAAAAATTAGTAATATAATAATTAACATAATTAATTAGAGTATTAAATAGTAAAAGTTAAAATAAACGGAAATACCGTATCAACCTCCTATTTTTGGGATTTGCAAATCATCTTCCGAAAATATATTTTTGAAAGGTTGATTTGCACAAAAAATAAAAACGGAGGGCTAATACGCAAAAACCAAAATCACAACGAAAGTAGTTTGCCCTTGCCGGATTCCACTCCGATCCGGCAAGGGCGCTGTACCCTCTGCCTTCTTCACGCCTCATGACCTGATCGCCGCCAGCCCAGTGGTTCAAATACGGTCGACGTGATCTGGTGCTCGCTGCAACAAGCTTGATAGCATTAGTTCGACTTTTTTCGTGACTGGCTATTAATCCGCCATGGCCGGCAAGCTCCGTGCAATTAGCCATAGCTCTACACTCTTTGCTTGAAACTCAACGATTCATTTAGATCCAACATCTTTTACAGCATGGTCACTGGAAAACTCTGAGATCTTGGGAAGAAGCAGAGCTTCTGCAATTTCTTGGAAAGAAGCTGCAATGATGATCGAAGTAGACTACTCGTTTGATTTAATTGTTCAACATGGGAATTTGGATGGATTAAAATCAATCAATTACTCTTGCAAATCACAATGTGGTAGCTCGTAAAGACTGTAGTTTGAGTAACCAGAAGAACTAGCGGTCGGCAAGATTTTTGTTTTGTATCAGATTTTTTTTTTTTTTTTTTTTTTAAAAAAAAAAAAAAAAGAGGAGTACATTGAACATAGAAACAGATTACAAAATTCATTCCAACTTAAAAATCATGTATAACAGATGGTAATAGAGAACTTAGCAGGATAATTATTTTCAGGAGTTGCTCAATCATTCAAAATCACTCAGAGTCTTCGTCGGTGTCATTAGACCCGCCGTCAATATCTTCGTCGTCGTCACCGAAGTCATCCAAATCCTCGCTGTCCCCGAACTCGCCATCCTCGTCTTCAAACAACTCTTCGTCTTCGTCCTCATATCTCCGAATTTCCCTTCCACCATGCGGGTAGCCGCGGGAGAAATCAACCGCCGGGAAGAAAAGCTTCGGAGAGGCTAAGCTCCGGCTGGAGATTGACAAATCAGGGCAGCGGGAGGTGACGAGGCTAGAGGAGAAAGCACGAGCAATAATTGACGGTTGTGATGTTAGCGTCGCACGCCTGAACGCCGGCGTCGCCGCGCGTAGCATTTTCTGCAGCTGAGATGGGCTTTAATGGTGTGCTTTAGGGTTTTGAAGGGTTTGCTTGTGTTCCGGCGGAACATTTAAAGTAAAGTTGTTACTTTAAAAAATTTCAGATATTTGTTTTTTAAAGCTTATTCTTTTACGAAATACCTCTATTAGCACATGTGATTCACACTAGTTGAACTAGTGGAACGACGTAGTCACTATATATATATATATATATATATATAATATATATTTGAACTAGTGGAACGACGTAGTCACATATATAATATATAATATTATATATATATATATATATATATATATATATATATATAATTGTCTAAGGACAGCAGCAATGCAAAGGGTGGTATACCTCAATTGATCCCAATTTGGCATGTATTCTATGGTGCCAAGAATGGAAATAATAACTTGTGTAGCAAGAGATCGGATTTTTTTTTTTAATTTAAAATTATTTAAAATAAAAAATATGAAAACAAAATTAATTTTAAATTTTTTTAAAAATAAAATCCACTTGGGTGCCACGGTGGCAACGCGTATCTATGCGCTATAGTACTCTCGCCAGTTTAAGAGGCGAGAGTACTCTAGTGGATTGCATTGTCAATTAATAGGTCTCTGGTTCTAATCCCTGCACTACCACATATTTTATTCTTATTATTGCTTTCTTTTTTGTCATCAATTATTTTTCCAAATTTAAATTTTTTTTGCTAATTTTATATTTTTAAAACTTCTATATTTGTTAAGTTTGCCTTTCAACTCAAATATTTTTTTTAAATTTAATTTCAGATATTAAAATTTCAAATTTTATAATTTAATTTCAAATTTTAAATTCAAAAATCAAATTCTAACATTCAAATTACACCTTTCAAATTCCGAAAATCAAGATTTAAATTTAGTATTTAAATATTTAAAATTTAAAGCTGAAAATTAATACAATATATGCACTATAGGATAATATAAATCTTAAAATTAAAATTCTCAATTACCACATTCAAATATCCGGATATTGAAATTTAAAATTAAATATTGAAATTTGAAATATTAATATTTTTAAAAATTTGAAATAATATTTTTTTAAAATTTAATATTTGAGATTTAATTTCAAGAAATATTTGTTTTTATTTAATCCATCATGATAGGATTTAAATTCTTATATAATGTTTAATCTAAATTCAAAAGTTAAATTAACCTCAATTTTTTAAATTTTTAATTCAAAATCCCATCTATTTTGAAAGTGTAATTGAGAATTTTAATATCAAGATTTAATATTATCCCAATAATGCAGTATTAATTTAATGACTTAAATTTAATTTTCACTTATTAAATTTTAAAGTAATTTTAAATAGTAAATTAAATATTTGAATCTTTAGAATTTAAAAAGGTGTAATTTGAATTAAATTAAAAACTGAAATTAAAATTATAAAGTTGAATAATTTAAAATTAAATTATAAGTTAAATTTAAAATATCAAAAAAATTAAGTGTGTGAAATCAAACTTAACAAATATAAAATTTTAAAAATATAAAATTAACAAAAGAATTTTGAATTTGAAAAATTAATTGATTACAAGAAAGAAAAAATAATAAGAATAAAATGTGTGGTGGTGCAGAGACTAGAATCTAAGACCTATTGATTGGGAGTGCAATGAGGTTAACACTAGACTGCTCTCGCCAGTTTAACTGGCGAGTGTTGCCACGCTGGCAGCACATAGATACGCGCTGTCAGTATGGCACCCACTCGCCAGTTATACTGGCGAGTAGGTTTTATTTTTTAAAAAAAATAAAATTAATTTTATTTTCGTATTTTTTATTTTAAATAATTTTAAATTAAAAAAAAAATTCAAGAGATCGCGTGATTAATGATGAGAGAAAGCAGAAGAGAAAGAGAAGGTGAAAGTAATTTATGCATAGTTATACGAAATCTCAATATTTGGTTGTTATTATCTCAAATATTTACAACACCATAATTTGTTGGCAGCTGACTATTTTGCATATATGAAAAATAGAACTCCCACGCTTTAACACAATCAGACAAAAACTATGCCTGCATACCACTTCTCCGCTGCACCGAAAAAAATATTCATAATATTTTGGTTTAATTTAACAACTATTAGAAAATAGTAGGAATTTATTCAGAACGATTGTACAAATGCAAGGACTTATATGTCATTATTACAAGTTACACCGATTAGATATACATTAGTGACAAAGCAGAAAAGAAGACATGACGATATCCTTTTTGTCTTAAAGCCTAGAACAAATCATGAACTTTCCACCTTCCATGCACCATCTACAATTATGTGCAAGATTTGTTCTCTATGTATCCTTAAAAGATAAAATATATATTTTGACATTTTCATATCAAAAGAGCAAAACTCTTTGATTGGTGAGACATAAAACGGTATTGACATGGATTTATTTATTACTCACAATTGTATAGAATGGCAAGTTATGGCAGAGCTTCCTCCAGAAAAATATAAAAATGACAATTTTCATATATTGTGCTCGAATTTTGTAGAGCATCCCAGGCTCATCATTTGGAATTTTGATACTTAGGTGTCCGAAAATTACGGGATTATCCAAACCACGCAGGAATGCTAGGGCATGCACCCAACGAATTTTGTCAACCTCGGTCACAGCAAAATTCGAACTTACGACATGTTTGTTCATGAGCTGGCGCTCATCCACTCTGCTATCCCACTGACATGGAAGTAGTGTTGTAAATACGGCCAGTGGGCTAGCCCGTGGCCTGCACTGGCTTTGCGGGCCACTTGTGAATGAACATTGTGGCAGTGCAGGCCAATCTCGTAAATGCGTCGTACACGATCCTCCTTTTAGCCTTTGCTATCGCGGAGCTCTACGCAAGTCTAGAGCGAACTCGCATGGGAGCTTAGCTTTTTTTAGATGGGTGGTCCGCTAAACTCGCATGGGAGCTCACCGTCCCTTGCGAGGCAGTGATGTCCAACCAGTCCATAGCTTGACTAGCCACCGCCGGCTTGGACTGGCCTGCACTTCTTTATAACTCCACATGGGAGTTCATGAGCTCCCATACTCTTCCAGGCTGAAACAGCCCACAATATTCACCTAAGTTTCAAAAAGCCCACCCCCCTTTAATTTTGTTTTCTACAACCCCGCCCCCAACCCATCCGTCGCCACCCCAATTTTTCCCTCTACAGCTCACTGCTATATATTTGGAATGAAGACAAGAATAAGGGCTTTTGTCAAAAAACCTCTACTTGCAAAACTTGACAAAATCACTCCTTAGAAACACTGAGTTATTTTTCTATAACTTTTTTTTTTGTTTGTCCGGAACACTTTAGCTCATCTTAACACTTTATTAGCTTATCTGGAACACTTTACTTGCTCAGCCAAAATATTATAAAAAAAAACTGACAATACTATATTAGCCGTATGTAATTCTAAAGTATGCATATTAACACCTTGAAGTAATTGCCTAGATTTTTTTTTTTTTTTTTAAAAAAACCATTAAAAAGATGAACTGATTTGTACGTATTTTAAAAAGCGGAAGTTTTTTTTGACATTTGGAATTAGAGATTTTCAGTTCTATACAGAATAAACATTTATAATAGACTCTTGTTTCTAGCGTCTAGTGGAAGATCTGGAAGCGGAACATAAATAAGCAGACGAAAACACATCTCCTCAACATCTAAATACAAACTAGCAATTTTTACAGAACATACAATAGATAATACATAAGCCTCAAACTACAGACTTTTTACCCAAAAAAATAAAATAAAATAATATAAAATAAACAAACATAAAAAACTCCGAAAGAGTTGACAGATAAGTGTGTACATTGTGTACTAGCCGTAGAAAATAATCTATAATTACAGAAGCATAGCTCAGTAATTGCTTTATGAAGCATTTTTATAACTCTTTATATGTACCACAAGCTACTTCTCGAAAAATTGCAAGGGAGGAACAAACGCATTTCCTATCTACTATTGCAAAAGAATCAGTTCAGTCCATCTCACCAGGCTGTTTGTCTTCCACCCATCGCCTTATGAATAAAATGAAGCATACAGGTAAAATGCGCTTCAAATAATCTTTTTTGAACCACGGGCTGCTGAGAGATGGTCCTGCCAAGAGATACGGTAGGAAGTTTCATTATAAGACATCGTTTGTAACTAAAACAAATAGAAGTGTGGTATAAAAAAATCCGAAACCGTGTGGAATACATACCGAGATAAAGTCAAACGCCTTAGATTCTTCTTTCTTTGAACTGCTCACTGTAGTTTGTGACTGAATTTGATTATTTGACGGTTGAAAAACATCAGGAAGAGGAGAAGAGTGACTTCCGTTCATGGCACCTGGATACCCAAATCCAGCAGCACCCATATTTCCAAGATTTTGATATAGCAACTGTTGCTGCGCAATCAAATTTCCCGCTGCCGCAAAGTTCATTGGATGGGTACCATAAACTTGACCAATCATGAAATTAGGTGGTACATTTTTCTGCATTAGCCCCAACGGAAAGTAAGAATTTTCACCAAGTGTAGTGTTTGGAGTTCCACTTGCTGGTACGTGACTGGGTGGATGGCTCGCGAGGAGGCCTGAATGTGAGAAGGCAGTTGATGATGCCCCATTTTGCATGTTTTCTCGAGTCGATCCATTTAATGATAAGCCAGACATTAAATCGTTCATATCGTTCATCTTTGTATCTGTAACATGTGCTATGTGATCATGGTCAGAACTAAAAACATCAAGTAAATCAGAATTATTACTTGATGGGCCTTCCATGTCGAGATTGGGTGTCATCTTATCGACAGAGAGTCCTGAAAAGAGATCATCCTCCTCTTTTCTTTCACCACTGTGAAATGATACATCTGCAAAAGGGTCATCTTCACTTCTATGCTCAGTGGTAGATCTATCATCTATAAGGTTACCACCGAACAGATCGTCAACCAGAGAACCATGCGGTTTCAGACTATCAATCTTCTTATCTACCTGATTTTGCACGGATTCTTCACTTATGTACTCATAATCACCTGTATCGATTAAATCTGGCATCTGTACAGCAGAAATTGACTTTGGCTTTTCAGTACAAGACTCTTGATGAAAGCTCCCTCCAGAAACCTGTTTCCCATCTAAAGAATTCAACACCTGAAAATTAGAGAACCAAAATCTTCAGGATGTATGTTCCCTCTGCCTTCAGAAAACATCAAACGATACAATGCAAATACAGCGTCAACACAGAGACTTTAAATGTTGAATTTCAAAATACGATATCAATCAAAAGCAACACAGAATTAAGTCAAAATTAGAAATAGAGCCCTGAAGACTATATAGCAAAAAGACTTTCTTGAAGGACCTGAAGACTATATAGCAAAAATACTTTCTTGAAGGCAAAAATAGAATCACAAGAAGTTCACAGCAACTAACACTTTAATTACTCGATAGTTTTTCCAAACAAATACCGAAACACATCTCCGTCCCAGTAATCTTCTTATGGACCACAGATGTGTTATGTTCTGGTCTAAGCTTAGATGCTCATCCAGTAGAATGTTATAGGATTAACTATCATAGAGACCCTTGAAGATATGTGATGTATGAAAGATTATGTGCTAGTATTTAGAATCACCGGCAAGTATAAATATCCGAAATAAGCCTGCCAATTTGCGACAAACAAGATGGTACTTGGCAACTAATCCTGGAATACAGACTACATTATTGAAAAAGCTCAACACATACTAAATAGTTAGCTTCCAACTGCCATACAAGCACCATATCCTATTCCAATTTTAGAAAGCGGCAGAGAGGTCTTGAAATGTAGTCCAGAGAACAAACATATTCATTGCACTTATCCATAAATACAAAGAACCATTTTTATCATTTTTTTTACTAAAGATTACTAGACCAGTGCATCATAAAACAGATCTAAATGAATCCCTACCAGTCTCAAGAAATTTTATATCTTAAGTGTGAGATGAAATAGATGGACAACACGCGCAGTGGCCAACAGTTCATTCTCCTGTCCATGTTGAAGCAAGAGACTCCTATATTCCTATGAACAAGATAAAAGTTTTGAGTAATTTACACGGGCTCTGTAGTTGCAGTTAGTGAAGGAAGTGTGTAATTCAACAGCGGAACGCCAAAATGTAATACCAAGTGCAACGCACAGGAACACCATAACATCATGAAGTAGATTATCATATCTCAAAATAGCAGGAAATAACCTAATGTTGGTTCCGTGGCAGCCCAAGAGGGGTGTCGAACTGGGTTTATCAGAGAACTTTAGACAAAAATTGCAATTGAGCACAAGCAAGTTCAAACACAAGCACTATGTATTCAATTGAGCCTATGCATGCTACTTGTGATAGAACTTACAGTAAACAAGGATAGAGATACGACACTGATTTAGCGGTTCGGCCAAACCCAAGCCAACATCTAACAACAAACAAAAATGAAGCCCTCTAGGGCCAACATCTAACAAAAAACAAAATAAATAAATAAATAAAGCACTCTATTGTAAAATCTGTAACAAATCCCTACCTTATTAGCTTTATCTCTCAAAGAGACTTGTGGTAGCTCAGAACACTTTACAATGGAATCACTGTTGTCACTAAAATAAGATGCTATGGAAGCAAAAGGGTCATTATCTTTCTTCCTCAAAATTGACTCCAGGACACACATAGCCTTCATGCGGACCTGCCAAAATCAGATCAGTCATGATTCAAACTCTACCATTGCTCGGCATATATAAGAAATTTCTACATTTTACTTTAGAACTGACGAGAGCTTTTCCCTACATCTACAGTAAGCGAGGTTGTCATAACCTGACATTGATAGAACATAGGGCTTCAAACACAATATGCAATATATAAAGAACAAGGCATAGTACAAGTAGTACTGGCTCCAATATACAAAATAAAAAAAGCAGGTAATATTGTTTACTGACACATATCAATATCTGCACATGTAAGTATATTTTTACCATTTACTGAAACAATCCGACGATGGTCTAAGATACTCAAATTTCCACATTATTGATGTAAGTTAAATAATGTACACATGCATCTGAAATTAAATAATTTAGGGTCCTCCCATAGAACTCACAAACACTTAACATCTTCTCTTCCATTACAATTTTCAGCCCCTGCTATATGCCTACATCTTCCGAGTCTCCAATTATCAAATTGCTGTAAGTTCAAGACGGGAATTGGTGGCCCAGCACTGAGCGTCAGAAGCCAATATTAACAAAAATTTCATGAAATAGCACCTACTAAAATTTTTGATATACTCTTTTCTTTTCATTTCTTTTTCATATTCTAGGATGACCAGAAGAATTGTATTTCGAAATAAAAAATAAAATGGCCAAAACCCTAGTATCCTATGCCACCACCTTTGGCTTTACGCTTTCAATCATGAGTCTTCAACATGTATTCCAGTTTGTATCCAAGTGTCATTCATATGGCAAGCAGTGTTGACCGTACATAGATCCTCAGCATCCAAAAATCTTACTTGTGACCTATTTTGGTCAACCTATCATTCGTAACACAGCAACCTATTTTGGTGAAAAACCCGTCAAACCTCATAGGCATCAGAAACACATAACAACACCAAAGAATTTGTTCGACAGTGTTTATATAGACTCTAAAAACGATAGCCTTTCCCATAGTCCCCATGTCATTGAAGTGTAACAAACATATTTCAAACTCGTGGTGAACATGGATATGTTTTTCCTTGTCAAAATATCCAATGGACTTTGAGTCATTTGACAAGGGCATTTCTCTATTTCCCCCATTTAGATACTATATATGTCACTTAAACCATCATGATATAATATCACCATGATAAGTTTTTAACTTTTTACAGACTAGCGAGAAGGCCTAAATACCAATGAAATGGGACAGATAGTGCAGTCATAATCATATCCGATAGTGACGCAGACATAAAGAAAGATGTAAATAATGCACCCAAATTTAGCATTTCACTATGAAAATGAGTTTTTACAAGAAGCAAAAGGCAAAAAAGAATTTATATTCAATAGTTTAAACAGAAGTGTTGCACATATATTAACCAAAGCAATAGAACTCCATGCATATACAAAAGAGTAACAAATAGCTGTCAACAGATAAAAGTGTGTTCGAGCTAATTATTCAAGGTTCAAATAAATCAGATCATAAATAAAGTATAGAGAATTAAAGTAAGACAATTAACTTTACAACCTTGCAAAGAGATAAGAATAGAAGAAATGCAAATAGTTCATGCAAATTAAGCAAAAAGCAACGTGCCTGCCACAAAGGAGATTGCAACTTTGTCTCAAGTGCATGAGTCATAGCCATTGCATCCAATTTAGCAGCTTCTCCCAGAAAAGCTTGTAGAGAATCACGAGTTGGTTGTAGCCTCACCCCTCCAGAGGTCACAAGGGTCTCAAGAAGCCTCTCCTCCCGGCTCTTAACTCTTGTGTTGCTTGTACCATAATCATCACTAGTTATAGTACTCGCTATAGTACTTCTTGAATCTTGGTTCCATGATGCAGAACCAGTATCCTTCGAATATCCAGAAGAGGACCAGCTTTCGTTTGGCCGTTCATATCCTTCATGTCTCTCCTGGCTATCTAATTCCTTTGTTAGTGACCTCCTCAAATTTGGACCTTTATAACTTGAGATACTCCCATTATCATCCTTCCTCATTGAGTGTGCAGAAGAAATGGTGCTAAGTCCCTGCTTAATAGACTGAGCACCAAGTTCCACTACATCACTGAGAAAAGACTTTTTTTCTTCTGCTGCTGACATCTGAAAATTTGTACTGCCAAAACCTTCGATGCGCTTATTTATACTTTCAGATGGTGCTGCAGTCTTGAGATCATCAGGAGCAAAAATTGCAGCAATTGCGTCATGTGCTGCATCACGGACAGCTTTATTGAGTGCATCCCCTTTTAATGGGTCCGGTTGGCCCTTGTAATGGAAAAATTGACGTATTGCTGCTGAATGCCTCTGCATCTCCCTCCTAAACTCTGGTCCTGACTTTCCCACAGCATATTTGATAAGCCGTAAAGCCTATAACCAAATATAATGTTAATCGACCCCAGAGTTACATGAAGAAGCTCACTTAATTTAATCTATAATGAAATTTAACTCCCTATTAAACTTGAACCCAGGAAAAAATATAGAACAATTCTGCATAACACAAACAACAAAAGTACTATAAACTAAGTCCGCTAGTATGAAAACTCCTCAGGACGAGCCCAAGTTCTATTCCTGCTTCCTGCAGTGGGCAGGATAATTTGCCGATATCCTCGGTGGTAGTGAAGAGTGGGGCAAACGTCCACATGTATGACCCGTACACCGTTGTCTCAGAGAGGTCCGCGCCTCAGCAGGATTTATCAGTGTCCGAACAGTCTAAACTGTCAGATTAGGTGCGGAATCTCTCCTTGTTTTCGAAAAACAAATAGTAAAAAAAAAAAAAGAAGAAAACTCTAAACATGTTCCTGAAAACCAATAATGAGATGCCCAATTACAAGTTACAACAATATTGGGTATACACAAAGAAGCATATTACTACATATTAACTTAAACAACCAAAAAAGCTCAAAATACATCAATTCAAAGATTTACTACCTTCTGCTTGACGATTGGGCTCTTGTAATCGAGCCGCTTGAGAATATAATCTGAGACCTCTTTGACGATGCCCGCGGGTGACGTTCGAAGTAATTCGCAGATCTCCTCGAGCTTGTAAACTGGTGCGACCTTGTCCTCGTCTGAAGTCACGCCATCAACCATGCGCGATCTCCAGTACGCCTCCACCGCCCTCCGACTCTGATCCATTTAAGCTCTTTTGTACTCGCCCTGAATTTCACGGAATCCGATCGGATTTGCTGAATTTTGAATTCCGTTGACGAATTTTTCCGGCGGGCTTTGAGGAGTTCGGAGGTGGATTCGACAGGAATTCGCTGGAGATCTGTAGGCATGAAGACAGTCTAAAGGGATGGAGGATGTCATTTGGTTAGATTTAAGGGGGTATTTTAGGAATTGAATGACCTTCTTTGACTTCAATCTTGACACCTGAAAATATTTCCTGCAGCATTCTGCTGCGCGAGCAAACTTTTTAGTTTTTACAAAAGAGCAACGTCCAACCAAATCATCAAAAATACTATTACAAACTAATATAAAAAAAAAAAACTTAAACTTAGAAAAAAATTTATAGTAGAAACCTACAAAGTAAATATATATTTCTTTTATAATTATATTCTTTATTAATGATAAATTTAATGCTTATTTTGAATGTACAATAAAGAAAACTCATTAATTCCTTTTTTGAAACGTATTTTAATCAATTTCTATTTTAGTGAAGTGAAGATGTATATGCTATATATCAGGACATATATATTACATTTCAATATATTATATATAATTCTTATCGCATCAAAGACTATTAGAATCCCCTTAAAATGAATTTTTGGATAATAAAACTTCCATCAATGATATCTTATAACTTTGTAAGAAAACTTTAAATATGCGAAATTGGGATCTGAAAACTACATGACATGAGAATCGACCTTCATGATTTAACAATGTCAATGAGGTTATCTTTACTAAATTTAATCAAACATTCAATAATATTCTTTAATTGCGATTTACAGTCATAATGCTCATATACATGTATTTTGTACTCAGCATGTATTTGGTACCTGCCACTATTGCTCATACATAATTAATATATATATATATATATATACACACACACACACGCAGAAATTCACATATATGCCGCGTGAATAATGCGTCCACATAATTACTCATGGAAAATAAAATTATCATTTCGTCTAGATACATCGGTGTGCACTTAAAAAAGACTAAATTATCATTTTTGCAACCCAAAAAAACAATTACACTTCAGTCTCCCGAAAAAATAACCGCTTAATCTCAAGGGCTAACAATGGATTTTCCCCATGGTAAGAGAATAACACACTCAGGTGTGAATTACATCACTTTTAAAATTTTTAAAAAAAAGGAAAGAAGAAAAAAAAAGAACTGGGGAAAGAAAATCGGCTATCACGTTATTTGGCTAATGTACACATAGCGAATAGGACACCGCAAACTGTACTGGGAAGTTGTAAACAATGGCTGCGACCGTAGTTAGTAGACCATGGCGGCGGTTTCAAGAACTTCAGATTCATCAACCACCATTTCATTCCTGAAAAGAACTTTAAGATACGGGACGACTTTAGGGATCACAGGCAAGTCGGCAACATTTACGCTCATCAGGTCAAACGCGATGCATGTATTGTGCATATGGGTCTCATCGAAAACTGGGATTTTCGGGTACCTCTGGCTGAAATGGGTAAGTATGATACGGTATGCACCGGCAGAGGCACCTACTTGGATGGCTTCCATTGTTGTGCTATGGTTTCTAGCAATAGCTTCATCCGCCATGCTGTCTTCAAATGTTGCCTGGGATAATAAATAACAAGTAGAACATTATACACAGTCACCAAGATGAACACTTGAAATGCAAACACAACGAGTAAGTTACTAACTAGGAACCTATTCCATTAGTAGAAAATAATATGTTAAAGTGGGAACATGATATACATTGCACTTAAATAGAAAATAGCAAAAAAAAAACATATGATTCTCAAAACTCGTACAAATCAGCACCTGCCTTTTACTTTTTCAAAAAACCTCCGGTCGGAAACTCAAAAAATATTCCAGACGGCTAATTTAATATTCCAAACGGCCACTATAGTATTGACAACACTTGTATCATAGTGTTTGGGCTAAAATATTTTGTGCGAGCTATCTTAATTTTTCCACGAGCTAAACATGTATTCCGGGTGAGCTTAAAAAGTATTCCGCGACGCTTAGTGTTTCCATTTGAGATGTTGAATTGTTCAAATTTTAGAAAGAGGGGTTTTCTTGACAAAACCCTCAAAAAAAAACTAAAGTACAAAACAGAAACTTCGAGTAATAAAGGTATTTCAATTCCAGACTTATAACTGAAGGGTAGATTCTGGTTTATAGTTAATCATCATATTCAATCATCTATTAAGGTTATATACTCCCATGTTAGATTGATGAAACCATGCCATTGCAATAAGAAGAATAAACAACAGAAGAGCTGAGTTGAATATAGAATGCAACTAACCTCATGTATAAGGACAGTAGCATCGTGAGATGCATCGATCAAAGCTTGACATGGTCTAGTATCACCTGAATAGACAAGTTTCCAACCCGGTATGATCTTTCCTACTCCATTTTTTCTCTCAGCAGCCTTCAGGACAACAGCAAATGCCTGCGGACAGTGCACGACAGGGACGCTATATAGAGCTTCTAGGCCTGCCTCCTGCAGCAATTCCTTTAGTCTCCTTAAAGCCGGCACTACCATGCCGGTATTAACTGGACTTCCTGGCCTTTTCCAGTAGCTCTGCATTTGACTGCCACGAGAAAACAAAGTATTCTCCGGTTGTGCAGAGTTTGAAATCTCCGAGCGAACCCCAAAGGACTCATGAGAAGAGAGAAGAGAATCCATAGCGGCCTCTGTTGTGTTCCTGCAGTCCAGGAACTCCATGTCTAGATCCTCTAGCCTAGAATAAGCATCAAGGAATCTCTTTAATGGTCTTGGCCCAATTACAAGCAAGGGCTCATGAGGTACACCCTTCAGTAGCTGGCAACGTAGGGCAAGTATCCTTGCAAGACCTGTATGATGGTCAGCATGAATGTGGGATATCCATACACATATTAAACTTCTGATGACATCATCAGCCCCCTTCACGCCAAACCTAAAAACATGGAAAATCCGTTCCGTAAAAAGGAAGCACTGAAAATCAAGCACATTTATAAAGATAAGTGCAGGCAAACCTTCTTTTTAGCTGTGCAAGAGTTCCTTCACCGCAATCTAAAAGTAGACCTCCTTTTGAGAAAAGATTAACATATATAGAACTCACATTACGATATTTTGACGGCTGGGAGGAACCGGTTCCTAAGAGGACAAATTCCATGTCTTCCCTGCTTATGCTCTCCAGAGATGACGGTATATCCTGCTTTACATCAATATTGCTTTTAAAACTGCCGCTTGTCAAAGAAATTTCTTCTTCAGATGCATCTGATTTTTGCTTCCATAGGTTTGCATTTGATACGTATGGAACTTTAGAAAGATATGGTTCTTCAACCATATCGACATAGTCAATATTCGGAGTCATCCCATGCTGAGACTCTACAGGGGCATGCCAAAATCGACCTACTTGCTTTGAAATATCCACAATCTCAGGAATTTCCGATATGAGCTCATCGATAATATGTGAGCGACTAACAATACTTGGAATAACAGATTTGTCCAACCCAAGATGAGCATATGGACGCAAATGGAACTGGCAGACAATGGATTGAAAAGCATTAGAACAGTAAACAATAGAAAAATATCCTTCATCTATTATAGAATAAAGTTTTTCTAAACGACAAAGCTTTTCAGTATTCTTTTAAGCTGATATACAAAAATTCAACAGGTAAGTAAGGTTTTTTTTGGGATGGGGGTCCGAACCATGGTTTGGAGGCAGACATTGTGTGGAGTGTGGACTGCCCTTTTCTAGTTTGACAATTTTTTTGACGGTCCTATAGCATTGACTTATTTCTTATTCACAAAATTTATAGCTTCATTGTCACCAAACTTCCAACCATGTTTCAACCGAAACACACAGTTAAAGCAGTTTGGTGGAACACTTGCAGCATTGAGGCATCTTACAGTACGAAACACATTCTGCTGACTAATCATATATTTACAAAAACTTCACTTGAGGATAAGCAAAAGCTTCAATTATACATATGTTATATATATTGTATGTTTACACACACACACACGCATGCACACACACACACACACACACACATATATATATATACAACTAAACTCTTAAACAGCCCAGCAAAATCTTCAACAAATATAACCCGCGCATCAACTCATCAATGTAGTTAGTAATTTGGAATCGATAACATAAATGAAGAAACTTCTACAAGATTCTCTGGAAAATCCATCTATCTTCTATTTCTTTTGTGTGGACAAAACAATGTTTAAGATGATTGAGTATAGCATACTATTGCCTTTTACCAAGCTCAAACTTGCCATTCTACTAGTGATGTACCAAAATGATCCCTTCAAGATTTCCACTTGATATGCCTCATATGACTAGTTATTTTGAGTGGAAAAATGACATGATGTTGGAGAATTCAATTGCAGAAGACAAGCAAATGTGGCCTTCTGTTAACTGTAAGGCATACCATAAATGGACTTCTAACAGAAACTCAGATTTGTAAGAAGTTAGACCTACGTGCACTTTGCCATTGAAAACTGACATAATAAATACACCCAAATCATACCTTGAGAAGATTCGCTGCTGAGATGCTCTCACAGTGAGGGGAAGTCTCCTAAAAAATTGTCAAATGGTTAGAGCTTTACCTGAATGCTAACAGATAGGATAAGTTAATATAAATATATTATACAAGCACAATAAACAAACCTCACATGAGGGACTTGGCTCCATGTGAAAGTTGTCCATATGCTGGGCAGACCAAAAACCAGGAGCTGGAAAGAGTTGAGGGCAGATGTAGTTAAGCCTTGAAGAAATTCTCGCACTTGACTTGAGAATAGGAATCTCCATATTCTTGCTGCATAAAGTCCGAGTCAAAAAGTGTAACTTATTGGGAAAATTAATTTATTATGTAGGATTCTACAATGCAGTTCAATGGTATATCTTATGTATATACACATCACACACATAAGAATTAACAATGAGAATATATTCTAGGCTATTCTTTTAATATATTACGAAAACTACTATTTCTGAGTTGAACATCTAAAAGACAATATTGTGCATGGAGAAAACAAGAATTACAGGACCTTCTCCTGCGCTAGAATAGTTTATGATTAACTAGCGAATAATCATTCTATAATCATCCAAATAAATTGCAATGTCCTATCGGTTAAAACATACTTGTTTGGTTGGATGTTTAGAACTCCAGGTTCGTGATGTGGACTAGATTAGGTGGTCCAAGCCATGCAGAGGCGCTGATGTAGCCGTCTGAGTCTCATCTAGTATGAGTTGTATTAGAAGTTATTATTTAGTATGAGATGTTATTCAATATATTAGGAAAAGATGTAGAAAGATTATGACTTAGAATATCATTTGGGATTTATTGTTATGCACATTTACGACACTGCTTTCAATGAAGGCTACCCACAAAAAGGAAATTTTTCATCTTCACAATTTGTATTATCCAAGCGGTTAACATTTGCAAATAGAAGAAAACTCATAAACCAGTTCTCGTGGATACATGAGCAATTATTTATCTCATTAGACTATCTGAGAGATGCATCTTCTACAATCCTGCAAAAACAAGTTTATTCATTTTCTCTTTATTGGTGGATTGGTACTTTACAAATTTCAGGAGCTATCTCATGCCACAACCTTGAGAACAAGGTTGGTTTTCAAGGGGATTGAACAATATGGACTGCGATTAAGTGGGCCGAGCCATGGAAATGCGATGTTTGTATAGGAGTTACTTAGTCAGAGATGTTATTCTATATTTTAAAAAATATTTACGAAGATTACGAGTTATAACATACGTAGGAGTCTTATTATACAAGTTGTATTACTAGTATTTAAGTAAGGTTGATGTACTAGAGAAATATTTTAGATGAAGATTTAGGAAAATTATGATTTAGAATATTATTAGGACATCTTATTATACAAGTTGTATTACTAATATTTAAGTAAGGTTGATGTACAAGAAAACAATCATGGAATAATAAACTTTCTTTTATTCCAAACTCCCTCTCGTTTTCTATCTCCACCAAACCCTAACTCCTATTCTCTACCTCTCTCTTTCCATCTATCTATCTTCCTCTACCTCTCCCTAGCTCAACTCTATCAGCTTGTTTCTAGTTTCACGTGCTAAAAGACTGTTTAGGAGCTTTTCTCCTATTTTCCATGTTCTTTACTCAGATGACGCAGGTGACTAGTGTAATGCCTATAAAAAAGTAAAAACTTAACTCATGTATTAAATAAACAGCAACCATCATTTAATGCGAAATGTTTACCACTAGAAATCTGAACAAAAAGGACATGATGCATACACTAATACCACAGTTGTTAGAAACTTTGCTGGTGGAATGTTGTGATCACAAGCATGCAAAATGAAATATCAAAAGAAGAAGGTCATACAAGATTTTTTTTTAAAAAAAATAAAGACAATTACAGGAAGCTCATCTCACATTTCATGTCCTGCCATGATGTGCTGTGCACTGCCAAACCTTTTCATCCATTTCCGGTATTCTATGCTGTTTGTAATAGAAGCTGGACCAAGGTGAATTATACAATGAACTGATTTAAGATCATCTCTTAGGTCGTTGGGTGATCCTGAGTAGTAACAACAAAGAGATTGTGCTGAGAACAATTCCAGCATATGATATTCTGTAGGACAATCTACAAGGAGAAAAATGGGGCCAGGAGACGAAGGACCAAGAACATCGCTCGGATGAACCTGCATAACAAGGCATAAGGACCATTTAACACCAACTATAAGAGCCACAGGTAGGACATCGAGGTAAAACCTACGTAATGATTGTGAAAGGTCAGTAATCAGCCAATTATAGTTGGAGTCATCAGAGCTATAAAGAAAAACAAAACTCAAAATACTGAAAAAAAGTATTCCATGACAACTCGAACTTGTCATTAACTCTTGGTTAGCTCACCATGATATCAAGATGATCAGACTTGACGGAATTGCCTAATTGCAACTCACGATACTTCGGACCAGGCTTTAATCCTAGTGCTGCAGCTTTGCTTGGGTCAAACTTCCCCTTTATTTCAGGCAATTCACAAGCATAGACTACTGCAACATCACCAGGCTTTATAGCTAAATCAGCATTTCCCTTTCTCAGGGAGCCCTCAGAACAAGCAGCAAGAGGTCCTGAGACAAAACTCTTATTTTCTTTTGTATCCAAGGAAGTCGACATCGAAAGAGGTTTAGATATTCCACTGGTATCTCCTGGTCTTTCCCAATAGCATGGTCTTAACATAATAGCTGATATACGAACCACTTCATCATCAATGAGAACAATAGGATTTAAATTATTGTCAACCCCAGAATTTCGTGTAGTTCCATTTCCATTTTGTGCCACTCCAAAACTATGAGTGTGGACAATTGCAGCATTTGGAATGAATGATCTCATAGCATCGACTAAATAATTAAGATCTGAAGGGCCCCACATGTTGACCTGGATCATCAAATTATAAAAATAAGCCAAGTTTTGTAAAGTATGATATTCTGACGTTGCACAGTTTATATGAAAATATTGCTGAAGAAGAAGCAAAAGCAGTCAGCTGTCAACTCACACTCATTCCTTCCTCCCCCATGCCTGCTAAAGTTAACAGTAGCCCTGAACAATTTAAGCAGATAATTATTAGTAATATGAAAAAAGAAATTATGAAACTTCTGCACTTTAGCATCATGGAGCACAACTTAAGTCATAATTTCAAATGCTTCGTTCATTTATCATCAAGACAGATAAAAATTAAATAAATAAATATAATGTAAGAAAATAGATTTTAGCTATGCCCTAGACATACTAACCAGGAAGTCCGCCTGCAGTTTCTGAGCAAACACGAGTCAGAAACATGTGATCAATCTGCAAGAAAGAAAAGAATAAGCAAAGGATATTATGACATAGCTTTGATGAAGTGAAGTTATAACAAACTTATGAAGCACAAAAAACTCAGAAATAGACAGCATAAGCTTCAGCGTCCAGGTAATACCTTTGATAACTTAATCTTGTGCTCAGTACAGAATCGCTGCAATCCCTGAAATAGCATTAATGTCCAATAAGTTCTGAACAATGCACTTGTTTCAAATAATGAACTTTGTCCATGAGACAAAAAAAAAAAAAAAAAAGAGAACACCTAGTGGGACTGGAAATAAGGTCGTATTTTGAATAATTACAATGTCATATGTCTGTTGTCATTACGTTACAAACTGCATAAGTTCCAAGGACAATAGTCATCATAAACCAATGTTTGATCAGATAGATGAATTAAAACTGGTATCAAGGTTTTGTTAAAAAACATGGCAAAGCAAGAACACTGGAACTTCCAATGAGTTAGTATTCATCAAAAGAAAAAATATATAAAATAAGTAAATAAATATGATTTGGTGTACAATAGAAGAGAATTGGCAATTGTTAGATGCCCAACCTACATACCCCAGCATTCACATTACTAGCGTGAGCATTGCCACCAATAACTTATAAATGGACGATATAACGAAACTCCAAATTGCATATAAGATGAAACAAAAGAGGATACCTCTCCTGCATTAAATATGAATCTCTGTCGGTCAAAAAACAGCAGAACAGACGGTGATGTATCCTGTGTATCCATTCCAGTGCCCAAAATCTAAAAATTGAGACCAATAAGCTCCATAACCACTTTTGAAGATATTGATTGTCATATAAATAAATAATAACTTCCAAAATAAAAAACCACTAAGCAAGTAAAAAAAAAACATCAAAGCTAAAATTCCTAAAACCCCACCGAAAATAAACGTCTTTTTTGCGGAAAATTGGTAGAACATTACCTGGACATAACAAGTTGTGTTGACAGGATTCAACTTGCGACTCTTGAGCTGGAGACTTTTGGGTTTTTTATCCGTTCCTTCCGCCCTCCTCTTATTAAACCCCAGCAAACCCTCACCGCTGCCTTCCATCTCTTCTTCCTCCTGTTCCTGCGTGCTCTTCCTTCTCTTCTGCGGAGAGATAACGATTCTTCCTCCTTTTCCTTTATCTCTACCTCCTCCTCCGCCACCGGAGCCGCTGAATCTTCTAGACGGTCTACCGGCGTAGGCGAGCACGGTAAAATGTCGGCTAGGGTGGTGATTTGAGAAGACAGATAATCGAGAGAGGAGAGGAGAGGGGGAAGAAGAGCAGAGGAGCCGTAGAGAGAGCAGATGGAGAGGCGGCATGTTATTTGCGTTTAGTGGGGGTTTATGAATTTTGGGAAGCTCGAGGGCCGACACCGACCAGCAAAAACTCGGAAGTGAAGACGGAGGGAAAGAGAAAGCCCACGAGATCATGGTCCACCGAATAATCAGAGATTCAGATAGCACACGTAATAATACTAATGAAATAAGGCTTAAGCATTTGGATTAAACCGAACTGACATGAGCTGATCCGAGCCTAAGAAGGCTGATCCAAACCCAATAAACATAAACCAGACGCGACCGAAATTGTAATCAACCTGAACAGTTTCAAATTGTAATCAACCCGAACAATTTTGAACAGAAAATATTTGGGTTGGTTCGGATTAAGGTCAAGTTGACTGATTACTTTTGAATAAGAATTGAATAATAAGTTGGAGAGGAATTTATCGCAGCAGCGGTGCAAGTGATTGGGTGCCGACGTAAGGCAACACGAATCAGATGGAGGGAGGGGAGAAAGAGAGAGAGAGAGAGAGAGAGGTGGTCAATCAATAACTTAAGATTTTATTTTTGTGAGAATAACCCTAGAGCTCTTGGGCCTCCATCAAGCCCAAAACTTTTTGGATATATATATATATGTAGAAAGAGAGAGAGAGAGAGAGAGGAGATGGAAGAGAGAGAGAGAGAAGAGAGAGAGAGAGTAGAGGTAGGTGGGAGCAATCAGAACTCTTAAGGATTATTTTTGTACGGAATTGAACCGTGACGCCTCTTGGGCCTACATCAAGACCAAAACTTTTTGGATATATATATATATATATATATGATGAAATTATCAGTCTAATTAACGACCTCTTCTATATTTTTATATTGTTGTTTAAAAAGGATAATAGTATTGCCTTCTATTAAAAAGTGACCTGAGGACCGTTTGTTAAACAAATCATCATAAAATCAAGTCTTCCACAGACAATCAACAATCCTAATTAATATAGGCACATGCACCACGCTGAACAAATTCACTTGTTAAACATAATCCATATTAATTTATAAAATTGTAAATAATATTTTTTTTAATTATAATTCTTAATTAAGAAAATTTAAAATAAAATTCTCAAAAATAATATACTTAATTCAGATAAATTCCCATCAAATCATCGACAGTACCACTCGTCGTAGAGAAATAGCCACGTTCGCAAAAGTAATCAATCATCTCACCAACTTTTTCGTCTTTGTTCACACATTTGCGGAAGCGGCTCCCTAGGTGCTAACGCACCAGGTGTAGCGAAACCATCAACCTGATCTCGCTATGTCAATAAATACAAATTATGAGATATTATATAAAATTTTTGTTCACTAATTTGATCTATTATTATATATTTTAAGAAAAAAAATATAAACTATAAAATTATAAATTTTGATTTGATTTATAACTTTACAGTTTAAAAATTTTTCGAAAAAATATCAAATTTTTCGAAAAAAATACTAAACGGTATGCCGAAAAATAATTATATATATAATTATCTTTTTAACATATTATTTAATATTTTTTTTAAAAAAAAATTTAACTATAAAGTAAATCACACAAAATATATAACGTTATAGTTCAAAATTTTTTCTAAAAATATATAAAAATAGATCAAATAAGCGAACAAAAAATTTATCTAATATCTCGTAATCCGTATTTACTGACGTGGCAAGATCTACGCCGTGCATTTTCCTGCACCCCGGCCAGCACTAGAGGAGCCGGCTCCACATTTGCGTGCTTACAACAACGCTCACGAGAAATCTGCTGTCCACATTTCATAAAGGCAGCGCACAAGCTTCAAATGGCAGCTATCCAGAGACGATAAAGTCAAGATCAAAGACGCTAATTGAACATCATGATCCTACCAGCTACACCAAATTTACAAACCAAAGAGATCGAGACGATCGACGACGACGCACCACTCATAATTTAATCAACATATAGTAATATACCAGAGAAATTAAGCTAGAAAACCAAGCTTAACTTAACAAGGAGCTTAATTACACGTTGCTGGAGAGCGGCTGGTGCTCGGTGTTCATGAAAGCACTGGAGTAGATAAGTCCGGCGAGGCCGCCGCCGATGAGGGGACCAATCCAGTAAACCCAGTTGTTGTGAAAGTCGGCGCTGGCGACAGCGGGACCGAAGGATCTTGCAGGGTTCATTGACCCGCCGGAAAAAGGGCCGGCGGCGAGGATGTTAGCGCCGACGATGAGACCGATGGCGAGCGGAGCGATGATGCCGATGGATCCCTTCTTCGGGTCCACGGCGGTGGCGTAAACGGTGTAGACCAACGCAAACGTGATGATGATCTCCATTACTAATCCCTGGAATACTCCAACTCCAGCTGCGACTGTGTGTGTTGGAGTCGTCTTCATAACATGAAAAAAATCCGATTTAAGAAATTTTTTGCTTCCAAAAATTCTATTAATTTCTAATTAGTTTGTTATAACAGGCCTCGAGATTAGCTAATTTCATTTATACAATTATTAGTGTGCTTACAATTATCTCAAAAATTATTATAAAAAACTAGTATGCTTACAATTCCAGTGACCCATTTGATGAGGAGAGCGCCAACAATGGCGCCGAGGAGCTGGGCAATCCAGTAGAAAATACCAGTGAGAATGGTGATCTGACCGCCGAGGGCCAACCCAAAGGTCACTGCCGGGTTGACGTGGCCGCCGGAGATGTTAGCGGCAATCGAAACGGCGACGAAGAGCGCAAGCCCGTGTGCGACCGCCACCGCCACTAACCCCGACGGATCTAGCTGTGCTCCGAACGTCAATTTACCTACAGGAAAATATGAGATATATATATTTGTAAATTAAAAACTATATTATCATTGATCAAAAAACTATTAAGTACTGTAAGCGATGGCAGATCCGACGCCGGCGAAGACAAAAATGAGAGTGGAGATGAACTCCGCGATATATGCTTTGATAGAGTTCCACTTGAAGGATTCGTCGAATCGGCCGTAGGCGATGCCCGCCATTGCTGCGCGCGGAGCTTGAGCGAGAGAAGGGGATCAGTAGTTAATCAATTTATAATTAGTTAAAGAACTGGCTAGCTTCACATATATACATATATATATATAGAAAAACACTAGAAGAGTGGAGACTGATGGTGAGACGTGGAGAGCTTTCCAGTAGAGGACGCACAGACACGAGTAGCATGCCGTCACTAAGTTGCCCCATGTGACCGAATTTTTTTTTATTCTATCATAAATTTTAATCAGATATTAATAATAAATTTTTATAATACAAGATTTGAAGAGGGGATAATATGTAAAGTCTCCCTCGAATCTATTAATTAAGCTTCCTAAAGTTTTAAAAATTTGCAAATATATTTTTAAAATTATTTTCTCTCTATATTGTAAATAATAATAACATTAAACAAAAAAGGTTGGACGTGCTCATATTAAAACCATGACTATTAAACAACATCATTTTGTGTCGATCAGCACTTAAAACTATGACTATTATCATTCGAATGCTCTCTTGAATTCCCTTCATCTGGAAAGGCATCAGTGCAGTTTAACTTTTCACGGTCAAGACTCAAGACAAAGCCTCTTGGAGGGGTGCCAAAATATGGAACTTGATGCTTACGTGGCTGATGAAGATCTAGAGATTATAGAATAGTTGCTTTCTCCTACAATGCTATTCAACAATAATATCTAGTAAACATCCTGCAAGAGATAATTGTAATGTATTAGATTCGGTATAGCGAGTAGATAAGTTAATGCACATTGAACGCTATGGATGAATTGGTTATCCAGCATAGCAAAGAACTAGAACTTTGGACAGTGATTGGACAGTGAAGTTTTAAAATGGTAATCGCTGGCGCGTAAGCAACATATTCCACCAACAAAAATACACTAATTCCGTATGATTTTCGTCAAAAAAAAAATTCAAATTGAATAGTAATTTTTTAAAAACACTTCCAACATTAACAATTTTAAGATTAAATAGATCTACATATTTCATGTTCGAAGATTTTTTTTAAAATACATTCTAAATAGATCACTTTTGAAACCTCCAAAGTTTAAAAGGTTAAAAGGAGTTTCTAATAGTTTTGAAACTACTTCAACACAATTAACTTTGACATCTCCAAAACCCAATTCAAAAATATTTTATGAAAAAAAAAAATTTAACATAAAAATTATAAATCTCATCAAAATCTACAACTTCTATGTTGGAAAGTTTCTCAAAAAAATACTTTCAAAGTTATTATTATTTTTAACCATGCGGATTAATGAATTTTTTGGTGAATCAGTTGGAGGAAAAGCATTATTCTATAAAAATTGCAAGGCAGTAAGAAATTAGTTCATGATTCCAATCTTTCCAGTAACAAGAAGAACCACATTCTTACCTCAAATAGTGAACTTCAGTTCAAATTATTCAAATTTATGCATTCTCTGGAAATGGTATTGAAGAACAGCAGTGATAGTAGCCAGTTTCATCGAACTTAAACCTCTGGGAAAGATGTGCTTCACGGATAAGATAATCACCCCATTCCTCTGAACCAAACCTCGAAAAGATATTACGAGCGTCAAAATCATGTCTTCTTATAGTGCTTTTCCTGAAGTCAATTGAAATCCATAAGCTTGACTAAATTATTAAAGGAAGAGAATGTTAATGAAGAAGATAGGAAGAGAACGTTAATAAAAACATCAGATCACTCCAACAGATAACCTTTTTCGGTGCCTTGCATTCATCAGTGTTGCGTGAAACTGGAAGAAAAGAAATCGTACTCAGTATATTTGAGAGAAGTGGATCAAAGCAAAATATATATGCAGAAGTAATTTAAGTTACGGATAGAATTAGTCTATCTTTGTGATTGGTACAAGATCGTGAAGATCGAAGAACAGTGAGCAATGCTATAAGTTTACCTTTAGTGGCTGACGGGCATCCTTTTCAAGAACAAGGCCTGCTTCGACGAACGCTTGGATAATGACATCTATTTTAAGTAGTAAAGTCAAGCAATCACCGTCATCGAAGCAAAGGGAAAATCATAAGACAAAGTATTTGTTACTTTTAACCAAGGTTTTCTGTGCCGAGCCGAGCCGAGTTTCGGTAAACTCAGATTCCGGCACGTGCCGACCTTGCCGACCGTGCCGATATATATTTATTCATTATTTTTAAAAAATAAAAAATTAATTTAAAAATTCACATATAAGATTTTTTGACATGAGCCGTGCCTGTTCGTGCCGACAACTGCCGGGACAGGCATGTACCGCCCGACACGGGCTGTGCCGATCGCATCGAAAACCATACTTTTAACATTGTTGACAAGCATCTGGAAATATGTTTGGATACGACAAGCACGCAATAAGCGTCCCTCTCCACCAATTTCCTCAACTGGTGCATACACAACTCGTGCTTTTGCATGCGAGCCTCTCATGGATTCCTGCAAAGCCATCGCACTTGTGATTCATTAGAAAATCTACCTCAAAGAAATACTAAAAACCCCATGATATAATATGTTACTGCTCCGGTATCTTCTCATACAACACAAGCGAGCACAAGAACTTCAGCAGTATAAGGTTCATGGATGAGAATGGATAGAAGATGACTGATCAGACAAACACGGGGGATATCCGACAATAGAGAATAACTAAGCATTTTAAAGAAACCGTGAAAAACAAAAATAATGATCCTAGTTGCATTAAGGGGAGATGCTTCCAACATTCTCTTCAGGGGTGTGTTTGGTTACAGCGAGAAATGATTTGATGCTGTCAACTGCATGGTAATACCATGCAGTCGACAGCACAAAATCATAAATATTTAAAACCCGTTTCAAATCCGTTAATCTTTGGAGCCCCAAAACACGTACTTAGAAGTATTTTTTGGAAAAACTTTCAGCATGAAAATTGTAGATCTCATCAAGATCTAGAACTTTCGTGTTGAAAAGTTTTTCAAAAAAACTCAGAAATTTTTTTATTTTGAATCATGTGCTGTCGACTGCATGGTATTTAAAAAAAAAAAAAAAAAAAACTCAAATTTTTTTTTTTTAATCCACTGCAGTCGACAGCATCATATCATTTCTCTGGTTGCAGCTTATAACTTCTAGTTGGATTTAGCTTGTTTTAAGCTGTGAACCAACTCGCTACAACCTGCTCATCTATAAGCTAAATTTAAGATGCACGCTGTTTTACCAACCATTTTTTGTAACTTAAAATTTAGCTCGTTCTGTAATCTATAATTACAAGCCATCCAACAAGCAGTAACCAAACAGAACCAAAGCGCAAAGTGTACTTTTTTATTTTTGCCTCAATCAAGCCTATTTCTAGCAAATCTTTTAGAGAGACCTAATATAGAAAAAATGAAGTGTGAATGTAGCTCCAACTTCCAAATGCAATCCAAACAGCAGCTCAAATGTTGGATAGAGACTAGCAAGAGTGTAATATCAACTTACCAGTCCTCTAAGCCTTATAGAAATGGGACGGTGATCCAGCGCACGGAGCACTTCAGGATAGACGCCCTGCATGTCAGATGCAAGATCATAGAGACGTGTTATACAAATGAAAAATCTCAAACGAAAAATGCGCACCTGTAGAACATTAGTAGCTGCAGCAATCCGCTCTTCATTCCACAACTTCAGCATTAGCACAGTCAAGTGGAATGTATTTGGTTTAATGAATATGGATTTCTCAATACCCATGTCTGCTGCAAATCAATAAAAGAAAAATACCAGGTTATTGAAAAACTCCATTTTCCAAAATCAGGTTAGCTGATTCAGAAAGAAAAAGCACTGCACAATGCAATTTCTTGATCAAGATACCATCATGTCTCAACACTAACACACCAAAATCAGCACACTAAAACCAAATTACGCTAGTGCAACAAACATCTCATTTCAAGTATCAGAAACCCTGAAGTTGATGAATCTTTATGATATTAAAAAAAAGGTTTACGGTGAGAAAATGTTAAGAACACCTGACAAGGTTGAAGATCTTGCTGAACGGCTGGCAAAAGTATTAGATCCTTTATTTCCAATTTTCAACTCTACATTTTTATTACTGTCTGGAAGTTCAAGATTAACTGTCCCCGATTGTTCGAACTTATTGTCAATATTGTCAGAAATATCTCCATCTGACTCGCTTTCTGGATTCCCGTCTTGGCTGGAATTGGCCTCACCAAGAATGCAGTTTTGAAAATTGTTTAGTTTCTCAACAAGGCCTGGGTGGATAGCCAATGGAAGAGAGATGAAGTGAGAGTAATCAAGGCTTGGACTGTGCACTGTCTGAAATATGAAGAAACACAAGATGGTTAAAAATTAAAACTCCAACGAACCTATATTTAGAAAGACGTCCTCTACAAAGAAAAATAACTTAATGAGCAACCACTAACTTCACATGAAATCTGCATTCAGTAGCACAGAGTAGCTACTCGATGGAAGTTGAGCCAGGGTCATAAAGTTCAGCTAGCTACTAACCCATTATAAGACAAATTGAACAGCTCGCCAACAAAACATCAAATTGCACATGGAATCAGTACACTCATGATTTGCAAAATTAGTTTTAGTCAAAGAAGCTGCCATAAGAAGTAATGCCTAATAGGAAGGACGATGTATAAAACCGGATACAGAAAGGACTGTTATGCTATTCATCTCTCAGAATTATGATAACTACTCATGCATGCTTCAAACTATACCACCATTATGGATAAGTTATGGAACTGTCCTGCATGCCACATTATTTATCAGCCGGCCATCTAAAGCATTACCAGATACAAATACCAAATAGGGCCAAAATCCCATGGACTTTCCAGGACATCATCTGAATGCAATTAACACAGAGCATCTGCTAGACGAGGCCAAATCAATCTTTGCCACTTTCTCCTACTCAAAGTACCTCTCTGTCGCAGAAAATAGCTTACAAGATATTTTATAAGTAGGTTGATCACCTCAAAAGTGATATGAACTTTCCATTTAACAGTTCAATTTTAGACATGTGCATTCTAGATCCTTTGTATGGTCGAGATGGTCGCATGAGCTAGTTTCTTCACATAAACAACAACAACAAAGTCAAGATTCCAAGGGCGGGGTCTGGGGATGGTAGATGTTGGCAGCGACACCCCGAAAGAGGCTGTTTCCGTGGGACCCTTGTCTCAAAAATGTAAATCCAAAACACACAAGCACACACTCACACATTCATAAAACAAGAAAATCCCACCGAGCATATCCAACCCAAGCATAAACCATGCAGACATAGTATAAAATAGTAATAATACTAAAAGCATATAAGGTAGGAATAAATAAAATAAAAATAAAAATAAAATAGGAAGCAAATAAGGGCAACAAACACAAAAAAAAGACCCAATGCAATGTCACTAACGCAAATTTATGCGGCCACTCTGTTCAATCGAGTACTAAGTCTTCGTTCAAACATAGAAAAGTAAAGTCATGTGGTGGTTTTCTCCAACTCATTTTAGGCGACCCTTTTTCCTTCTTCACTCACTTGTCTAGCTTTCACATCTTCTAAATGGTGCAATTGTTGGTCACCGCTTAACATATCTAGACCAAAACTGTTGTTGTCTTCAAATAGGAAAAACATGAATAGAATTTAATCTAAACAACCAACCTGTTCAATTACTTTTTCAATTTTCTTGGAGGCTGCATTCACACTTTCAAGGGTAGAACCCTCAATAACTGCAGAGGAAATGGAACAATTGTTACAATCATTATAGAGAAAATGAAATAGAAGTCATGTTATCTTCTGAATGATTTTTAGATAAAAGTGCCATAACATGTGCCAAGAACATACTTGCAGTCACATTGATCAAAGTGGCAGCAAACTGTCAGTTTCTAGAGTGACCACAGTAAACATGGAAATTACTTGACTTCAGGACTCAATCAACTGAAACAAAAACCAGTAATGGAATGGGAAAGGAACCATGGATCTAAAAGGTACCACAAAGGCCCTACAAGGTTTCATATATTGATTAAAGACGTGCTTATTTTTTGAATTTTTTATTATATGTCTCTGTAAGTGGTTTGACAATGCATAGGATTTTAGTAAGATTTGTTCTTTATGAATTACTATTAATCTTACTATAACTGAATGAGGACATGGCATAAATGCAAAGTACAAAAGAAAAACCTGAGTTTCGATGTTCAAATGAAAAACCTGAGTTTCGATGTTCTCCATATAGAAACTTCTAAATACAACAAGAGCATATTAAAAAGAGTAATTAATATGTATAGATCCTTAGGCTATAGGATTCACAAACAAATTTAAAGTGAAAAAGAAAAGTAAAGGGTTAAACCCGAATACTATGCTAGTGGAGGCCACCACAATATTTTTTACAGAGCACATCCACTCCAACAACTCTTACCGACAGTACCATCCCCTTTTGATGTTGGACAGCTAATCTTCACTCCTGTCTCGTTCTCGATCTGCCTTTTGGTAGAATCCCTACATCAGTTTGGAAGGGCATGTCTTAATAATATATTGCAACTTTTGCTGAAATAATTAATGAGGTTAACATAAACAAGAAGGTTCTAACTGAACTGCTTTAATGAAAGATGCAAAAAGTATGTACCCTTTTCCTCTTACAAAGCGAATCAAAGAAGCATCAACCTGCATACACATGCTCACAATAAGTACAACAGTACATGACTTTTAACCTGAACAGTACTTGTTACTTGAACCAGTCCTGAAGTTATTTCCCAAAACCTCTCAAGAGCTATATTTCGACATTTCAGTATTGTCAGATACGAGTATACCCCCCGCACAAAGCAAAAGCAAAACAACAACAACAACAAAAAAAAAAAAGGAAAGAATTGACGGGCTTACATGAATAGAAATAGATTGCTTTTCAGCTACAGTTGTTAACAGAGCTTGTTTTCCAGAAGCCTCATCTTGCAACATATCCTCTCGCACAAATTCCTGGTGGACTGATTCTGTAGTCTGAGACCCATTTCTACAAATAGCAAAATCAGACATCTTTTCTGTCTTGGATGGGACTAAAACAGATGCTTCTGCAGAAACATCAGATACAATGTTTTCTGCCACATTGCTAGCACTCTCCACAAATGAGATGGTTGTCTCTCCGTCCTCATTATCTCTGTCAGTAGCAACTGAGTATGCATCATTTTGTGTTTCCTCAAGCTGAGTGACATGAGATACTTCAGTACAAGAAGCAGCTTGAGTTTGAGTTTCCATTTGTTTTGGATTACATCCTACAATGACAAATTAATGTAGTACATTATATAAAAAGTCGCTGATTGCTAACCAGAAATTCACAACTCCAAAGTTGTTCAGCAATATGATTATGGATGATAGAAGGAAATGTAGACATATTTGTTAGCATCTGCTTAGGAAGCTCCGTGTAAGTTACTTAAATTAAAATTGAAACTTAATCCAGCTATTAATGTCTATGTTATCAGGATATACAAAGTCTATATATGCAAAGAAAAAAAAAAGTTGACAACAGATACAATTTTTTTGAACCTTCAGCTGAATCTGCCTTCGTAGAGACTGGTTTCCATGAAGATATTGCTACTCTGCGCTTCCTTTTCCCAAACATCGTATCTTGTCTATTTTTTGCCCCATCTATCTGCGAAAAAACAATTTGTTTGCATAAGTTTCAAAATAATCATGGAGTTTCAAAGCTACCGTTCTGTATTTGAGACCTTTATGTACAACAAGCATCTAAAAGAAACTATTCCAACAACCAACACAAACATTAATAACAAGAAGCTTCTCAAAAGGACATATAAAAGATGCATAAACTAATATTTAAATCCTCGTACAAATTTACATGAATTGGCTACAAAATTCACCTTTAACTGATTAATTCATTTATTAAGCATTTTATGATCAGAATGCTCTAAGAGTGCTCTTATGGTAAATGATCGGAATGTACACAAATCCACTAAGAAGTCGGAACAACCATGGCTATCAAACAATCTTAGAGATACAACAACACTAGATAATTAGAAGTTAGATCAAAGCAGTTGCAGCTTAAAGTAGAATGATAGCATCAGTGTCAATTTATCATTCCTATGGGAAGTAATTCAATCACAGCCACTGTTTTTCAAAAACAAAAATCTCCAATGTACACATTGTGACCAACAAACATATTCACAAGTCGCAAGCCTGTAAGATAAGCTTCCACACCCCCCCCCCCTCCTCCTGTAACGATAGTCGGTTATCCAATTACTAGTAATTACGAACATGACAATTCAATCGTAGGCAAGTCCTTTCTTTCTCACAAAGAAAAAAGTCAAAATTAACGTGGTTTTACGAGATAAAAATTGCTAGTATTATCAAATCAAGCTAGTGAAACTCGAACGAACACGGAATTCTTACCTGGAATAAGGTTAGTGAATTAGAGAGTGCAGCGGTTGCGTACGAGGGCCTCCATAAACGATCAACTCTGAAATTTTACTAAACACGGAAAATCAAGCAATTCTCACGAGAAGAAGAATAAGAGTTTGTAAATTATTTATTTATCTTTTGACCTTGTGAGTAATCTGTGAGCAAGCATCAGGGACGAGCGGCGCACCCGGAAGCTGATAATGGCGAAGGCAATCCAAAACTGCGAGCTTGACAAATGGGCACGTATCCATTGTGTACCTGCATGCTCATCCGATCCGGTGCGCGACTCGTGAGAATGATGGGTCGACTGCACCCTAGTGTACTGCCTTGGTATTTCTTTTTAAATGTATAAATATCTTTTTAAAACATAAATACGAGAAAAAAAAAAGTTTTAATATTCTCAACAAATTTTATATTAAATTCTTTCTAATAATGATATTAATAGATGTTCAACAACTCTAAAATCTTAGTAGTTTTAAAATTTATTTTAAACCTATTAAGAATTTTGAGCCCAAAAATATTTATTTGAAGTATTTTTCAGAACAAATTTGGAATGCAAGAGGGATCAATATGGTATTTAAGGGTGAAAGCAAATTAAATTCGAGCCGAACACCACTAAGCTCAAGTTCGGTATGACAGGTTTCATCCGAGCTCGATGAGTTTCAGATGTTGAACTCGAATTTAGCTCGACTAAAAAAATATCGGATCGATTGTATCCACTAAACCGAGCTCGACTAGAGCTCCGATCGATTGCATCAGTTAGGCAGAGCTTGAATCGTTTAAGTAATCTTATTGTAATTAAAAATATTTGAATAAAATAGAAATGTTCGTTTAGGCATACGAGCTTAACAAGTTGAGTTACACGATACTCATATTCGGCTCGTTTAATTACTAAAAATTGAATCAGTGCTCAAATTCGATTCGAGCATGGCAAGACTTGACCTCAAACGGAACTTAAACGAGTTCGAATCCGAGCTCTCGTGAGCAGCTCAGCTCGTTTTTCACCCTAAATATCTATAATACACTCGGATATGAATTCTGTCTATCAAAAACTTTAAATGGAGAGGTAATTCTTTTTTTCTTTTAACAGACTGACTTGCTGTCCTACGTGGCATACCAATGTGAGCGCGCATGCTATATTGGATAAGATTGCATGTTAAATAGGCGATCGAATTTTAGTTTTGTAAATTTTTAATTTCGATTTTATTTTTATAATTTTTAATTAAAATAATTTCTAAAAAATAAATCCAGAGAAGGCTTTATTAAGTAGCCTTGTTTCCAACCTGATGACGGCCTCTGGGCCGATGAGGTAACGTAAAGCTATATGGGCCGTTGTTTCATTGGACCTGGTTGAATTCCCCTTGTCTGTCCCTACAATTACTTTTTACTTTTCTTCACCATCTCAAGCTTCTTATTTTCTGGGATCAATTTAATATAAAATAAAATCAGAGTTGATGTAGACAATATCAAATTAGTCTAAAATATTTAATAAATTTTTTAAAAATAATTATTCAAACTTCTTAATATTTTTGAAAGAATCACATTTTTCCTCTCAAAGAAGTCATATATAAAATGATTCTTTTTAAAATATAATATAAAAAAACTAATAAAAAAATATGCTGATAAAAACAAAAAATTCCTGTTTTAGGATAAAACAATATTTTCAGCGAAATTCTCAGAGATAGTTCCTGAAGTTAAAATAAAAAATTCAGATAAATTAAATCTATTGCTAGCACAAAAAAAAGGAATATTGGGAGATTGCATTTCAGCCCCGATTTCGTACACTTCAATTTTTTTATACTTTACATTTCAGCTCTCGGAAACGCGATTTTGCGCCGATGTGGCCGCATTGCCATGTCGTCGTATTTCTACGTTTTCGGGGGCTGAACCGAGCAAATGTTATTTTTAAGAGCCGAAATGTAATTTTCTAAAAAAAACATTTCAGGCTATATGGCAAACATTGCAAATCAGTCCCTATTCTCGGACTGAAATGGGACTAATTTATAAGTGAGGGCTGATATGCAAAAGTCACAAAAAATATCTTGATTATGGAATCTGGACTAGTGCTCGATGTCCTGACTGGGCTGTTTTCAGAAGAAAAAAGTAACTAAAGTTAGGGATTTCTACCGCCGTTAATTCCCTCAAAAGTCTATTTGTTTTGGTAATGGGGATGGATGTTAGGAGATAGAATGGTGGAGGGGTGCAGGTAACCGTATCCTGATTCGGCCAAATTAAAGTGTAGAAAATCCGACAGCTCTCATTTCATCTATCATGCATACACATATCACAAAAATTTTTATAAGTTTTTTATCACTTATTTGACTTATTTTAAGATATTTTTAGAAATAACGTTAAACTATATACTTTTTGAAAAAATATCAAATAATGTATAAAAAATGTGAATAAAGCTTCGATCATCTTTTAGCCACATTATATGATATTGTTTTGATAAAAAAAAAAAAAACTATAAAATGATAGTTCATATCATAATTATAACACAAATAATTTTTTTTTTAAAAAAAATACTTAAAAATAGATCAAATAAATGAACGAAAGTTTATAAAAAAAATTTTGTGATCCGTGCATGCATAATGGATGAAATGAGAGCCGTCGAATTTTTTGATTCCTGATACAGCAGAATCAGAAAATCCACGCCCATGGTGGAGATGTAGGGATGATAAGAGTACGAAATTGGGGTCTTAATAGGAAGGAAGGAGTAGCATGTATTTAGGTGGTGATGGGGCTCAATCATCCTGCATAAGATTGGGTTGTGTTCCCTCAACCACCACCACTCTCACATGCCCTCTACCCCATCCCTTCATTCATTCAACCACTATGTATCAATTTTCTTTTTACCGGCATGATCGGGTTCGTCCGCCGGCACTAGTGATAAATCGCCCTATAACCTGATTTACCATAAATATATAGATCCTACGGAAAATAGTTCATGTATCTCGTCCTATATAGAATTCACGCTTATAGAACGAAGAGTCGATCGTAAAATAAAAAGAGTTTAAGAGGTTCATACCAACTATCATGACATTTATTTGCTCCTGTACAGCTTAATACCAGATTGCCTATACCAGTTTAAGAGAGTGCTTACCTGTGTGGTTTGGTTCATGATATCATCTTTCCACTAATATGATAGCAACAAGTGTGCGCTGATCCATGAGTTGATTAGTTTTTGGAAGGAGATTCCAGTTGGGTCACGTCAAGACAGCAGCACTGCAAGGAGCCCAACCACCAGATATTTTGCACTATGGAGCCACAATAGTAGAAGGTTGGGATTTTAATCCGGTCCAACTACATTCATGCACTTGCTAACTCACATTTTTTTAATGACTATAATTTGCGAGTCATGCGCATGGTGCGATACACGTGACAGTGATTGGTTGAGACTAGAGGTAAAAACGAGCCGAGTCGAACCGTTTAATCTCAATTCGAACTCGACTTTTAGTCTTATCGAGCTGAGCCTTAATACTATATAATTTAATTTGTGAGTTTGTTAGTCTAAATGAGTTTTTTATTTTATTCAAATATTTTTTTTACAGTAAAATCGAGTTCGAGCTACCGAGCTCGGTCTAAATAATGTAATAAAGTCAAGCTTGAGTAGGAAACTTTTTGAATCGAACAAAGTTTAAGCTTGTCAAGTGCGAGCTCGATCTCCAGCAATCGACCCGAGCTTAAACTAAGTGATGTTTGGCTCGAATTCAATTTGTTTTCCCTCAAGTTAAAATCCTGGAAGATCAGAGTGGATGCTCCTTTTAGATAGAGACGGATCTCACTAGTAAAAGAATAATGAGATCTGGACGAGATCAATATCTCAGCCACGAGTGAGTTTACTCACCTATTTGCACCATCAAGCTGAGTAGCCTAGAAATAGCTGCTTCTCTACCACCCAAATCAACCTACGTTCTAAACTAGCCGATGCACACTTCTAGGTGAATATAAGTCGCGTATTACATGCACATCTAGATGAAATAAGCAGCCTACCTCTAATAAAAGATAAATTAAAATTCGGATCTCAACAAATATGAATTGCAAAAAGACTACTGTATCGTTCAATTTCTAACAAATTATAAGATAAAATCGAACTTGATAACCATATATAAAATAATAATAATAATCAATGATCGGAATGAGCTTTCTTAATCCTTCTTCAAAAAGGAAAAGAAAGAAAAAACCCAGTTTTGCAAATTCAAAGGAGAAAAGAAGAAGATAAATACTGATTAGTTATTACCAACTTTTTAATAGTAATGCGGTTATTTAGAAGTAGAATCTAGAGTATAATCATATAGCGAACCTTTTATTCATCAGCATCATCATCTCAAATGCAAGACAACATGTTATGACCGTGACAATGTTCGAACATTGTTAACGTCTTTGAAATTTACGTGAAAAAAGCTCTACTCATAACCCGTCAATTTATAACTATTATAACATATAGATCCACGCCGTAACAAATAAAATTATTGTTAGCAATTTATTTGTATGAGTAGGCCCTCTATGCCACCCGTGCAATCCATTTTCGGCATAAAAATGCTTCACCTCTTCAATCTAAACCCAATTTTAACTACTTCAAAATGTTTGGTGTATCAATCAGCATGATAAGTTCAAAATACTGATTAAATACATCACATTATTAGCCGATTCTGGTAAACACTTTTAACTCTTTAATAAAATTTAGATTACCAATATTGTAAATCTTATCAGCTGGGACCCAATCGCACCAAATTTACATACATGCCTGATCATGCCAAATATTATCATCGAGGACCATTCGTGCAAAATCCTATATTCTAGGCGATAACTTGTCCAGCGATTAGCAATATTCTAGAACCAAAGTGACCATGCAGTTGCAACGGTGGACAGAAGAGGACAATTTATTAAAGAAAAAAAAATTCGAGCATTGAAAGTTATGTGATTTGCGATGAAGTACCTCGATTATTTTTTTTCCCAAGAAACAGACCAAAATCAACGATGCTCCAACATACCGCAATTGAAGATTAGGCAAGAGGTGCTGCAAAGTAAATAAAAAAGCTCGAGGTCTGTGACTGCAAAGACTGGTATGCATAAAGTTAAACACATTTAACAACACATCAACTTCAGCAAAAGAAAAAAAAAAGAAAAACAACACAGCAACCTAAAATGTTCCCAGATAGATTATAATGGAAAGGGATTCACATGCCAGCCAACAAACAGACATCATCATTTAGAAGATAGATAAAGAATCAAAGGTATCAAAGTTGTGTGCTTAATAGTAAAAGCAGTAAAATGCCCGATTCTCGGGCAGAGAGAGCCGATTCGAAGGGGAACATAGAGCATCCTCTCTCTAACCCTTCAACTAATTCTACATGGTAGTACTCAATATATCAAAGCTAAAACAGACAGACATTATCATAATTTTAAGCCTGCATGGAAGTATCCTGTCATGATGGAAGACATGAAAATTTCACCATGACCCTAGGTTTGTAGGTAAAATAAACAATATATATATATATTATATATGCATCTACAATACTTGTCCAAAACAAACTTGTTCGTCAATTAACAAGGACACGAAACAGAGAATAACCATCTTTATAAAGCTGATCCACAATAAAAAGTTACATATGCCAACCAAAAAAAAGGTTAATAAACCAGGGGACCAATACTACCAAAAGACGGAACCAGCAGGACTTAATAGTACCTCTCAATGTAGCTTCTAGTCCAATAAGTTCGCCATGACAGAGACATTTCAAACATTGATCTACGTCGTCCTAAAGAGTAAACAACTACTTTATCTACCGCTATTGAGAAACTAGTGCAAAGCACATTGTCACCAAAGAGATTCTGAAAACATAGCTTTTGCAAACAGGTTAACAGCCATTTACACACATACAAATAATAGTGCAGTGATGCACGTTCAAGACACAATTTCATAAGTCTTAGGCTACAACGTAGTTTTGATTCACGTAAACAGCAAACTTCAAGATATAGCGGTAAACAGATCCCATTCTAAGCCATTAAAACTTTTCTGATTCAAGAAGAGCCCTTACAGCCTTTTTGCATATTTTTTTTCAGCGAATGCAAATGAACATGCCGCTAGTTCCGGCTTTTGCATTTTTCCATGGCTCTTGGAGCTGCATATAAAAGGACAACTTTATTACAAACAATAAAAACCTATGAAACATAACACTTCAAAGAAGAAAACCTCTTTTTAGCCAAGGCACACAAGATCTTACAAACCAATATGCTTAAAAACAACCATGCAAAAACTCAACTAAAATGAAACTCGCCAACCTATAAGGTAAAGCACATCAACAATTAAATCAAGGTATGATTAAGTTATTAAGCCTAAACTCCTGTAATTTAAGGTATGATACTATGATTATCCAAAGGGTGTGATAAAAAGCTTTCACAGCAGTTTGATCTACAAATGTTGAACTTGAATTCTACCTACAAATAAGTGAATAACCCATTCTGAGTATCGACATTCTACAAATCTTGAGAAAAGCAGCTGTCGGTGACTGCAATGAAGAACCAAGAGACCGAGTAAAAGTCAAGAGACGTAAATTTAAACATAAAGGTTTAATATAAACTCTTCAATTGTTTTTTTTTTCTTTTTTATTAACATTGGCATGCAAGAGTTTTGATTAGAATATGCAAAAGAAAAAGCACAGAAGCATTACAAGCCCATAGAACTGCTCCATGGTAGAAAATTAGGCTATCACCATTAATTTAAACATGGTTTTCTGAAGAGCAAATAGCAAAATAAAACAAAGTAAGTCTAGCAGTCATCTCTATCAACTTATTGACGACTAAGACAAAACTATGAAGATGCATTATCAAACCTTTTGTAAACAACTAGAAAGTAGACTTACCAAGTCCAATAGCATCTGAACCCTTCATTATCCTCAGCCTCCTACAAGAGTCAGTAAACATTCTGCATTTCAAAGATTCAGCAGCAATCAGCATTAAGCACTGGAAACTATTAGCTAATAGTAACTAACAACCGTCTCAGTAGAAGAGGGATAATAGCCATTACAGTATCTCGGGCAAAAAGTATAATCTTCTTATTTCTATGCTGCGGTTATACAAGAATAGTCATTTCCATTTTATAGACCACAAAAGTATGCATAATTAGATACTCACTCCCATGGCACATCCCCAACGAGCATCCAGTCACCGTCCTTGTCTTCATAAGTAAGGACATATTCAGAACCATGAAGTAGATCCATTAAGTGACTTTCGCTAAGTCCATCTCGTCCTGGTATTCCATGAGATCCGCATTGACCTAAAAATGCGGAACTTACAACAAGTAAACTCCTTATGATTTAGCACATTCTTATGAACTACAATTACATGAAGAGAAATTCTGGCCAAGAATTGAGAATATTATCTAAATAAATAAGCCTTGAAGTAGCAGTTGATCTGCAGTTCATCTACATTCTCCAGCTCTTTGAGTTAAGCTACAGGGAATAGTTAACAAAACGACAATGGTGATTGCACAAACAAATAACAAAAGATATAAGCACAAGCATGTCTATCTTAATGACAGGCTGCATCATTCATCTAGCAACTCAGGATTTTATAACTGCAACTACATCTAAGATAAAAGTATATTATATAAGCAAAAAAGAATGGTAAATGACTAATTATTCCACAAGTCAGCAAACTGGTTTAATAACCTTCAAGATACAAAACAGCCTCTCTCAGCATCATAAATGCCCGAGTCAGTTAAAGAAACAACAAATATGCCTAAGCAGCATAGAGCAATCAATCTCAGATTCTTGAAAGATGCTTACACAACTAGATGATCATTACCAACTTAAGGTTTTGATGCACACAGAAGGTAACTTAACGTTCAATCTTGCAACCTAGTGTTTAACATAATATGCTAAGACTTGAAACTTCAAGACAAAGCCTCTGGATATCAATAGACTTCATGAATATGGCATTCTCCTTGATTGTAGAAAGTGACTTGAATGCAAATAACTCTTAATTTGTGGCCAAATAAAGCTGGTAAAATTCTAATAGGCTTTTACAATTTCAGGTTAGGCAATACCAATAAATTTAAATAAGACTCAAAGCTAAAGCAAACAATAAATACATTTGTAACTTAACTCAAAGAACAGTTTCACGCAGATTATGCAGAGACGGGCAGGAGAGCAGTTGCAAATTTCTGAGGTGGTAGCTGGCAATGCCCAAAGGCCACCATGTCTGGGTGGGGGCTCCGAAGAACAGGGTACATCTGTGCCCGAAGCGTCCAATGGTTGGCTTAGAACAGAGGTTTCATTATCTCAAAAAAAAGGCCTTAAGTCATTATTCTCCACAATCAATCCCATCTTCACACTTCCTTTAATTCGAGTACCGTGAACACAATGAATTATACAAGCCAAACAAAATTGTTTGCCATAGATAAGAGCAAGAAGAAATGGAAGAAAAGGCAGAGCTCACCGATAGTAAAGCAGCTGAACATCTTCTCAAGAGCTGAAGAGAGCTCCTTGTAGTTGGAATACAGCTTGAGATCAACCTTCCTTAGGTATGGAGCACCGTCCATGCTCACCTTGACGTAGAGACAGCCAGGAGCTTGCTTTACCTCACCATCCTCCTTGCCCTTCAATTGATTTGCTGCCATTGTGTTCTTCCTGTAGCTCCTGATTGGTGGCCAACCAACTACTTGAGCCCTGTTTCATATGCACAAGGAAACAAATACAGAATTATAAATCTCTCTAACTTTTTAAAATATGATTCAGTTAATCGTACTTAGCAGCTGGAGCACCGGTGGGAGACGCTTGCGGCTTCTTCTCCGGCGCCTTGGCGATGACGGCCCCACCGGCTGCAGCATCCTTCACCACATTCACAGCGTTCTTCTTGTCGATGATGGCGTCGCAGAAACCGCGTTTAGCTCCAGCGGACGAGAAGGTCTTGAGGCCGAGGGTAAAGCCTACGGGCTTGGTGCGGTCAGGTGATTCGGAGCCAGGAGGGCCAAGGCGGAGCTCGGTGGCTCTTAGAGCAGCGCCGTCCTCAGAAGAGCGGTGCCGCCGCCGGATAGCTTCTCGGAGGAGGATGCCTCCGCCAGGGGGGCGAAGTAATTATGCTCGAGAGGCGGCGACATGGGATCAGTCGGCGAGCATGCGTGCGAGATGGACAGTGAGTGAGATGAGAGATCAGAACTGAACTTTTTCTTCTAGAGAGAGAAAAATATGAGAGAGAACAAGACAGAGGTTTGTTTTGTGCTGGGAACGAAGGTTCCTAACTATCTATTATAATAGCCTTTTCGCATGGTGTAATTACTAATTTTCTCGTAATTAGGAAATTTTTTGGGTAAAAGCTTTGCTTTGACATAAAATTTTATATTTGAACTTTTTTATTATTTAATATATGATTTACTTATATTTGTGTTAATATATATTATTTTTATATAAATAAATTATTATTTTAACTAAAATACTTCATTTTATTTATTTTAATATTTTAATATTATATATAGATTTATTTTTATTACAAGTTTGATTATCGCATCGAGTCCCATTCAGCTAAAAGATTGTGTACATTATATCATTATATATGCTTCCAAAATCCGCTTTCAATTGTATAAATTATATCCTTTCAAACTCGCTTTGACGATACTTTTTATTAAATTTATGTCATTATACTAATTTTGCACCTTACAATATCCATACATTAGGTTTGTTTTAATAATATACTAAGATATAGAATATTTCTCACTCATACTAAGTTATAAGATGCTAAAAAGCTAACATTTTTGTACTTTCACATCTTTAAATTGTATCAATTTTTGTACCCTATATCTAGTCTTGATAAAGAAGTTTGCACGAGCTAAGTACATCTCATATATCCATTTATCCCAAAATTTATGAAAGCATAAATCTTGGTGGTTGGAATTAATTATGATATATAATAAAAAATTAAGATCTAACCTCTTTGATAATATTTTATGTGATTTATGCGTTACATTAAAAAAAAAATTATTGTAGATATAGTATATAATTTCTCTCTAAGTATAATTAATTTTTATTTTGTATTTATTACATGTGGATAAATTTATATATGTAAAATATCTATAAATTGTAATATTATGACCTTTTGGTTTCCCCTAATAATTAAATTAATAAAGATAAAATTTATTATATTTTAGTCATGAATCAATTTTAATAATTAATTATATTATATATGACATGAGTAAAGCAATATATAGCATAAATATAGGTGACGGAAGGTGTCATGTGACACCAAACTAATTTAATACCCTATTTTATATATTTATCGATAAATTTTGGCGTTAAACAAACACTATCCATAATAGCATAGAAATTAGTGGTTGAGAATATTATGATGAGGGGACGAAAATTGTTTAATAAGATAAATTTGGTCAAGTGGAATTCATTTAGAATTTGATTCATTTAGGACGGTGAAGTACGGACATATCAATTTTTTTTATATATAATGTCCAATACAAACACGTCACGGACAAGACCAGACATGTTAGAAAAGCGCCCAAAAAATAAAATTAAAATATAAAAAAATTAAACACGTGTATAGTACACGCCATACAATAGCACAAATTTAATTTTTTTAAAAAAAAAACAATTTTTGAAAATATTTTAGATAAATAAATTATTATATAGTATTAACAATACATAATAGTATATAATATAATATAATATACTCAAATATTATATTTTTTATTTTTATTAATTTAATTAGAATGTTGTTGTTTAAATTTATCTAAAAGACGTAAATATTATTATATATATAATTATTATTATTAAATATTATTATATTTTACTAATATTTAAAATTTTAATATAAGTTATTTTTAATAATTTATATTTTTTATGCCATATCCGAGCCGTACATGTGTTGTGTTATGATTTTTTAAAAAATTGTCATATTTTACGTCCATATCATATCATGTTTTCATTGTCGCGTACCTGTCCGTACTTCCTACATTAAGAGTGTTAATCAAAGGAGTTTTGCTAAAAAAGTCCCAGCTTTGTTATAAATGGAACAAATCAACCATAGAAATGCAAAAAAAAAAAAAAAAAAAAAAAATTTGCTAACCAAAAAAATTTTTTTCTCCCCCAAAAACTTTTTTTTTCCCCCTCTAACACTTTTTTTTTTAATTTGGTAGGAATATTTTGTTTGTTCGTCTGGAACACTTCAGCTAAATCACAACGATACAAGTTGGCAATATTACACGTTCGTCTACAATACTGAATTACACAGCTACAATAATTTGGAGTATTCGAATATAAGTTGTTTTGAAGAAATTAAAATAATATGTCCAGAAAAAGTTGAGATAGCATACCTAATTTGTATAAATTTTAAAAAGTAACTTTTTTTTTTAACATTATCTCTTAATTAAATGTAGATTATTTGGCCCATGCTGAGAGGCACCGGCACCTACGAAATTTTATTCGATGGAATATAGATTAGTAGATTCGTCTGTAAAATATTTAAACACTAATAAAAGTGTATAATTATAAACATATTGCCTGAGCATTGTTAGAACATATAAGTCAACAACTAAAATTTGATGATAAAATTAAAATGAGTATTATCTAAAAATTTAAATGCTATTATGATAATGTTAAGCTGCTGACTAGTATTGATTATTCTCATAAATCTTTTTTAAAAATGTAGATATTTTTTTTTTTTGGGGGGGGGGGGGGAGGGGAGATTTACTGCTTTTGAGGGGGGACGCTACCGACAGCTCACTGAAAGTTCTCGGCAAGTGCTTCAGATAATGTTTCTATTTTTATTATTTTTTAAGTAAATTTTTAGTTTTAATTTGCCCTTTAAGATAAAGTCGTATAATTTTTTTTTGGAAGAATTATATTTGAGGTCCAAATTTATAATTTATATTGTATTTGAATTTTGGACTAAGTTTCAATTGCAGTTAAGTTCTTTTACGGAAGATATCAAAAGTTATTAAGAAGATTTAAAAATTATTAAAAAAATATCAAAATATTATTTTTTATCAGAAATATTTTAAATATTGATACGAAGGTGTTAAAAATTACTAAAAGATATCAAAGTATAAGGTGTTGGATGTACGTCGGAGGCGTCAAGGTGTTAAAAATTCATCGAAAAATATCAAAAAAAATAAAATACAATATTAAAATAATATGAAAGAATTACATAGAAATTATTTGTTATTTTTACAAGAAATGTTCAACATTACCGTACGAGATGGGTTAGGCGGCGCACGGTACGGTCGGCTTAGCCAATGGGTAACTTTGGTTAGAAAATAATTAAAGTAGGTCAAGACCAAAAAAAATGATTAAAATAGGTTAAGCTCTGGATAATTCGCTTGTCTGTTACTAGTGCTGCATGCGCGATAATTTCTCGTAAAATCAATTATTTAGTTATATGATCTGTATATTATATATCACTTTACAAAATACATTATAAAAATATTGTATAATAATTTATAATACAATATTTTGAGGGAAAATTATTTGGTTGTAGTAAAAAAATAAAATAAAACTAAAAATTGTAAAATAGATTAAAAAATATCTAAAGAAGAAGCAGCTCTTACGACCACAACCACGGTGAGGCTGCGGAGGTACAATAACACTATGTGGTGCAGCATGGGCACGATGACGACGTGAGATCGCTCGAGAGGAAACGAGGGAGCGGCAGTAGAGAAAGATCAAACAGATGTTGTAACAAAAATAAAGATAGCATAGATTATAACTAGTAATTATTGTTGAATTATTATAATAAATTTACTATCCACCATCTACTAAATAAAATTTATATCTTAAAAATATTGGATGCTAGAATAGCTAGCTTTTAAATATCTATAATTTATAAATTATTAATAATTTATGTTATCAAATATAAATTATATAAATTCAAATTATTTATATAAACTATCCAAAATTAGTGCAACAAATGGTGTATTTACTTGTGATAATTACTGGATACTGCCTGCGGTAACTTTTCCTCTGCTCTATGTATTGAATTCAAAGGTAATTATTTTAACCACACAGTAAATAATGGTGAAAAAGCAACGCAGCTTTCTTTCTAGCCTTTCTACGTTGACTGCCGAACTGATCCCATGACGACCCAAAGCGCCGTCATCATTATATCCCACAGCAGCAGCAGACAAACAGCATCCTACGGCCATTTTCGTTCCGTTAAAACAAGCGGTCCAGATTCAGACACGTCTCTCCGCACAAGATTAAAGGACTTATTTCACTAAAAAAATTACTCGACTCGATTATTTTTACCTAACTAATTTTAAAAAATATATATATATATTATTAGGCTATCTTCTTATCTAAATGAAAAATCTATTTTCTTGAAAAGGATGGATAAATTTTTTTTCTTAACTAATTCTTCCAGAAACAACAATTGATCAGTAAACTAAAAATTTAGTATTTTTTTATTTAAAACTAACTATTTTTATAATAGTAAAAATTATATTTAAACTGATTATTTTTAGCCGGCAGTTAGCAGCATTAACCATAAATTCATGCCGCACTATAGATACGTAAAAAAAAAAAATGTCTGCAACTAGTTACAAATCCTATGGAGTAGAAAGCTTCGACAATACTAGCCGATTCGACCTGATCCGAATGCTCGAATAGCATCGACCGACCTATCTGAATAGCACAAATTTATCTGATCTGTACAGTTTGACCTATATACTATTTATCACGCATTTAAATTCAGAGCCACACACACGAACGTGACTGTGATGTGCTGGTGTTTTGGCCAGACGGACCAATTGTAATGTAATTTTTGTATTTTGTTTTAAAAAATTATATAAAAAAAAAATTAAAAGATAGCGAAACAAATACTACAATTATTTTTAATTAAAGTTCAAAATTACAAGACTACAAGTATAAACAAAGTAAGTTAAGATTGGTTTTACAAATAAAGGACGCCCCGCATCGTTAACGGGGTGGGACCGGCGACGCACGGGAGGGAGGGGAAGTGCGTGCGGAGGAGGATGGGACCCATGGACGACTTATGATCGTCCGATCGGAAAGGGACGGCGGTCGGAAGTTTGGGACTCTTGATTTAGGGGCCCGAGCTGGGATCGCCTCTATCACACCACCCTGCGCTCTGCATGCGTAGTGTGATGGTGCTGCTTGTCCCCTGCTTGATCGTCTTCGTGTCACCTCATGAATTGACAGCTGAGTGCGATTACAGTTTATTTAATAAAAAGAAAATTGCATATGAGCCTTTATTTTCAGGTTCGATATATATCAGTCTATAAAAATAAAAAAATATGCGTATGATAGGGCTCGTTATTATATCAGATGTTTTTGACAGCACATGCACATTGTCACGTTGGATATTTTCTTAGTTTTCAAGGATTTATATGTACAAACTTTAAAAACGGAAGCTGATATATAATTTTTTCTTTAATAAATGTTTGTATACCAACGAAAAAAAATAATAATAACAATAATTGCATATTATTCCTCTAAAAATAACAGCGACACGTTTCGGTCTTCAAAAATATACAACGTGGCGGTACACGACCGCACCACATCAGTATGTAATGTATTTTTAGGGGCTGAAATATAAGAATGAAACTCTAGAGAATTAATATGCAAGTCTAGTGATGGCGAGAGATCGGGTCAGATTTCAGAGCATTCGAAGCCGACCTGATTAGATTCGGATTAAATTTTAGAGTCGGATTTGGATTTCGGTTATTTTTTTCAAAATTCATGTTTGAATTTGTTTATCTTGGGTTGGCTTCGGATTCGAGAATAAAATAAGAATAGAGCCCTAGTAAATCGTAATACCAGAAATTGTAGCATATTTGATATTTTCCCCTCCAAAGAATAGAGCCCTAGTATTTTACTCAAAATAAATTAAAATAGAGCCCTATTAAATTGAAGGAAGGGTTAAGTGGGGGCAATTTGAGCTTGAGATAGTACGTCCCACGTGTCGGCCAGAGGCAGTTCCCACTTCACACTATTCTTGAAGTGTGGTTCTTTACTTTTACTTCCTAAAAGACTCCTATATTACAGACAATTACGGTACTGCCACGCTGAGGATCAATAATTGTGCCCATGCCAGGATGTTACCCGTACGGTGCAACAGATTTGATTCTACAAGGTCATTCTTGTCAATTAAGAAATCGATATTTTCTATTGGATTCTCCGAAATTATATTTAACTTTTTTCGACGTAAATAAATTAGCAGATGAAGGTTTAATACCATCATTCCTCTTAATTTGTTGACCTAAATTTTGGATGAAGTAATTTTTAGCCCTTAGATACATATTTTCTCACAATTGTTTTTAAAGAATTCGATAAACTAAACAGAACTATTTGTAATTATTTAACTTGTGCAAGTTAAATAGGCTCCTTTTTGTTGGTGTTCTTTCTTTCCTTGTAAGTGGCCTACAAAGATTAGAACTTTGATAATATTAAGAGTACAAGACAATGACTACTCTTGCTATCCACTATCTTTATTGCTACACTTGGCTAGTTTTTCACCCATGGACCTCATGAAATAGGAGACATTAATGTGAGTGGGCATTTACGTTTTTACGCCCTCATAATTCGAAATTATATTATGTCTCTAATTCGAAATGATATTTTTATACCTTATTGATCCTGTAAATAATATTATTTTTGTCATTTTTTTTCGAAAGACGAGAGTTAATTTGACGATGATAGTTTCGTTACTTCACACAGTGAAAAGGCATCATATTTCTGCATTTCGAATTATAAAATTACAAATGCCCCTATGTTCACAATGAACACAATATTGTGCCATTAACCTATAGGACAATTCTTTTTGGTATGTTTATGTAATATAAACTGTACATGTTTATGGCCGTATCTTCAAAGGAATTGAAGCAATTAGAACTCACTTTCTTTTTCGATATGTAATGTCTATGTCCGAATGAGACGCTTCAGACAAGGTACCTCAATCCTTATCAGAAAGAAGGGCTTTTGCCCGGCATTGAGATTAATCACGTAGTTTTCAATGTATAAGATAATAAGATAAGAAATAGTCGCCTATGGAATTTGATAAATGATATTGTATTAGTTTTGACAATTAATCATTTGAGATGGTTTTCAACGAAAAAACAGTATGTTTTGCATAACAGTTCCTTTATTTGTGACCGAAGACTAGAATGATAGGTCCAACACAGACAAGTCAAGATCAGGCTTCCTAATGGAATGTTTAACCGCATCTGATGATATAATGTTGCCCACGTTGTTTGTTAGTGCTTAGTCTTTTTCTACTATAAAAAATCTAAACATCCAAACATACACGCTTAATTTTCGGATTTTTGCTTTGTTTTAAGACAACTGTGACCGATGCTAGTTTGTGTACGTATCAAATACGGGTAACGTTCATTGCTATTTACTGCGCCAACGAACTTGACTCTTAACACGCGTCATACCTAACACACAGCTCATAATATTACTTAGACAACAAACCATGTTATCATCTATATTCAAAACTGTTGGGCTCGAAAATGAGTACGAATTGGTCGGAGAGATGGAAAAAGTTATCATTGACATAGACGGATAACTTCTCTTTTATTTAATAATTAAAATCCAATGTACTTTAAGTATGAGGAATCTATAAATCTATTTAAATATTAAAAAGTGGATATGTAAAACAAAGATATTTGCATGAAAACCCCAATATTTCTTCTTCCCTTTCTGATTCTATATAGCAGCAAAGATGGTGATGACCTCCAACAACGGCCGGCCGCATCAACAGCTTGGAGCAATGAAATCAAACTATCCTTCAATTTGAAATTGAAAGCATCCAACTTTGCTTCTTTATTGTTGACTTTTTTTTTTTCTTTTTTTTTTTGGGATTAACGTGAAGTTTGAGCCTTTTAAAGCTCTAACTTTTACAATATTTAAACTAGATATGAAGCTTATCCGTACGATCTAGCCGACGGGCCAAATTACAATCGGGACGGTCAGTGCGGGCTGCGTGCTAGTTTTACGTATTTAACTAAACTAGGGCTCCTTGACTTTCTTTGCTTGCACCTAAAAGATATTCCCATTGGAAGCAAAAATTTACTTTTAATGTTGGTTTATGTTTGAAACATGTGTGACATATATTTATAGTGAAAATAAAATAGGGATAAATTGTATCATGGGGAATGCTATACGACCCGACCCCATAACCTGAGTTCAGATCGATCGCGTGCTTCCTGCACTTCGGGATCAATAAAATAGATCCCAAGGCGCGGAAAACGTGCGATCGGATGGTTTTTCGGGTTATAGGGTTGGGACGTTTAGCTTTTTCCTTATATCAGATAGATAATAGGAATATCGTTGTTTGGTTTGGTTATATGTAAACCAGTGGCGGAGTCAGAACACCAAGTTAAGTGAGAGCAGGTAATCACATACTATCCTAAATATTTAAATATGAAAATTGTTTTTAAAATAATTTGGCACCTTACCCAACTTAGTTTAAAAGAAGGCATAGTTTGGTGGGATAAAAAAATCTAAAAATTGTTGGAGAAATAATTTATTTCTGTATGCTATCAATTGTATCCATTTTGTATATATACGGTTGGGTTTTACTTTTTGACTATAATTTCAACCTAATATTTACTGATAGATTATGATTAAAAAATATTATATGTAATAATACGTCTGTTAGTAATCAAATAAATTTCGTCTTATTATCTTATATATATATATATATATATATATATATATAGAAATCTATGTAATAGAGAATCTATAATCGAAAACCCAAGGAGGATGGGTAAACAGGGTGTGCTCGAATTATGAATTTCATACTGATAATCTCATTAAAAGAAAACAAAGGCAATCGGCGTGTTTCACTCCTATCACAACGGTACAACCCGTTTGTTGTGAGAGTTTACAAAACCAAAGCTTAGGTTACAATGGGCTACTTTGTAGGGTTTAAGCTTCGGCGTTTAAAGGCCGGCCCACGAGCGCGCATAAGCTGCTTCCTCGAATCATCATTGGGCGAGAACAATATGTGTCCCATATTTCCTGGTAAAAGAAATCTCATGGAGCTTGGGGATATAAAAGAACGGTAGCCCCAGCGTTTGAAGTCACGCAGCTGCGTGGTGAGCACAGAGCGAACTATTCTTTCGCCTTTTACTAAAGAATACCGTGTGCTAGCCACTTAAAGCAGCATATTTCTATTTTTGGAGGGCTAAATCTTTTTTCTAAGGGATTTAGCCCTAACAATTCAAAATAAAAAATTTGATATTAATTTAAATGATTTTAATATGTAGTTTAAATTTTTTATAAAAATATTTTAAAATAGGAAAATTGGTTCAGATCGGAGATCTGGGCTATGCGAGCTGCGCCCATCTCTCGACGGAGATGCTTTGATCCAAAGTTTGACATGGGGTGGTCCATGGTGGGCAGCAAACAAGATTCTGGCTTTGATTCATGGGTACGTGACAAACCCCTGATTAGGTAATTATGACATACAGCCTCCCCACCTCCCTGAGGAGATGCGAGCGTTTGTGGCGGACTATTATTGTGCGAGCAACGGGCTTTGGATATGCGCTAAGATCCTGCTGTTTTCCCCTCATTTCATAATTTCTTCGATTGCAACACAATATGGGTGAATCCTAGCCTTTGGCATCCCAGACACCTTTCTTGTAAAGGCTCTAATTCATGGAGCCTTTATAGTAAAATCTACATCATGTGGAGAGCTACCCAGCGAATGATCCGCTACATGGACAGGGATTTTGAAGCTAAATTGTCCAGAAAAATTAAATATCTTGTATAGCTAGGCTAGCTAGCTTTTCATGGAAGGATGATGACTAACAAGCTGCGTGCTGATAGAGGAATTGCGAACAACGCTCTTTGTCCACGTTGTCTATGCATGAGGAATCTATGCTACATCTGTTCTGAGATTGGGGTCGCCGATATATTAATCGTTCAAGATTGGCTGTGCTTTCGTATGAGAAATCAGCAAGTTCAACTATGTGTGGACCAAAGTTAGGGTGGTGTGTTTGTCCAACGCTTTTGGCACCTCTGGCTTTGGCGCAATACGATCATCTTTGAGGGGGTTCGTGATTAGCCACTAAATCTCTTCGATTTAGCTATTTTCTTAGAGAAATATTCTCGAGCTTTGATCATAACATGTGGCTCTATTAAAAATAAAATCGCTATAGGTGGGGTAAAGCTGCGTCAAGAATGGATTAAAATAAATATGAACGGCTTCTCTATCGGCGGCAGCTGGTGTTCTCCGAGACAGTGATGAAAATTGGGTTCTACGTTTTGTGTTCCATGGAGATACTGCTTCAATTGCTCGTTCTGAACTGTTTAGTATCTTCTATGGACTGACGTTGCGTGGGATGAAGGATATAGAAAGGTTTGCTTAGAGTCCGACTCATTGGAAGCAATCTTTAAACTACAAAGGGACGTTCTACTCACCGATGAGGACCTAAGTCTGTTTAAGAGAGTTAATGAATCGTGACTGGGTTTGCGCTGTTTCACATGTTTATATGGAGCGGGATATATGTGCTGATCGTTTGGCCGCTTATATAGGCTTTCCGGGTTTAGATATTCATAGTATTCATTCTTCTACATCAATAACTTGACTATGATAGAGCTGGTATAGTTCAACCACGTCTTGTGTCCTGTTGAGCTTAGCTCATACCAAAAAAACAAAAAACAAAAAAATCCTTGATCGCCAGTTTCAATTCATGAATTCTTATCACCAAATTCACTCTATTGAGTTGTATCGTAATTCTAGTTCCATTTCCTGTTTACAAATTCTCATGGCCAATTCTACTCTATCTGAGTTATAACCTCATCAGGATGAGACTGCTACATTCTAAGAGAGATTTCAGTAACGCAAGAGCGAATAGATCACCCTCTCCTCGAGTTGTTCATATCTTTTTATATCGAGTATGCTGGTTCGGCTTACCAAAGTATGCGATTGTTTTCAGATGCAACTGTTGACAGTAAATATAAAAAGATACGAATATCTGAAAACAATTGCACACTTTGGTAAAGTCGAACCAGCATACCACAGTTCTCCATAAGATTGAGAAATCTGGCTAAGCGGGAGATGCTGAAAAGCTACACTCTGCTTATTTCAAATACATGTACTTCTTATTAGAGTACTCTGGCGAAGTTGCTAAAATTAAGATTTAAACACTAGATTATCGAAAAGGTAGAATAATGTCAATAGAAAGTATTTGATCTAGATAGTTTCGTTGGTTCTGTGTCTCGGAACTTCTGTGTACATATACTATGCTTGCATTTGAGTTGAAGTAATAATAAAAATAGTCAATGCTACCATGAAGATGACGAGTTTGCTCCCTTATTTGCCATCTCTAAAGCCTGACATGGACGGGAAATTGTTATAAACGAACTCAAAAGTCTCTCTCAACCAGCCGAAAACCCGACTTGTGGCACGGGGAGTCGAAACCAAGACAGGGAAGCTTCCTGAAGACAGTCCCACCACTGCGACCCCCCGCCAACCCCAGATGCAATAGATGTAAATCAGAGAATAAACTGATTAAGTAGAATCCATACTCAATACCATATCACATGACAGATGGCCATGTGGATGTACAACGAGCTCAAACTTTTGACAGTTAAGTGACCATACCTCATTCTGGTTGAAGCAAGGATATTTCGATTTCCTGAAGCGACCTGCCCTTTGTTTCTACCACATTCTTTCTGACGAAAACTGCTGCGATTACACAAAATGTTGCAAATATAGAAACAAGATTGCCCTGGTTGCTCCAACAACCTCAGGAATAGCAAACCAACAAAGAAATTCACCACCTGAAAAAGTTCTCATCATCAGCAACAACATTGTTCGCTTGAACAAATGATAATACGAAAAAATTATACAAATTACACTTGAGGTATCACTTTCCCCACCTCACGTTTCACAAGTTAGATTTAACTCAGATAGTTTTTTGACTATGAATCCATCTTGCACCTGCCTTCCAATTAACCAGTCACATGAGCTAATTTTGGGGAGCTTTGGGGAGGTTAAATGCGAAAGTGAGATGGACAAAGTGAAACAACCTCGAAATGCGGCGGGTAAAGTGTAAGTTACTCTTGTTATAGAATGGCTCAAGTTACTAATCATGTGAGTGATTAAGCATAAGAGCAGATACATGCTGGAAAATGGTGACTGGTACAGCTAAGTGCCAACTTTCAGTAATCAGTAGCACAAATACAAACTTCAAAAAAGTCGAACAAACTCCAAAAATAACTTACACACCTTTATAACAATTGAATAAAGTCAAACAAACTCGAAATAAATGGATCACAGTAACAATAACGATGATAACAACAATTGCAAAGACAATAATAATAATTGAACAAAACGGAATCAGGGCCCTTATTGTTCTATAACTTTATACACCTTTATAGTTGATACTGAATGAGAGATTTAATTTGGCAAATAGTACCCTAATTTATTGTTATGCATATTCCCTTCCCTTTTTTTTTTGAGATTATCGTCCAAAAATCCTACACGTTATCAGCGCATTTTGACCGATTGTCATAACAGTTAACGGACGATACCTATCATGTTCCACTGAGTCCCAGCCTTTCATCCTGTATCAGTCCAAGGACTTTTGTTATCCTCTACAAGGTGTAGATAATAAATATCCTCCATGCCCTTGCAGGTGGTGTTTGCAGTATTCAATACTAAGATCTCCGCTTCATGAGATGGAAGCCCCACCCAACATCCTAGGCGTCCTGGACGCATGTTATTTTCTTTGTGCAAGACAAGAACCTAATTTAGCAACAACAGTTGACACCTATCTGCTCTACTGCCCAGAAATATTAATGGATTGATAAAATGAGTTTAAAAGTAGAAAAGCAAACATACAACAAGGTTATTATCCAACATGGTGTAGGAAAGAGAATTTACCCAATGCGCACACATGCAAATGGCCATAGCTTTGGCACGGATCCTGTTAGGGAATATCTCAGGTAAAAGAAGACCAGGAACTGGCCCTGCTCCTAATGCAAAAGCTAGAACAAACCTGCACACACAACAAAAAAGTAATAAAAAACTGCAGTGTGATGATACTTATCTTTGAGTAAGTGTAGGAGCAGAAAAAACATTCTCAGAAAATGTAAAAGTTGGCTGAAAGTTGTGTGCAAGTTATGCTCACTCATTTAAAGTATGGATGCTATATTCAAGTTCTCCGAATTTCAGTGTCTACAATTGCAAAGACCAGCACTAGGCCAAGCTATGATTGAATGCTTATGCATAATGTTTAGAGAGTGGTAAGCACTATTTATAAATTAATGCTATAGAGTCGACTCACTATCCCACCCAGTCATCTACCTTTGAACTTCTTATTGCTCTGTTTGAACTTACCCATGCTTCTGAGTTAAAGTTATAGTTGCTTCCAATGGAATTTTTCGTTGAACTTGTAGTAGGAGCAACACAATTTCCAACTGGAAGCAACTAAGTTTAATTAGAACTAGCGGTTGCTTCAATTACAGCAATAACAACTTCCATAGTAGGTGATAGGTTTGATAATGAATGGGCTCTATAGCATTATTGTTATTTTATACTTACAAAAGCATTGAACCAACAGATAGGTACAAGGTTCCAGAACCTAAAATCGGAATACTTGCAGCAGTGACTTGAAGACCCATTGCTACAGCCTGATTTTCAAATAAGAAAAATTAAAGAAGTGTTGACGAGTCAGTACCGAACACTATGATATCATTTAAAATAAGTGTTCACCTACCACCTTTCAGAGGATAAATGCAGTCTTACCATAATAAGGAAACTCCCCAAAAGAAGCACCTTTCTCCCCAATTTATCCATTAGTGTCATCGCTATGACTGAACCTGAAAGTTGCATTAAAAACAAATAAACATTAGTTGCACCATTTTGCAATCAATCCCAGGCAATGGAAATGTAATTACCCAAAAAGAATTTAGAAACATTAGAATGAACTTTACCTGATAAATTTGCAAACCCTACACACATGTTGGCAAGGTTTGAGGGTACCCCAACACTCTTAAAAAAGGTCGAGGAGAAGTAGAACACAGCATTTATGCCTGATAACTGTTGTAAAGCAAACAGCGTTGTTCCAATAAAAACAACTGTAACAGGAGAGTGACTTAAAATGAACAAGACAGACGTAACAATGCTGAATTGAATTTTAGCAAAAAGAATATAAGAGCAAATGTATTCATCTGCAAAAGGAATAATGCCTCTAGAATGACGACCAAAGAGCAATTCTGAGAAGCTTATGCTTTCAGCATCGTCCCCTCGATCCAGACGAGAAAGTTCTGCGATTGCTGATTTCACATGAGCCCCTCCAAAAAGTCTTTCGAACTGAGCCTCTGCTTCTATTATTCTTCCTCGCTGTAGTTGTGACATGTTTGAAAATTTCAGTCATTGAAAGATGCTACTCGAATATCTCAAGGACTATGAGCATTTCAAGCAAAAAGATATTCCTTAAGTTACAGCAAGCAAAAAGTGAAAAGGGCTGCATACCTTATAAAGCCAATGAGGACTCTCTGCACAGAACTCCATTAATATCGCAAGTAGAACAGCAGGAATAATGGAGACCCAAAAACAAGTTCTCCACCTGTTAACATGTGACTAGGAAGTATTAGGCAGATAAACTAACCAGCAAAATAACGTCAGGCCCAAGGTGAGTAAGCTTACCATCCAGTAACATCCTTGACTGGGAAGCCTATGAAGAGTGCGCCTATTATTCCAAGACAAGTTGCAATTTGAACAAAACTTCCATATGTCCCCCTTACAAAAGGAGGAGATATCTGATTTCCAAGACGAAGAACCAACTTGACATTTATGCACCAAATACTCATACAAAAACTATCGAAACACTTGACAACACGGTAGTAGTACCTCTGTAACATATAGAGAAGCCACAGGTGGACCCAAACCCATCCCTAATCCAACTAAGAATCTACCAAAAAGCATTCCATCAAGATTGGTAGTTGTGGCACTGCAAAGACAAATTTGTAAAATGATTTCAATGCAAAAGTTGACATAAACAAAAAAGCATTCAAGCAATTCTGTTTCAGACAATTATATAGACCAGGGGAAATTTGGGATAAAAAATGACAGCAAAGACAGAAAGATAGCAATAATCAATGTATGGCTGGTTCATGCGACAAAAAGTTACCAAACGGCAGATTACAACTTCCATCAACCCACTTGATCACACAAAATCAATTTCGGGTGGAGCAAATCAAATGTGCTAAGAAAGACTTGGAAGGATTTTCAAAACCACAATATTGATATGATAAGAGCATTCAGTTTCTTCACATGTCTCTAAAATCGGTCTGCTTCCACACCACTAAACATACCTGACTGACGCCCCAATTATCATAGGCAGCGCACTCAATTGGAAAGCTCTACGCCTTCCGGTTCCATCTGCAATCCAACCGCTAAACATGCAGCCAATAAAAGCACCTGCAAGACACATGCTAACAACAAGTCCTGTGCAGAGAGCAGCCACATTAGCAACAGCAATTCACTTCAGCCTCGTCATTTCAGATAGCTAACGACAGCAATGAAAACAATCTCCAAACAGTGTACCTTCCTCCAAAGTGTTCCCAGTAAAACCGAGGTCTGCTGAGATACTCTCAAGCGGCTCATTGACAACCCTGCGAAAGACCCAAAAATAGGCATTCTTCCAAGGTACAAGCAAATAATTTTTTTTTAATTGTTTTTTCTACTAGTAAAGGTTGCATACCCAACATGATAGCCAAATAAGAAGGATGAGATGGTGGCAACACAAACGTGCGGAACTGAGAGCTTCCACGATGGGTTTCCATTGTCTTGCACAATACCAGTTGATAGTTTGCCTAGCAATTATAAATGAATGTCAGAAACTTTCTTGAAAATTCAAATAAGATAATTGGAGGCAAAAGAATCAACCTATGTCTCAAAGCAGTCAATTAAGAAGAAGAATATTAGTTCATAACCGAATTCAGATTCACTTTAAGTACTGTTTAAAGAGGTAACCTAGACCTTAACAATCAGTGCAAAAGATACAAACCCACCTACCAGATCCAACTATGGATTCGATATGAACCAATACATATACACAACAGAAAGCTTAGCAGTATATAACAGCTATCATAAACACAATCAAAGTGCAAAGTAAACTAACCAATAAACATAAAATGACAATTGCTTACGATGGGTAGGCGTGCGATAGGTGCAAAGCGGTCTAGACCCATGATGACTTAGAGGTGCCTTACTTGGTGTCATGCATTGTTCCACTGGGGTTAAGAAGGGTACGATTTTAGTTGGATAGTGCGGGGTGAGGTAAGTAGGTTAACACCGGGTTACCTGCTCTTTCCCATCTTACAATTATTAGCACGCATGACTGAGTATGCATGCATCGGGTGCAGTGTAGTCTTAACTCCACTAAGGTTTAAAGGTTCCAAATTTCGTAAGTCATCCATTTTTCCTACCGGCTTAAGTGGCGTCCACGTTTCTGTCCGATAAAACATGTTAGTAGCCTAACCCCGGGGGTACCCAACCCCTCTCATCTCAAAATGAAAAAAAAATGATTATGCCAAACTGATATTAATATTCATGGCAATCTAAATAACAGAGTTGCTACAAGAATCACGCTACTGTGGAACTGGTACCTCCACTACAATAATTATTGAAACATAATGATACTAATAACAAAAACTATATAGAGGGATAACGAGATCAAGACCTGGACTATTGTCATCCGCCCGCTCGACGTCCTCCGCTGGGTAATCCCTTGACGGCATCCTCTTGTACACTGAATGCCACCTCATCGCAGATCACCTCTTCACCAAACTAACATTGACCAGGTCAGTTTTCCTCGAGATCCAAAACTTCCCATAACAAAAAAAAAAAAAAAAAAAAAAATCCCATTCAATCTCATTCACCTTGGAGAGGGCATCGGGTGTCGCCGGAACTCCGACCTACGTGTGCCAGGCAACAGAAACAGCACGGAGTTAACGATTTCACGAGAAAGAGAGAGGACCACCGGCGGCGACAACTGTCGAGAGGCTAACGTGCGCCTGAGATGATGGTATTGGAACAAACCAGTGCAAAAATGAGAGAGAGACGAAAGGAGAGGCAGCCTGGAGCTTTCTAATGGCTAGTGCGTGTCGGAGCGGGTTACGTAGTCGATCTGAAAGGCTCGTTTCAGATCCGTGTGATTGATTAACGATCGGACGGTGAGGATTAGTTTACCGTAGTCTTTGCTGTTTATTAATAAAAAACTAAAAGTAAAAATAATGTAATTGCTGTTTATTATTACAAAGCAATTAGAACTTGATATTGAATATTTATTTTTCTTACTAAAATAGATTAATAATTGGGCAAATTCCAATTTTTTTAGAAAAAATTACTGTTCACCCCGCTAATTTTGGTATCGCATTCGATGCCCCCGAAAACACCACTGCGCACGCAGCCCCGCCACGTCGGACTGAAAACGCGTTTCGGAGCTGACAGTCAAAAACGGAAAACGGGAAGGCTGAACAGTAATTTCCCCTTTTTTTTTGATGAGTGGACCTCCCTTTCCATTTAGTTGGACCAAATTACTTAAAGTTTCAATCAAACAAATTTTCTTATCAGAACAACTCTTTAAAAGGTTTTTTTATCATTCAAAAATTTGTATAATATATATCACAGTATTTAGGTTGTTAAAGATTAAGAAAATGCTGTAAAAATTATATTAGTATTTTTTTTTTTAAAGAAAACCTGAAAGTTTGTTAATGCTTTATAAGTTACCGTCAAAAATGGTACAATCAATAATATATATATATATATATTATTATAATACTATATAATATATATATAATATCATACTATATATAATGAAAAATAAAATATTGTACAAAACTAATTTTAAAAAAATATATAATTACAGATTATTCCTTTCTTTTTTAAAAAAAGTCTAATAATAATATCGATTTTTAGAGGCCTCTATTGTCTTGTTCGGAGAGATGCTACTTGCCAATTTGTTCGGTAAGTATAAGTAGAATGTATCTCTAGACAAATTTCTAGACAATATGATAAGTATACGTTTGACTCCTTACCCTGCAAGGGAATATGTGTCCTGCAATTGGAAAGTGCTCATATCGTGAGTTTTTAGCGATTGCGGAGAAACTGGTGGCTGCGTATTACAGCACTCCACGTCTAGTTCTGAGGCAGACGTCAGGCTGAAATTTTACTTTCTGCGTGCATTCAGATTCAAAATAGACTGACAAGTGTCCGTAAAAAATTATAGTCCGCAAATGAACAAAAATTTAAATTTTTTTCTCGTTATCTTTAAAAAATAAAAAATAAATGTACGATGATAGCGATTGTATAACGAGGTGAGAGGCAAGTAAGGTGCGGTCTAAGCAATTATTCCTGAAAGAGACCAATTGCAAATGTACAAATCTCTGTCTACTGCCAAAAAAAAAACGAAAAAGAAAAAAAGAAAAAAAAAGTTAAAAAATTATTAGTGGTACCGTGGCTGTTTATGCGAGCACCTCCCAGTTCTCACATGAAGTCGCTGTTCTAGAGCAACGTGTCACGTCGCTATTGGCAGCTGGACTCGGAATGGAAACTGTTGAGCTCCGGTCCATTAATGATTTGCGTCCTCGTGCGCCCCCAACACACCGCACCCAGATCACACCTTCCGCGTTAGGTGCAACCGCACCTCTTTTTTCCAGATCTATCGGATTAAAATTACATATTTGATCCTTGCATTCAATTACGTTGGTTTAGAAGTTAATTTTGTGTATTTTGTCCTGCTATAGGTTTTAAATTTACTAGAATTAAGTAATCTTACTACTAAGTTTTCATAGACAAATTAAATAAAATATGAAACGACAAAGCTCAAAGATAAATCAAAGAAAATTAAAACATATTATAATTATGTATATATATAACAGTGCGAGCCAAGGCAAATCGAAGTTCGAGACAAATTACAAACACAAAATTGTTAGAAATAAAATATAAATACGTATATATTAATAGTAATATATATATATATACTATATTTAAATATTATATAATATATATAATATATAGTATATATTTATATATATATATAATATATATCTGATAAATTCTTTAAGAAAATATTTCTTCTTAAAAATGGAAATTAAAAATTAAGCATATATCGATATATTACTTTAACATTATAGAAATGATTGAAGATATCTTTTTTAAGTATTCAGATTCAGATAACAAAATTATTTATGCTGTCAAAACACATACTAAAAATAAATGAGTGGGTTCAACACTAAGCCCAATCCTCATGTTCAATCTTCCTCGCATGTTTAAACACCCAATAGCTGTCATTTCCAATTGCTCAGGCTCAATTGCTTTTATCTACACAATGTTTGAGCCAATACTTAACGCCTCCATCCCTCTATAAAATCAATCTCCTGGACGTTCACCCCTCTGCGGACAACTTCTGCTCCAATCGCTGAATTTTTTCCTCCCTCTTGCTCTGTCCCGCTTCTGATCCCCCGGCCAAGTATATCCCACAGCACTATACAACCTCCGACCTCCCTTCATATAGCAAGCCGCGCCACCGCCTACTCTGCCACCGCGGGTTACCACCGTAGCAAGTGGGGGTGGGGGGGCAAATTCGAAGGCGATCAAATCATCGGCGTCGAAGTTATACAATGATCTAGAGTAAGCAGTAGTCGGCAAAACTCAGGGGGAGCCATGGCTACCCCGTGCCCGCACGTAGCTCCGCTCCTTTATTAAAGTTTAATATAAAACTAGTTTATAAAAATTATAAAGAGAAAAAGTAAATTCGTATCTTTAAATAAGTTAAGTAATGAAAGATGAAAATTTAATGCACTTTCAATTCATGGGACTTGTAAATAGCAAGGTTGTCTGAGCCGAACTAAATTTCAATATATTCAAATTCGATACGTGTCTACGATGGTGTTATAAAGATCGCACTAATAAATATTTATTTATTATTTTTAAAAATAACATAAAGATAAAATTAAATATAAATTTTTTGGCTCGTACCGATTTGTGCCGACAGCTGTTGGAATAACCACGTGCCATTCAAATACCAACTAGCACCGTAAATCATAGTAATATATATATATATAAAATTAGTAAATTAACTCCAAAGTAATTTACATGTAATTCTAAAGTTTAAATTATAGTTTTACCTGCGGAATCGATGATCTTACCATTTTAGTGCCGAGCCGCCGTGCCGCCTGTACCGTAACGGTGCTGGTCTGCATATAATTTTTTTTTTAATTAAAATTTTTTTCTTTGAATTTTATATATTTTTTTAATTAGCCATATTGACATTTTATATGACAGCGAACAATATACTATATACTTATACTCTAAAATTCCGACTTTCATATTTAATATTTATTATTACTTAAAATAATTTTAATACTTTAAAAATAAAAAAAATTATACGAGTCGGCACGATTGGCAAGTCTCGAATTTTCAATCTACTGAAACTCGAATCAGCATAGAAACCTTGGTTTAAATTAACATCTTAAAATTTTAAAAGCTTATATAAAAATACCAATGCCGTTGGTTTCAAACTAATAGTAGGTCTAAAATGAATTAAAATTCTAAGTTAGTAGGCTATTTAAATTGTTTAAAAACGCCAGCGAAAATGCTGTTGTGTGCATCTAAATTAAACAAATATATATTCAACCTCATCCTCTGGTTCATTTTTCAAACTGATAAAAAAAAGAGATTCTTTTTCTATAAATAACACACAGTATAGAACAACTATGAACTATCTCCATACAAACTCAAAGTGGGCACAAGCTCCTTATTGCTTACACTGCTGTCTATAAATAATTTAAGGGGAAAAAAAGAAGCTAATTTCATATCATGATGCAAGTAAATATCAGTGAAAATAATTTTACAGTCTCAAACCATGCCGTCTTGACGATTAAACGATCCATTACATCCGCGCCCTTGAAGCTTGTGTAGACGGTTTTGGCAAGCTCTGTAAAAGAGTTAGGAAAAAAACAGTTAACTGAAATTCTACGGCAAAGTAGCTCGTCGAAGAGCCATAATAGAATCCGGGAGTTCATTTGACGCCTTCATACTTTGGGATGCAATTTTTGGTCAGTTTTGGGTTAAACTTTTGGGTCGTATAGCATTACTTAATACTTTTTACATGAATTGATAAGATCGTTGCAGACTAATGATGCATATGCTTCAGTAACAACATACATATTCATCAAGTGCTTGCAGATAAAAATTAGAATTAATCTGCTATAACTTAAGATAATAGTCGAGCATGCGAAGAAGGTGGAAGAATGGACAAGACTCTTACCAAAGGCAATTCTTTCTTTGCTCTTTCTTCCAAATATGACGAGGGCTTGAAAAAGCCACCATACATCGCTTCCCACTTTTTAAGTTGTGAACAGATATAAGCCGACCCAACTGAATCAGCCCAGAAGACGAGGCCTCCCCTTAAGATAAATAAAATGAGAAGTCAGTATCTTGAAAAAGCCGTTACATAACACTTAAGCGACCATAACAAGGCATTATATTTTCTTTATTTTGATATAATTAATTTTTGCAATATTTTTCCAACTCCAACGTGTTTGTTTCCTAAAATTCTATGATAATGTAAGTCAGGCACATTTTGAGGGGGAATAGACTCACCGATATTTGGGGAAACTCATCCCAAGAACAGATGCAATATCCAAATCAGAAGCTCGAACAACAACGCCTTCATCCAAAATTCTGCTTGCTTCATTGACAACCGGGAAGAAAATCATCTCCAGAATTTCTTGGTCACTTACGGTTATGGGCTACAACAAGTAATATGGTTACGTTAGACAAAGTTAATGTTTAGACTTCTATGCGTATGTGTACACACACAGATATATATATAAAGAGAGAGAGAGAGAGACCTTTCCTCCAGGCATGACATTAGCTCGCTTTCGAGATTCATTGATGATAGTTTGAACACTAGGGTCAGGCCTAGGTTTGCTGCCTTTTTCATATATATAGTAGCCCTTCCCATTTGCTTTCCCTGTGAATAGAGAAAATAAGTATGTTGCATATTAGAGAAACAAACATAAGCACAGCAAAATAAAAATCTATTTACTTCTTTACCTTGTTTCCCATTTTCTATCATTAACTCAACTAAATCAGACTCAAAAGTTCGACCCTGAAATGCAGTAGCAAATATTTTCTTAACTGCTAAGGCCACTCCGTATCCAGCAACGTCTTGAAGTCTGCCAAAAATGAAAGAACGAAAATAAAAAAGCATGAACGAAGCTATAAAAACTGTGCATGCAGAATTCCAGGCCAATTATCCATTTGAGTAGTAGTTCTGCTCTAAATATCCATTCTCACATTGAGAATTATAGCAGCACCACCTTTATATCTTATGCATAACAAGTAGAAATCTTAAGCAACAATTATAGCTTGCTTAATCTGATAATTAAGCACGTAGAGAATAGGTAGCCCGTTGCGAGTATTCAGAGGGATCTACCATTGAAGACAACAGTAAACACGAGACACTAGTTCATTCACTGAACACCTACCTCTGAAATCATTAGCCATGAGGCATTTAGGAGATAGTTATTGCTGGAATATAATACTGATAATGAATATAGATATGCTGTACGATGCATGAAAGTAGTAGCGAACTATAATCTAATTCAACAAGAATAATTGTTTGACAAATCAATCATGAAACTGTATTCCTCATAATTGATTCAAGCATCCCGGGTTCGACTCCAGGGGGCGTCTCTTAAAAAGGGGTGTGGGGGTCGAAGACCCCCCTGTACCTCTTGGGGAGTAGAATGGGCCCTGGTTTGAGATCCCTTTGGAGGCATGCACCAGAGTCTGCCCTACCCGTAAGGATGGGACCCCTCAACTGGTGGAACAGGGATCAGTGCCACCCGTGGGTTTACCTGTTACGACGGTCGCTCAAAGAGGATCGATTACGAGCAGGATTTCCCCACACTAATCTCAAAAAAAAAAAAAAAATTGATTCAAGCAGAAATGAGCAGTTACTAAACTATGAACGAAGAGTGCCCTTTTGGTTCCAGTTAATGTTCCGTGATAGCCTCAAAATGATGAGAAAGAAATTACAAGTGAAAATATGAAAAACAAAACAAAACATTGGTCTAACAGGCAAAAAGAACCAGAAACAGAGAGAACTTACTGAAACGGACCCATCGGCATGCCAAAATTGCTAATTACTCGGTCAACTCTGAATGGGTCTACACCTAAATGTACCAAGAGATGTGCTCCTTGGGCGTATGGGAAGAAGGCACGATTTACTGCAAAACCTACGCAATTACCAACCACAACAGGTACCTTCTTTATGATTTTCCCCACAGTCATGAGATCAAGAATTGCTTGTGGAGAAGTTCTCTCTGTCCGAACAATTTCCAGCAAAGGCATTATATGCGCAGGACTGCAGACACATAGGAAAGAGTATTGTCTCAAATATTGAAAATGTCGAAGTTTACCATCCAAAATTTTTTTTTTTTCCTCAGAAAACAAATACTACACAATTTGATTCGACATGACGTTAGACAAATTATGAGCCTAGAAGAATCATATTCATGATATCAATACTTTGAGGGTTTGGAAAATTCAGAAGGCGTCTAACGCTCCATATCCCAATTGCTAGAAAATGATTTAATCAAATCAGTAGCGCTAAATATTTCAGAAAAATAGAAAAAGAAACTAGATGATATGTTTTGCATTTATAAAATTTTATTCTTTTGAATCTAGGAAGTTTTGCTGAGTTGCATTAGTTCATAAAATATGATCCCTTTAGCTCTCAACCTCTGAATGGAAATGCTGCAATTTAACGATTAATGAACGCGAGAACCAGTCCTACTTGAATAGACATTAACTGATCACTAGTTACCTGAAGAAGTGGGCTCCAATGATACGATCTTGAGAACGGGTATTCTGTCCGATAATATTTAGATCAATGGTGGATGTGTTAGTTGCCAATATGCAGTCTGGCTTGCAAAACTTCTCAAGATCAGCAAAGATTGACTGTTTCAGTGGAATATTCTCAACAACAGCCTACAGAAAGAAGAGAGCAATGGATGAGCTAAAAGTTCAAAAGAGAACCAAGTCTGTCAACATTACTGATTACCAACAAGAAATCAGTGAAAGTTCTTACCTCTATGACCATATCAACATCCTTGAAATCCGAATAATCTAATACGCCTTTGAGAAGCGATAAAGTTTTAGCCATCTTGTCTTCTGTGAGTGATCCTCTCTTAACAAGACCTTCTAGATTGCCTGGTAAAAGCTTCTCAGTTAGTTTTGAAAACGACCACTACGTTGCCCAGATAGTTAAAAAATCAACAAATAAGTAAAAATGTACTTAATAGATGTCATATTTGTCGAAGTCAAAAAACCATTTCGGGTAAATCATAGTGAGCCCTTTGGTTTTCTTTATAGGATCCTTGTAGGTAGTTCACTATGGAATATAAAATGACATTCCTTTTTAGGGGAAAAAAAAGGAATAACATACTTATTTAAGCAACAAGCAGTTCACCACAACCTTACCTGCAATTGCTTTCATCCCTTTTTGCAGAAATTTTGGATCAATTTCCTTGAGAATGACAGATATATTACTTAGGATAAGGGCAGTGGCTATGCCGGAGCCCATTAAACCACCACCAATAACAGCAACTTTCTTAATTTTCCTTGGCTTTAGGCCAACATCAGTAACATTTGGTACCTGTTATGGAGAATCACAATTCATAAGCAATGAGAACAAAGGAATATCCTATATTGACCATCAGCCAGACCTGCAGCTTCTCTCAAACTTTTGCTAAAATGAGCAAATAAAGAGATGTATTTATAAACACAAACATGCACAAGCAAGCTCTATGGAACTTCATGCAATTCCAACAATTTAAGCAGGGTTAAAATTGGTAATATACAATATGACAATAGTGCACTTGAATCAAGAAATAGCCCTGTAACTGCCCCACCCACTGTAATTCTGACTACTAACACTTTCACTCATCAATGTTTGAATATAGTAATAATAAATTGAAGATTCAGTAGGTAGAGCACAATGTATGATTACTTCGTGGTTCTTCCTAAATGAAAACTTAACCTTTCCTGCTAGATGACATTAGACTACCTACTAAAAAACCGAAGGAAATTCTCGATTCTGAACTCCAAAACAAAAAGTCCAGCTTCTTTTGTGAAAAAGAAAGAAGAAATGAATTCAGTTTTACTTTGCAAAATCATGCCTCCTATGATTATATAATAGTAAAGACCATCAAGTAAGGGTATACAAAGGACTACCTTGGTAGTTGCACGCTGAGAGAAAAAGACATGCACGAGGCCTTTTGAAGTGCTCGACAATACTAACTCATGAAATGCTTCAGTCTCCTGAACTTAGAAAATAAACTTCATCACATAATCAGCTAAAACCACGTCAGTTCAACTAGAAAACATTACTAAGACGATAAGAATACATGCAGAATGTTACTTAATGTCAGCATCTCCTACATGGAAAAATGCTTCAGTTTCCTAAACTTAGAAAATACCTCAGTACAATAATCAGATAAAACCAAGTTAGTTCAAATTACAAAATATTACTAAGACAATAACAATACACGCAGAATGTTACTTAATGTCTACATGTCCTACATGCTAACTTTAACTGTTCGATTTAATAATTGCAGAAAATAAGAAGACTACGGTTTGTGACTGAAGTAGGATCCTGTCACACGGTTCAAGGTGATTTTTTTACCATGTGTAAATATCAAGTATTCTTAAAGGGATAGCATGTAAATCAAGTTTAGAGAAAGCCAAAAGAAAGCATGAAAGTTAATACCCTCCCAAGCACCTATAGAAAAAACTTCAAAAGTGGACCAACTTCCCTTAGACCTCAAAAAAGTAGCACAATTTGATACACAACATTTTCAAGCAGGCTTCAGGTTAAGAAAGAAGTTTAAGTAGGTATACAATGCCCGTCAGATCTCTAGAAAGCATAGACATTCTTATATTCAGTGTGAAAATGATGTTCAAACTATAAACCATAAGATTGGGATAAGGAAAGCACATATACCTTCAGAAGTCCAGCATACCCTCCGAATTTGATACCATCCTCAATTACATCAAGACATTTCTGATGTTGTGGCATATTTGGAGCTACCCGCTTAGCTTGCTGCCTTGCAGCTTTCAGGACATCATGAGCCTCGGATAGTGAACATAGTCTATCCGTGCGTCGAAGAGAACTAACCCAAGGCTTACGCTTTGCAGCAATATCTAAAGCCCAGAGTCTTGCAACTTTGATTAACTCCTCAGAGGAAGCCAGGGCATCAATAAGGCCACATTCTTTTCCTTCCTTGGCCTTAATGGACTTTGACAACTGCAAAAGGTTATAAAGAGGACCCTTGCTAAGCAGCAGGAATGGAGCATATTACAAAGCAACTGACTGATAACATATAAACCATATTCTCTTAGCAATAGTCATGAGTGCACAAAAAACAGCAGGCAGTTCTGAGCCTTAGACCTGATGCCTGCCCTATGAAAAGGGCAAGCAAAGAAGAAATCCATGAAATGAGATGCTTTATAAGAAAATTTTTACATCATCTTAAAAAAATCAGAATAATAGAAATAGACTATTGACAATGGTACAAAGAAAAAGACGATGCACAAATATAGAGTGCTGACAGGGTATACCATGATCGAAAATAGTTAAGGAAAAAGCACTGTTAATCTGTTACAAAACCAAAGTCAAATTTAAAATGGGTTGGCTTAGAATGACGCCCAACAATGTCTTTTGAGACTAAATGCATTAGTTTAATCAATGGCAGTTGCTAACAATTCGCATAGAAACAAAAATATCATCTGTCCTGAAACAAGACAGTTAACTAGAAGTACCATGTCGACAATAACTTTAGGATATGAAAAAAGAGATGTGTTATCATATTTGCAGTTAGAAGAAGAAACATATATCATAACAATATTGAACTAGAAATATGCTGCACAAGATATCAGGACTTCCCCAAAAGGATAGGTAGTGACACTAAGAACAGATACCGAATTATATCCTCAGGTCAGTTAAATATATTGACCCAAGAGTCTAAGACAACATTGTGATAATCAAACCATATTTTCATTTGGTAAGTGAAAGTGAACTGCTTCTTGAGTTTCTATGTTCCAGCCTTTTCTAACAGCAAGGATGAAAAACATCTTCTACAGATAGATTAGGGATGAGACTTACCAGCATTATTTCTATTGCCTTTGGAAGCCCTACAAGCCTTGGTAGACGTTGGGTTCCTTTGAAAAAAAGAAGAAAAACCCCAAAGGGGGCCCCCCCAACTGAGAAAGTGTTTTATGAAGAAATACATCTAGGGATAGAAAAGCATGATGTGTAATGACTCAGGATACCTCCAAAACCAGGAATGACTCCAAGAGTTAATTCTGGCAGCCCAAGCTGAGCATCTGGAGTTGATATTCTAGCATGGCAGCCCTGAATTGCATTAATCAGAAGAAGAAATTTAGTAGGATAGGAGTATTCATGATATAAATATAACTTACTATGAACATCAATAATACCTAAATATACACACATATAGGTCAAGAAGTATGTGTATATGTCTAGTTTTGTGCGTGTATACGTATATGCATGAATACATACGTTCTTGGTAGAGAGAAATATACAACAAGGCATATACCAACATAAGCTCACCATTGCCAACTCCAAACCACCACCGAGAGCAAGTCCTTGAATGGCAGCAACAGAAGGCTTCTTAGCATCTGAATTGTCATTTTACGTAAACATAGTTAGAATTGTCAATGCTGTTTACATGCGTGCAGCTTGAGCTCATCCATTATGTACTCTATGAATTTAAAACCATTCAAGTGGAAGCTAATAAAAAGAAGACCTTCAATTACGTTCACCAGTACTTCAATTGAAACATCTGGTAAAAGCTTCAAGTTGCCTGCACAGAATTGTACACATGGAACTTAAGTTAACGATAAGACTAATCAAAGGTAGAGGCCACTTAAGTTTCAAATCTTCTTACCTGTCTTATGAACATCTGCAAAAACGCCAATATCGAATCCACCAGAAAACTTTCCCGCCTCACCTATATAAAGATGGTGTAATTATGGCCATAACCTAAAATTCATTGTACATTAGCTTCTATTAAGTAGTGCTTAACCACTGCTAAGCACTGGGGATGTAATTTCAAATTCTCAACATATAGCTATTTTGAAGACACCAAAGTTGGAAACGATTATTAGAAATCTTTCTTTAAATTAATAAAAAAAAAGATTTCCAAGTACTAACTTAAGGAAACATTATTGAACCTGCTAACAAGAAAGCCTCTCTTAAAATACAAAGAAACATTCATAACCACACAAACTTTTTGTATAAAAATGCGAAAAGTCTATTACTTTTAGAATAGAAATCAAATGAATTAAATATCAAGAGAAATAAAAAGCCGCCACATGGCATATAACGAAGAGTTCATAACATTTCCACGTGGCTCGTAGCCGTAAATCTTCCTCTACTTATAGAGAAATTTCTATGAACCCATCAAACCTAATATTAAATGGAATGAGAATGTCATTCAGCTATTGTAGCGAAATACCATCATACATGATGCAACTACAGAGGACTTGCGTTGCTAAGAATTATAACTAAAACACAATAATTCCCACTGCCTAGTGAATTGCACCGATCACCGTAAAAAATGAATGATGTGTGGCGTAGAGGCTTTATGTGTCATATGTGGGGGATATGTAGCAGGACTCCTGTTTTTACCATGCACTCGATACGAAAACAGAAAACTAGTAAGTAAGAAACAAACACAAGAGTCAATTTTGTACACAACTCCTAAGCTCCCGTGTATACTATTTAGATTTATGCTTTTGTATCCCTTGAACAGAATATACTTCATTCAAAACTTGGAACCAACTTAAATCAAGCTCACCAGTGACGACGATTGCCTTCACATCATCTCGTTGCATAGCCGCTTGGTACTTCTCCTTCAATCCCATGATAACTAATCATACGAAGAGAAACCATCAGAACGCAGCTTAAAATCCAACGAAATTAAAGTTTGGGATCAGGGAGTACTCTTGGGAGCGAGAGCGTTGACCGGTGGATTCGAGATTGTGACGAGAGCGACGCCATCACTCCCCACCTCCATCGACACTCCCACCTTCGCCATGGATCGTGAAATTGAAATAACTGAATTGGAGATGAAGATCGCGATGGGAAGAACAGAGAAATCTTCAGATTGTTGAGATGGGAAAGTAAACGAGCCTTTTATAGTACAAGGATAGAGAGTAGGAGACGTGCACTATCGTCGCTACGACCTTGATTGCTAAGCTAGCTGTGCTGAAACGTACATCACACAGGAAGCAGAACTTGAAAAAATCCGACACCTGGTGCCTCTCTTATTATGATTTAGATTTCCTTACAAATCATATGATATATCATAATTCGCATCATTATACGGATTGATACAAATATATTCGTGTCATATGGAACATGCTTCATGAACGAATTTGATCCCAGGTAGAGCTATATAACAAATAGAAGTTATGATCTTCAGTCGGTGAAGTGATGACGGCGAAGAAAAAAAAAAATTGAACGAACAAGAATAATTTTAATTCATATTAGATATAAGTATCAAACTGAGGTCGACGACTTGCGTATGTGGATAAATGGATGATTTGAAAGACATAGGAAATGAACTTTACGGATATTAGGTTGGATGGCCATTTTTATTAAGATAAATTTTATTTTTTTTATGATAAATGATGACTTTTTAATATGAGTGAAAGAATATCTATATATTAAAAATATTTATATAATATTTTTTAGCAATATTTTTTTAACAAATGTATTTAGCCTCTATTAAAAATAATAATTTGTGTAATACATTTGGAATTCTTCACTTTCAAATTCTAGCATCATTGTACACATCATCATTATCTTATTAATGCGCGTAAATATCTATCTCAATATATATTTTGGAAAAGACTAAATATTAAAGCCATATACTTTCATTATGTTGTGCAATTTTAAGATCCAAAATTTCTTTATAATACATAAAATGAGATTAAAGTACCTTTCAAATTATAAAAATGATAACTCTAAAAGATATTTGGAGATGTGTATTTATGGTATATTTGTATTGTAATTCATGAAGATCAATGAGTGTTTGTGAACATATTCACATTATTTTCTTTTTTAGATAATAAGGTGAAATCATTCCGATGTATCGGCTTTCAAATTTACTGAAGAAATTATATTTTAACTATGATTCATCAGTTCATATTAAGTCGAAATTGTGATCAAAAATAAAATTCCGACCTAATGTACGTTCCGAATTAGGCATTAAGTACTGACGCACTGTTCAGCCACAATATTGGTAACCCTAGCTAATAATCGTTGAAATTATCTATCGTCCATTTTAAAATCATCGGAAAAGTTCAAACGTGCGACGTATACTTTATGAGACACACATTCCATTCACATTATATACAAATTCAAATGAGGGGATGAGTTGTTGTTCACAGCCATACAGCTGCATTGATTCTCTAGTGGGAAGAGTGTTGCGTTTTTTGCTTTTTTTTTTGTGTGAATTTGACATCTTCCATCTTCACCAACCTTAGGAAATAAATAGATTATTATATATATATATATATATATATATATATTATTATATATATATATAATAATATTATAATATTAGAGAATAAGAAATTCGGTATCACCTACCATGAAAGGAGTAGGAAAGCGCTGGGAATCTCTGATAGAACTATTGAACTAAACACTCTTAATGAATAAAAAAATGTTAAATTCAAGAGAGTTTTTTATTATCATTAAAAAAAATTCGGTTTATAATCAACCTATTTTATACTACTATCATAATAAGTAAATTTATTAATAAAACCGTTCAATGCTATTTTAATAAAAGTTTTCATCTTTTTTATCTAAATAAATCCGAAGATTGGTATCATTAAATTAAAAAAGATAAATATAATATTTTTAACCAACCGAATAGAATATATTTAAAGAAAACGTCTTTATGAAAAAAATTGTTCAATAAATCAATTTCTTTTATGAAATCATATGTTATAGTTCGAATATGTAACGAATTCTATTTTAGATAGTAGCAGTTGTCAACTGAATCCGATTTTTCTATTATTTTACTATACATATATGCATAATAGTGCGAAAAGAATGCCCCTATTTTAAGTTGTTTAGAAATAGTGGCGTTTGAGTTTTTCTAATTTTTTGCCTCATGATTAGTTAGTTCTATTTTTCGAGGAGTCCAGAAAGAGAGAACTCCACATTATTTGCTTACTTTCCAACAAATCTCTTCATAAACAACATCTTCGGCAGTCGTCGCCGCCATCTCAATCCCAGCCTCGCATGGCTTCCAAGCTCTCAGATTCGTAGTGCATTCATCATCTTCTTTATGAAAAAAGTTGAGCGCGGATGCTAAGAGTTTATATTTTATTTTTGAGGTAATAGGCATACAAATACAAGAAATAAATGGCGGCCTTATGAAGTATAAGAATTATTCAAGAATAATATACAGCTGAATTTAAACCGATCCGAGGACAAATAAATTCGGATCTTAACGAACGAAAAAAATTAATCCATATCCAAAATTAAAATTCTAACCCGAATTTAATCGGGTCGAATTCGGATGCCCTGAAATCCGACCCGATCCGTTGCCATCTCTACTTGCAATATTTAGCATAATCCACATATATCCATTTCCTCCTTTTCAAAAGATACAAAAAAACATATTAAGGAGATAAGAAATGTTACTGTGGAAACTGCTCTCTGCTGAGTAGACTAGAGAGTACATAATTACGCCACAATTTTCTTCTCAAAAAGTGATTAGTCTAAATTTTGAATTACATTTTGCTTTGATAAAATGTTAGTATACTTTAAACAAAGTGGACACCGTACATTAATATTTATACACCAATTGGCACAACAATTACAAAAAGACCCGTAAATTATAACATCATACCACCAACCAAGTAATGTTTATGCAAGCACCAGCTTTCGACAAGCTTGTATTCTTCAATCCCATTACAGTTGATGTTATATTTACATTCTCAAAAGTTAATGACAGGAACTTGTACATTTACCAAAAAAAAAAAAAAAAAACTCTGTCGAAGATCGATAGTCAGTGTGTTAGAGAATAGGACGGCCTTCCTCTAGATAGTCATCAGGTCCATCTTCTTCATCTGAGGAAAGAAGGGAAGATCCCATCCACGCCTTGAATCCTTCATTCACCCGCCTTTCCATCTCAGGATTTACTTCAACCGCTGATTCTGACATCTCTAGCCCTAGGTTTCGGGCTGCGTAGTCACCCTCATCGAGGATGACGGCGGCTTTCCTTCTTAAAAAGAAAGCAGTGCCGCCATATAAAGCCACGAGACCCCATGCAGCAATCTGGTAGCACCAGAATAGTGGAACAGAGCACTTGCTTCCGAGAGTGAGAACGCTTGACCCGAGAAAGAGCGCCATCAGGCCGAATACCACAGCAAATACGCCATTAAGAATTGACAGACACCGTACACCACCTGCAATATTGGCATCAAGAAACATGTAAGGAAAAAACTACTCACCCCCAATAAACCACACATTAAATCACACATAATTAATCTCTACCACACGTTCGTCTAGTCATCTGCACACTTATCTCGTGACCCGTACAAATTATCAAAATTGATAACTATACCCATTATGATATGTGGTCATGATGTTGCCACTTATGCTATGTGGTTTCTTGTGTGAGCATAGCAAAACCCAACATGTAAATATATGCATCAGTAACTAACAAGAACTACAAACTTAGGTCATAAATTATATGAGAGCTCCACTCTACCAAGTTAAAAGTGATGTGTCAAACATCCACATTATTCATCCGGGATTCAAGACCATAGATAATAGGTGCATTGTTTTGTCGTCCACCTTCAAGGTTCATATTAAATTCATGTTCCAGCAAAATTGCATTGGAGAATGGAAACGGATGAATTGCAATGTATTCCACACTATTTGACATAAAATCTATCACTTTATCCTACAAAATCTAAATAGTACAGCATAGTGCTGGCGTGAAGTTATACAACGCATGATGCGACAAACGCAGCCATCTCCATACGATATATGCAGGCAGGTCATATTCCTCTAGACTAGAAGTCAACAGGTTCTTGCAATTTTCATTATTTTGCAATGCTACTCAATCTAAAAGTTGAAGTTATTAGTATTTCTGAAGTAGATGTTTCTCAGCAATTTCATGTGAAATGTGAATTGCCCATTATTGTCTCACATACACGATTTCTTTCTCTTTTACTAAGAGGCATATGACTACAAGTCTCACTGCTAAGATCTCATTAGCTAAGGTGACGAAAACGTAAACCCACTATTTATATTTTGTGTGATTTAATTGATCCGAAAAGTCAAACAAAAGGACACATGGTACACATTGAGTCTTATAAGCAGCATACCTGACTTGGCCCCTATTTCTAGTTTTTACGAGCCAGTAAGGAGGAATAGAAACAGAAACATTTCGATGGCAGAAACCCATGGAGTCTCATTTAGAATACGGCTCTGAATGAACCAACAGGTAAAATTATTGGCTACACCTGGAAAAGTGACTCTGCGAGTTCATTTATGTTTCTTCAACAGCATAGTTGGACAAGCTTGAAGTTGAATAAATAAAATACCAAGCTAAATTCATACGTTAACAGCTTGAGCGGAGGTAGACACTGCTGGATTAATGAACAAGGCTTGTGAATGAAGACTGCATGCAAACTGATTACGTTATATTTAATAGGCCTGACATTGTGATCAACAGTGAGTTGCCTAGTACTTAAAATCACCCTAGCCTTTGACCACGTCCACAACTCAAATGCACAATAGCTGAAAACCTTCACCTATTTGCATGTTTCTCGCAAATTTCGCTATTGAATGTGATTAATGGTGGGGTGCCCCCACTCTATGCCAAGTAGCGGCTAACCGTCACCAATTCGCACATTTCTCACGAGTTTTTTAGTTTTATGAATCAGAATGTGAATATGCTTGTTTACAGGATTGCAAACAAGCCCAACAAAAATAAGCTAAAAAGCCAGTCTGTGAATGGCAAACTTAAAGTGCCTATACTCTGCAATCCTAATCCACAGTTGAACGTGGTTTACCTAATTTATATGGTATCATACCTTAAGCAAAATGGGGAGTACTGAAAGTGTAAGCGCTTCATCAAGAGTTTTTAGGGCCAAGAAAAGCCAACTTGCCCGCTAGTGTGGCGGTCAGTCTCCTTCATGAAAGAGGAGGGCCCATAAAGTTGCGGAAAGGTAGTGTTTGTAAAATAAGCATCTCCACAGTTATCTAATGTCATAGTGGAGGATGGATGTATATGTCACCTAAAAGAACAATGAATTGTCAAAGAGCTAATTAACTAAAGGGGAAACAAATATGTCAAAGAGCAACCAATCAAAAAGGAAAAGCTTTACTGTGTATCATTGTATGAGTTAAGATATGGGTAAACAACAGTTAATATGAACTGCAAGTTAAGTTATTTTCCCTTCATAAATAGTGAAAATTTTATCACTAAATGAAAGTACTGGGAGCTCACCTCTTTTTGAAGCGCAATAGCTATTATCCACTACTTTCAAGCAGACATGTCTTCTTGGAGCAGAATATGCAACAGCCATTCCTGCATCATTGATAACATAATGAAGGTCATATCAGAACCTGGTAGTTATCCTGATACATGCTAACAAAACCCTCAACTTACGCATACCATGCATGCTAATAGACAACATGAATCTATATCTAAATAGATGCTCCTCTTTTTAAAAATCATTTCTTAAACAGTAACTGTCCTACTTCACTCTAGGTTGTTACAGCCTAGCCCGTCAGGTTCCACAGATGCAAACAATGGATTCAATTTTTGTCATGCGAACCCACCTTGATGTGGGCCGCCTACAGTACAGTTTCCCCTCGTTAATTTTCCTTTTAAAAAAAAATCTCAAGAGGCATTTTAATCACTCAACAGACTGCGAAGACACATTTTTACGCATCCAAATTACCAATCACCTAAACAATAAGAATTCATAATGGGCTTTCTCAATCTACTACTGAGCTTCACAATAACAATTCTAGCATCATGACAAAAATACTACCGACGACTTCTCACTTCACTTCACAGATATCACAACCCAAATTTAACTGCAAGGAATCAAGATAACAAGTAACGACCACAATAAGCTATAATCAGGAATCAAAACGTAGAGCTCACCAGCAAACAGATAAACAACAGAGACCAAGAAGACAATCAAGGACGGAACGAAAACGACCATCCAGAAATACTGCGCTGCCTCCTCGTCGGTGAGATAGAACGCGCCATGGTACCTAAACGGGTCTGGATCGCGGCTTATGTTAAGATTTAGCTGCAGCGCTTCTTGGATTTTGCGGTCACGGCAGAAGGGCCGCCTCAAGGGTTCTGAAGGGAACACTATCGCGAGGCTCACCGCCACCGCCGCGGCGACGCGATGGCAATACGGCGGCGAGTCAAGCGGCGGCGAGCGGGCGGGCGGCAAGGTTGTTGTACCGGCGCTTCGGCAATGAAGCTTTGCCGCAGTGCGTCGCCGATGACCGCCATGCCCGGTGGAATGTGAGGATGAATTGGCGAATTTATTAAACCCACCGAGGAAAGCGGGGGGTTCCGTCTCACCGACCTACGAGTGGGATTTTGATTCCGCTGTGGTTAGCGTACGCGCTAGTGAATTGATCCCATTCCTAGCGGGCTTTGTTAGTTTTCTTACACGGAAAAAAAAAAAACAAAAATTGCTTATCTGTTCCTCCCGAAATAAATATTAAAAATCTATTATTTTATTATCCTATAATGTTTATTTAAAAATAATTTTAAATATCAAAATCATAGATTATATTAAAAGTTATTTTTTATATACAATTTTTTTAAAAACAATATTTTTAAATATATATATTTTGAGGTTCTAATGTTTTAGCATGTTAGCGGATTTAGACCATTTAATTTTAGAGACTCAAAATATCTATTTAAAAATATTTCTTAAAAAATTTTGAATAAAAATTATAAATTATTATTTTTTTTTAATATAAAAAACTTCTCAAAAAAATATCTATATAATAGTGAAAATAACTTCAGCACATAGTTTGAGACAAAGCCTGATTTGTAAGAATTTTTGAATCCGGTGACTGAACCGTAAATAGTTTAAAATTATGAGTTGATATGTAATTATCCCAAAAAAAGACGATTTTGTGAGTCAGCATTTAACGCAACTTTTATGGAATTACTCAATTAGGTCAGGCCCATAGCAGCTCAACCATGCTTTTCTTAAAAAAATTCAATATGTACAAGTTATTGATTTATCTTTGCGTTTTATATTTCTTGTTTTCAATTTTAATTCCAAAATATCTGAGAACAGGACAATAAACCTGTTATTTAAAAATATATTTGAACTGGCTTCTGCAGAAGCAACTAAGCATAATGGAGAAAATAACCTTGTTATTTAAAAAAATATATATAAATATGTCCAGTCTGATATTTTAGAGGCAAAGATTAAAAAAACATGACAACTGCCAAGACTTACATTATCTCCACTCATCTAAAAGAGGAATCAAGAAGCACTATATAACACATCTGGTTACAAACTGTGTCAGGCTTCTCTACTATTTACAATAAACACTTAAGAATCTCACACTAATTCTATCCGCTGTATCTATCTGTCGAATTTACCTGCAGAAATTGTTAGTGCCGAGATGCGGGGCTTCTTACGCCTCCAAGGTTCTCAAGCTTCTCTATGTAGGAGAATTTCTTCTTGGTCATAATGTTAGGAGGATTCTTCAACTTATCTTGTGAGTTCCATATGGACCTTGAGTTGGCGCTCTCATGCTCGGCACCCATGTCTTGTTCCAAATGCCATCCCATAAAATCGGACAATGTAGGCTGCTCGACAGTGTTAAGCTTTTTTATCTCTTCCTTGGTGCCAAGTTTCTGTACCGGCACGGTTGTTTTAGAATTTCTCTTTTCCTCGCCTTTTGAGGGGTCGCGAGCAAGTGAATTTGCGTAGAGGACGTCCTCGATTCTGGACATCATTGTGAAAGCCAAGCTTTCAAGGATCCTTGAATAGCTTTCAAGAACAGCATGTCCGACATCCTTCAAGGAAATGAGTTATGAAATAAGAAAGAGCAACATGATAGTTTCTTTTTAGAACCCGGGTGTTTTTTCCAGATCTAAGGTTCTGCCCACCTAGCTCCTCAGAAGGATACTCCCCCAGGAGTACCCCGTCGCATATGAGGAGCCACACATGCGCGTAACCGCCAACGCAGTATCGCAAATATGCAACTGACAGCACGGGAAGTTCAAACTTGAGGAGGGAGGGCTCATGAGCCCCTGTCCATCCATTGCGACACCCTGTTCACCCAGAAGAGCTATAATAATTATCAATATAAACCTAAACAGAACAACTCGTCCAATTTTGCTTACTCTATTGAATTGGATCTTGCTTATGTCCAAAGAGGATTGAGGAATGCCAGGGAACCTTTGTTTGACGAGCAGTAAGATGGTCTCTGCTCTATCTTCAAACAGCTCCCTCTTCTCTGAGCTCACTGTTGAAGCCCAATGAGTTTTGCTCTCCTTATGCATCTTCCTTCTCCATATAACAACAGAAGCTTCAATCCTGTTTTTTAAGTCAACAATTTTGTGCTCACTGGACAAGTCTAGAGATTTGAGGAATTGATCAGGGTCAAAAACATCAACCGTTATGCTCTTGTAAAAGCGGCACCAGAGACTCGCTTTTGCAATTCTTGGTGCAAAGAAATTCAAAGAATTTTAGATAAAATAAATGAAAGCAATTCTTCAGCCAGAACCAACGCAGTACAACGAAATGTGACACACACAGTCTAAATGCACTGTGCATCGGCTCTGATTACATAGAGTATAACTGGGCTTGATTAATAACAGTGGCTCTTAAAATAAACAGAAAACTGAAATCATTTGAAACTCAACGTAATTCACATGTTTAATGGGACATAATTGTAGGATGTAAGGATTGCAATTAATCATGAGTACTCATGAAAAGTGGAGAGCCCATGCAAATGGAAGCAATGTTGAACCTTTGGAAGAGATTCGACGTAGGCATCAGGAACCTCCATTTCGGTAAGCACTTGAGCATTTATGGCCAAGGCTGCCTTAAGAACTTGATGTACGAGATCTTTTTGATACAATAGCCATTTCTTCGAGACCTCTGAAAGACCGCCTTCAGGGACCCTAACTGTGGGAAGCCACCACTTGTCGTCTTTTCTCTTTGCATTGCCCTTCTCGGATTCGTCAGCATCTCTTGATACATACCAAAACTCATTCCGCCCTTTGAAGTTGTCCAGGTATTCCTATTCAGTTTGAAGGATCAGGTCAAATAATATCAATTTACAGCATTTATGAAAGTGTTCTAGTTTGAATGTTTCTATAATGGTATCTCTTACAATGAGCATCGCATCAAGCTTCCTCAAGGCAGGAATATTCATGTGAAGATCTCTTCGTTGCTGGGTAATCATAATCTGCAAAAGCACCAAAACTAGATAAGAATACTGCTCGTTATGCCAAGTGTATGTATGACTAGTAATAGTGCCTCAAACAAATTTAAAAATTAAAAAAAAAACAAAAAACAAAAAAAAAAAACAAAGAGGGAAAAATTAACTATAATGGCCTACTGACTAACCTCCATTTTTAGTCCATCTGGTGATACTTGTTGAGAAGGCACAAATTCAACTATGTGATCAGTGACCGACAACAGCCACTCAATTTCTTTCCTCCATCTTGTTTTTCTTTCTGAAGTCATTGGTTCTAGCCGGCGTTGTTCACCAAAAACAGAAGCTGATTCGATTCAATAAAGAAAAAAAAAAAAATCAACATTTGCTTGTAATTCTTGGTAATCTTTTGCAAGTCAAATTTTGAATAGATGATGTCGAGGTTAAACAGCAAGCAAAACTATCCTATCAACCACTAGCTAGTTTGTGTGTATCTTTGTATGAATAGGAAATTGTCAGAGAGTAATTTATTTTGGCATCCTAACTTCACGTTATATTTTTAAGCCTTATGACTTCAAATTCATTCACCAAATTGTAAGGGTATAACAAATTAGTGCGATTTTGTAAAAACATACAGCTTTCGATAGAAACAACTAATAAGAGATTTGCACGGTTGATTAAAAAACCATTAATAAAGAAGTGTTAGCATGGTTGATTACAATTTTGAAGACTTTGGCAATTAAAGAAACAATATTACCATATAACCCTCATCAAAATTTCCACTACAAAGAAAACCAGATAATGATTACCGGCCAGGTTGGTAATGGCATTGGACAAAGCAAGAGCTGATGAAACCCCTTTCCCGCCACCTGACATGTCTTCGCCGAGCAGCAACTTTGCAAATCTCTCCTTCATTTGCTCCATATCTGCATATTACGGACCAGAAAATATAAATAACAGAAACTGCATGGAAAAATAGTCCTTTTTTGCATAATTTAAGGAAATATAATAACTATGCACATCCATTGGCTTTATTTCTATTGCTTAAATCCACCTTCAAGAGAAGAAACTAAAACCATCAATTACTAAATGACTGCAAGTGTATCATTTATGGTTTTTTTGCATCATTATAAAATTAAATCAAGAATGTATTTCCAATGAGTCGCTCAAATACATCTGACTTCTATATTCCATATAATTGGAGTAAGATAAGCCCACAGTGGAGTGGTCAAGCACTTTGGTCCCAACGAAATTGTGGCGATATGAATCTCAGCTTTGATGTTGTGTAAGCATTTGTATAGCCGTTTTCATCTCAAGTCCACGCTAAACAGATTGAGCTTGACAAAGAATCAAACAGATTGAAGAAGATGCTAAATTAAATCTCCACAACACCAACTCATGAACCACTCAACAAATTCGGAATAAGAAAAATATGAAACTTCAATTCACCTGACGGTGGCCCATCTTTGCTAAGACGCGACCGGGATCCTATATCGCGATCAAAGGCACACCCAATTTGCTGACCTTCCAAAGGTCGGGATTTAGACTCATAGCTTTTCATCCCTCTTTCTTCTACCAGAGAACCTCCGGAACCTTCCATACCGATAGCCATCTTTCTCTCTAGAAGCTTCTCTAGACTTTGTCCCCGGCTGAAAAATCTGACCATGATGCGGCCCAAAGCAATAAATTTAGCACGAAGGACGCCCGAAGAGGCGGCCAGTTCATCTCGCTTCTTCGATTGAATTCGTGATACCAATGACGAATCCAGCGATGCAATTTGCTAAAAACAAACTTTGAAAACAATGTCAAAATTCAATCTTGCTGGCTCTAGAGAGATAGGTAGACAATGCCTACCTCTCTTTCTCTCTTTATACAAACAAAGATGGGATTTTTATCTTAAAACTAGCTTGAAAATTCAGTAAACTAAACTAAATAGAAAATTAAGGTGGAAGGAATGAGGGATGAGGAAAAAAGAAGCAGACAAGATCCTTAGCGGAAGGAAATGGTCTTGGGATCATTGCATTGATGGTTGAAACTTCTTTGGGGAAAATTTTGCCAAAATGAATTGGTGGATCTGCTTATGCTTGCTTTAATTAGGGTTTTATATGTAGGGTGGTGGGAAGAAAGTAGAATACAAGTAAAGCTTTTTTTCTTTTTGCTATTCGAAGAAACAAGGGGACTTTTTTTTTTTTTTTATGGCGGGGAAGTTAGTTGTGACGGTTGAAAGACTGGCAACGGCCGCGTCGTCCGACATATGAGCAAGCAAAGGAGATCGTTTCCCTAGCAAAGATTTGGGCCGTTCATCCGGTCTAGTATAACGAAATTTTTATTAATTTTTAATTGATTTAATTGATTTATTTTTAAATAATTTTATAAAAAATATTAAACTATAAAGTTGTAAATTTTGATATAATATATAATTTTACAGTTTAAAATTTTCGAAATAATATTAAGCAATGTGTCAAACTGATATGATTAGCATTTTTATCATCATTTTGACACATTATTTGAAATTATTTCGAAAAATTTTGAATTATAAAATTGTAGATCACATTAAAATCTACAATTATGTAATTTAATTTTTTTTAATAAAAATATTTAAAAATAGATCAAATAAGTCGACTAAAGTTTAATAAAAATCTCGTAATACGTACTAGACCCGATGAACAGCCCAAATCACGTAGCGCAGGTGATCCCGTGTGTTTAAAACCACTGGAGATCCGATCTCCAAGCGAAGAGGACAATAGGACCATTTGAATCTGATCATTTAGGAACTTCCTCAAGTGGTTCTCCATAGTCACTTCAAATTGAAGCTATAAGTTTTTTAAACGGACTCTTTTAGGCCTATCGCAGCACTGCGGGTGCTGTCTCGATGACTCAAGTGTCGCCACCTTTTTTTTTGAGGGTAGAGTATTGTCCATAGAACCTCGCACCTAATTCTACTCGGGAGTAGACTCACTCATGCGTGTCCACAACTGAATCACCCGTTGTGTGGCGCACGTGCGCATTATCACTAGCTAGAAGAAGAGAGTGTTGGCGGCATATAGAGTTGATCCTGAGTGAAAAAGATTTCTGAACTTCCACCTATTTAGTGCGATATCCTGTCACCCGACTCACCCCATTAAGAATGGCCACTTTGAGGCCGCATGCCACATATGCGCGCGAGCAAATTCTCCCTGCGTGTAGGGATGACATTTCTTCTTATTATCTTAAAAAAAAGAACATGTTAGAGGACCTAAATTTGCTTCACAAACACATATATCTCGATGGACTCATGCTATGGATGTGTCATGTGCGAGGAAAATGGTTTATCATCCACCTTTCGCTCACCCAATCACCTATTCGTTAAATCACATACGTTAATCGGTCTAACACCCATCTGCCTCTTGCATCTTACAAATTCCACCATTCACCCTATCGAGTGAGTGAATAGATGGCAGATTGAGTGAGGTGCCTAGCATTGTTGATACTTAAAAGGTTTATGCTGCCCACGGCGTCTAGAACGACCGGTTGGGTCCGCCTCAGAAAGAGAAGGTCTCGAATTTGAATTCTGCAGGCATCGTCCGTAAGAACGTGGGGAATATATTCTCTTTTTATCCCTTTGAGAGTAAAATAAATCTTCGGACTTATCCAAATTGAAAAAGATATGACTTTTAGTTAGTAGTATAGATCGGTGTTATCTATAAATTTTATCTGTTACGACGGTTATATGAAATGAATCGGTTATGAGCACAATTTTCACACTTTAAGTTAATCTAAAAGAAAAGGTTTTATATCGGTGAAATAAGATTATCGTACTATAAATAGATCTTGACTATTCAAGCTCCCACTCAAACCCGACCTTTTAAATTTTTATTAAATTTTAATAACTACAATCTTTTTTAAGTTTACCAAAATATATTAACAAAGTTTTTTCAAAATGAGAAGGTGAAATCTCTCCCTTGAGCTAGTAATAGGACAGTTAGTTATATAACTCTAGCATAAGGAGGCTTTGCACCTGACTGTAAACTATCGCTCACAAATAATAGATCTGAAGTTTGAATTTCAACAAGCGTGAGTTAAAAGTGACTATCATATATACCACTCTATTCAGCTGTTAAGATATATGATAGAAATCGAACCGATAGTCACAAACTTAAAAAAAAAAAAAAAAACCCTGCACCTAGATAGTGAACTATGAGTCACAGATATAGCATTTCGTCCACTCCGACCATTGCAAGAAGCGAAAATGATGGAAGTATCTTAATTTTTTTAGAATAAGACAAAATCTTTTATACTATAAATACTAAATTATTTTACCAGACGCAGCTTTTTAACCATATTTTTTGGACCACAAGCTCATACTTAATGATTAATGAGCTGGCCACTCCACCGGTTGAGTTATCTCGTCCGGGCTTTGAAGTCTCTTTGGTTAAGGCTAGTGGGAAGATGAAAACTGAGCTAATCTAGCTTGTTTTGAGCCTCCCGTCCGCAGGTCACTCGACCGGGGCGCTCGCCTCAGGAAGCGAGCCCTGAGTTCTAGCCCTATGGATGTCTGTAATGGGGATGTGCACGTGATCGCGTGTTTACAGCGGCTGCGGAAAAACTGGTGGCTGGATAACTTCCAATACTCTATGTCTGGTCCGGAGGCGGAGATCAGACCGGAGTTTTACTCTCCTGCGGGCACATGGGTCCAAAATGGTCCTATAGGTGCTCGTTATAGAACAAATCTTGGTCCGCCGGAGTTACGAGACCCGGAGATAGATTTCGCTCATTTGAGTGTATATTCGTCCTTAGAAACAAAAACACATTAGTCTTTCTGAGATTATATTCAACGTCGGTGATATATATAGGTGACTTTCATTTCATGGTTAGATGGTGGCTGATTAATTGCTCGAACGACCACCAGGATGAGCTACTCTGATCTTTTAGAGAGCTGCGATTTACTCCGACATAGGTATGCTTTCGACAATCCACACTCCAGTTTCTGGTTTAGTACTATCTATTCAGCCTCCCTCTAACTTAAAATAAAACAACAGTAATGCGGTAGCTAGACGACCCCATTCTCACGCGACTGCTGACTCTCTCGAGCACATGATAACTTTCAGGATCTTAGGAGAGCTTCACCAAGTCCTCGTACTATGTCTTAATTAGCAAAGAATTCCATGCACAATGAAGTTTTAAATTTAAACTCACTCACTGTATATGTTTTGAAAAACTTGTAACTGCACGTTTACGATAGTAAATTCCAATTAATTTTCTCAATTTAATGCGTTACACGAGTTACTTGAGCTCTGCACGTCTTCACTTGTAAAAAGAAAAATAATTCAGATTGAGTTTCATACCCTATCATAAGATTCAAATCTTGCTTTGAATATGATGAGCCCACACCCCTCTCACATTTGCAATCACCACCCTGATAGGCGTATTATATAATAAAGATGCATTCAACCAGTCAGAAACCTACCTATTGCAGTTACTCGTACTATTTACTTAGCATCGTCATATATATGACCGAGTCATTTATTTACCGCTCTAACTTACTTATATACTCTGAAACTCCTTTCAATCTCTCTTGATACTCAGCAAATCTCTCATACGTCACATCCGTAACTCCACACATTTTGTACGAAATTTGTTATATATTGTGTTGGTCTGCTTCTCTTATTGTCTCCTCGTGTGTGACTCCGACTATGGCTACCAGAGTACGTGTGGTTCTTGGTGAGCCTCCTCCATGCAGCTGCACTAGTCTTTGTATCGAGCGGACCTTGTGTGTGGTCGAATATTGCCCATAACGCCTCTCGTGTCACTCTGTAATATTATACTCTTATGCAATATCTCTCTCTCTCTCCTCTAATACTTAAATAACCCTACACCTCTAATCTTATTCCACTGATAAACTACATAGTATTAGATTATGTCTATCGATGTTTATGTTTGTCATAATGATGGTTAAATTTTGTAGTGTAATTTTAATCGACGTATATTTTAGTCGTCGCTAATATAGATTACACTCTATCACTCCGCTATGTGCTTTGTAATTATAATCATAATTATTTGATATACTCTGCTTTTAGTCAATGTCCTTCTGCATGACATACTCTAAATTATGTCTATATATTTTCCCGATACTTTATTGTAATAGTCTATCGAAGCGTCGATGACGAATATGTCCTCCCTTGAGCCTCTGCGCCCAGCACTGGTCTCCACGCATTTCTCTCTCTATAAATTCATCCAGAATTGGAAAGAGTAATACATAATGAAAGCGTTTAGTATGTAGTGTCCTCAATTTATATGTCACCATCTTATATAGGACAATATTAATTTATTTTAACATATAATGTTCACTAAACAAATTATAGCGCTGACTATATATATCAATTTTTAAAATTTAATAACTGCTCACCAAAATTTATAAGACTCGCGCGTGTATATATATCAAAGAATAAAGTCCATCCAGCCTCTCACGCTCTCACTGCCTCCTACCCCATACAATGTTCTTATTGCGATCACTACGTGATCTCTCTCTCTTACTTAATTTCCAGAACGCATTGAGCGGAGTTTTCAACCTATTTTAAAAAAAGTGTGATGTTTAAACTGACTCGCTGACTAGCAGTAATACACATATAAAAAATTTAATTCGCTCTCACCGCACTATCATAACTCATACTAAGGCAGTCTCAATAAAATCGACGATCACCCTAACTAAAAATTGAACATCAAAGTGATGATCTTTCAATTAAATGACTCTTCTTCCCTTTAGAGTGGATTCCCAAGTTCATAAACAACTAACAAGTAATCCAGAGAGCTGGTGGTTCATGGTTTAAATGGAGAACTAGAGCAAGAAAGCTATGGCCTTTGAAGAAGATAGTGAATCTCAGCTGCTACAGGTGTCTAAAGGAGCACAAAAGCTCACTGAGATGATTGAAACATGGTCTAAGGTTCCGGGGTTCGATAAACGATCGAATGATGTTGCTAGAGATATTCTGCAAGGGGCTTTGGATCTTGAAGAGTCCTTGGTCATGCTCGGGAAGCTTCAAGAAGCCTCTAGAAAGTTTGATAATATTAGGAAATGCCAAGAAATGGAGCTCAAGTATTTGATCAGAGACAGGTTTAGTAGGCAGAATTCATTGAGTACTGTCTCTTCAAGCAATGGAATTACTTCTTCGAATCGATCTTTCAGATTTCCTTCAAGTACCGTTCCCGAAGAAACCAGGAAGGCAAAAAATTCCAACTTAATTGCTAAGCTCATGGGTTTAGAAGAAGTTCCCTTGGAAGCACCCAACTTCGTCGGGATTGAGGGTAAGAAGAAGAACTTAATAAGGTCTAGAAGCCTTGTATTTGATCTTGAGATGCCAAGGTCAAGCATGTTATTGCGCCGAACAACGTTCGATGAGATCATTCAAACTATGCAATCGAAAGGTCTGCTCAAGACTGATAATGCTCGAAGCGATTCGTCTGAGATCAATGGAAATCCGCCGATAGTGATTATGAAGCCTCTGCGTGCGCCAAGCTCGGCGAAACAAGTCTATAGGAATCACTGTGCATACGGAGAGATTCAATCAGTTCGATTAATTCGCAAAGACAAGGTTTCAAATCGTAGCAGAACAGAAATGCAGAAATTTGAGAGAAAAGAATCAAATAAAATTATTAAGACGAAATTGGATTCTGCATCGCATCTACTGCAAAGTAAGCAGATTTTGAAGATACAGAAGAAATCCAGTTTAGGAACCATACCAAGTGAGACAGGATATGGACATGCTTCATCTAATTTGCCTACTTCTGAGAAAAATCCAACTCGGTGGAAGAATAATTTGTCCAAGTATACAAAGGAACGGAAGAATCAAAAAGGAACCTCACAAAAAACCTCGAAGAGTCCTTCTCGTCGTCTTGAGGACAACAAAGCAGGAGCAAAATCAGTCAGTATAACCACTCTTACCAAGGTACTTGCGAGATCATGTTAGCTTCTTAGCTGCATTTTTAAATTTAAAATCTGGAGTTTGTAATGTGTTGAACAGGTAATCTTCTAGTTTGCTTGCATAAAGCTATCTTTTTTGCAGTCATTAATCGTTATAATTTGAAATGTATGAACAATGTGGATTCTGTTCATGATTCTTACGCATAAACATACAAAATATTTGTTGAATTGTATTTTTATCAGTGAATTATCTTTCGTAGAGCAAAGATAAAAGTTGCAAAAGAGTTATCCGATCGATCTATACGACATTGCAAGTGGACAGCGGAAAAAAAGAACGCAGTCCTTCGCCCGTAGATTACCAGCCTCGTATGATAGGTATGGATCATGTGTGACTATGAAAATTTTCTTACGCCTTATTATTATTAGAATAATTTACTTTCTATAATGCATTTGAGAATCCATAAGAAGTTTACATTCCATTTTGAAATCTCTTAGAATTATTTATGATAACTAAATCCATTTCGCTTTTAATATTGCAGATGAATATATTCGAATACCTAGATCTGGCAGAGGAAGTTCTGAATTATCAGAACAAACTATTCGTTTTCATGATCATGATGAACAAATGTATACAGGCGATAAAAATGGAATGAATGTGCAACTAAGAAGGCTTCTTCTGAGTAGTAAATCTTTTCTCAACCATTCACGGGTTTTTCTTGGTACTTCATATGATCAACCAACAGAGATAAGCCAACTCGGAATGAGAAATTCTAAGCTCTTCCTGGACTATGCAAATGAGTTTCTGGCGCGCAAACACTATGAAATGCGGCAAAAATCCCTGGTCTCTGGTGCAAAGCTATACAAATCTCTGGATCAATTAGTGGAGGAAATATGTACTGAGATCCAAAAACAGTATGGATCAGTGGTTGATGGTTCTGATTGTAGATTGAACAAAACGTCGGGAAGAGATCTCAAATTCAAGGATATGGAGAAGAACAGTACGCGGGACATCGGTTGGAAGACATGGATCATTAAGGGAGAGGTGGAACAAATTGTTCGTTTTCTGGCAGACTACAACTTTTCTATTCTTATTCAGGAGGTTGTCACAGATTTGGTTAAAATGTATTGATCAAAAACAGGAAGTAGGCATTTCTTGTATATGTTCGTATGGCATGGACCGAATTCCAGAAACCAGGCTGCATGAACTTTTCGAAATTTGTATTAAGGATATTTTAACTCTGCATAAATACTTTTTGGAAAATTTTGAAATGTAACTAAAATAAATATTGATCTAATCTACAACTTTATTATTCAAAATATATTTAAAAAATATTTTTAAATAGATATTTTGAGGCTCTAAAAGTCTTAACAGATTAACAAATACCTATTATAATTATTTTAAAAAAAAAAATTAATACAAGAAAAAATAGTTTGGATGTGATATAAAATTTTTTCATTCAAAATTTTACCAAAAACTACTTCTAAATAAGAAAATAAACGAATTTAAGATGAGAAATTTATTTATAAAGTTAAACAAGTATAGAAGCTGATATGCAAGTCTCCCATTTAAATTTCAGCAGTTTACGACCATAGGGCCGGCTACTTTGAGCACATTATAGAAAGTATACCATTCACAATTCGATTTCTAGTAGCTTTAGCCAAATAAAATAGTTGGTGGGTTCAGTGACTATAACTCCATGTATAATGTCCCGCCATCTAAAATACTAAAATATTATTTTATAACTAATTTTGTACGGTATGATATATGAATATTAGTAATATATAATTACATATAATAATAATTCTAAAAAATTAATTTCTTATATTTTTATATTTATAATTTTATATAAATTAATAATTATTTTTATTAAAATATTATATTATATTTATTATGTATTATTAATGTAAGAAATTACAGTTTATAGCATACATTAAAATTATTTAAGAAGTGATGTACAATAATAATTGATATCTCGTTTATATATATACTATAGTAAGTATATGATCAGAAAAAATTTATATAGATAAATTTTATTTATAGAAATTAATATTATATAATATAAAATATAATTATTTTTATAAATTTTTATTTTGATTAATATTTATTTTTAATATTGAATATTTTATATTCTTCAAATAACTTTATAATGTTTATCAATTAATACAAATAATATATGATTCTTTTAGAATAGAAATACCAAAAACTATTTGAAACTAAAAGAATCCAACTTAAAAGACTTATAATGTGATTATACCCAAGCTGGTTATATTGACTCTATGTAGCAACTATGAAAAAATTCTCTGCGAACTATTTGAGTGCCTGGCATCCGCACGAGCATAAAAATAGGGATCAACTTTATTGCTAAATAGTGGCGGGGTTAAAATAAGTATAACGTTCCAATGATAATTTTATAGTTAATAAATATAGATATACACCACACACACATTATGCTAAAAGCTAAATTTTAAAATGAAAAAAAAAAATTGTAAGGTTAATTACTTTTCTTGTATGTAAAGTTTTTTTTTTTAAAAAATAATTTATAGTGATACCTTGGAGATTGTCTATAATTTTGTCTAACCATGAAATATTTTGAAGTCTCAAAACGTCGGATTTAAATTTTATCTGAAAATTTAAACATAAAAATTATAGAATAAAACATTTATTTTTTCGTATTTATTTTTGTTAAAAAATATATTTGCTTTATTTAAAAATTATTAGAAAAAAGTGATGATTTATCTGCAAAGGCAGTATGAAACAGTAGCTGATGTGTAATTATTTCTTAAATTAAACTATTTAGATTAAATTTTTATTGTCTACAAAATATACAAATTTTTTCATAACTTTCTGGGTCATCTAGCAATTTTGCTCAAATAAAGATCCAATTTAATTTTGCGGCGGTGTTGAATGAAGCGTCATCATCTTCCCTCACCAGCAATTGCTTCCTGGATTTTCATAGTTTAAATCGAAGATTAAAGAATAGACAGCAATCCAGAATCCTGCAGCTATCTATTAATTAATTGGGGATAAATTGGGAAATTGAGAAGGCAATGGGCGACGACAAGGCGATGGCGACCAGAGGCGACCGAGACCGCGAGCTTCTGATCCCCGTCAGAGAAGAAGAACCCGCCGGCGATTCCGATTCTTCGAAGCCCTCCACCTCCTCTGCCGCCTCCGCCCTCCACCACCACTCCGGCAGAGAGGTCCGCCACCACTTGCTCACATCTCTCTCGATTTATCTGAATTGATTGATTTAGATTTCCTTATGTTTCTAATTGAATAAGTTTGATTGCTCAATTTGGATATATTAGTCCTTTTCGGAAGACGGCGGGTTCATTTAACCTGAACTAGAGTTTGTTATGTGAGCCAATGCGTAATCATTTGAATCCAGTGTATCTTGGAAAGTTATGAGCTTGCGTTGAGATTCATTTAGCTTGGAGGAAGTGTTTAGTAGGATTAGCTTCCGTTAGTAATTGCAGAGAACATTTGAAGATGTGGTTGTAGATATTTCTCTTAATGGATTCGTCTATCTGATCATACCCATTTTTCACCTTATTTTGAGAAATTTACTAAGTTTTTTTCTTTAAAGTTTGTTGTCAGTCATAATCGTGATGTGCCTAGTCACCTAGGACTTGTGCATGGTAGCATCTGCTTTTCATTGCTACCTATTAAGAAATAAATATGTATTATATCTTTTAAGTTTTGGTACTATGATGTCGTATCTCAACTCTGTTCTATGCTTTAACCCATGATTTACTGGACTTTTAAACCTTCATGTTCATTTAGCGCAAAATGGAACTTTATGAATGTTGTTTTTGCAAATTCTTTGAAAATTTACCCTTCAATTTCCTTTCGTAAGGGTATCCTTTGTAGGTAAAACAATCCCTTTCATATGACTAACTATTAAAACTATGATTTTCCGATTTTACCTTTATGGGCTTCCTCTGAAAGTGTTCTAATAACGCAGGCTTTCTATAAAGTCTTTCGCAGTTGGGCTTCAAAGAAGTTCATGACAGGATGGTTTGTTCTCTTTTCTACATCTTCATCTATAGTATGCTTTCAACATAATAGGATTGCATGTTTCTCACCCTATGGGCTGGGATGATATAGTAATGAGAAAGTTATATGGGCAATGATTTCATGCTTCTGAGGAAGGTGCATGATGATATTACAGCGTGCAGCTTGAATGGGATCCTCTATCATGCTATTTTGTTCTTATGTAACCGTTGGTTTTGAGATGGCAAACGAATGGATCATAAAGGTTAAATATTGTTGTGTCTTTACAATTACCTGATCCTTCAAATCTATTAAAGTATCCTTCAAACCTATTGAAGGGATATGTAAAACCCAAAGAATTTTTTTTTTAAAAAAAAAAAATTTACTTGCCGACCGGCATGGCTTGGCACAGCTTGACCCTCCGGCACGTAAAACCATATAAATTTCTCTGCTACAACCATTTGCTTGAAGCTCCTTTTTTTTGTTATTCAAAGTTATAACTTATGAATGGGGTTTGAGACCTGTCAAGGCTCGTCAATATCTCAGCTTTACTAATCTGTATGGGTTGTTTTTTTTGCAGCGTTATCCTATTTCCGATAGCTATCACCTTTTACGTAACTTGGTGGTTCATTCATTTTGTGGATGGATTTTTTTCACCAATTTATGCTCAACTTGGGATCAATGTATTCGGTATGTATGTGACGGAGCTACATTCGCTTTTGGACCAAATAGCTCCTTGTCACTTTCTTCTAGGAATTTCTTAGCTAGAGAGACTATTATTAAAAGTTTGGATTCCAAGTCGAAAAGAAGATAATGATCTTACATTCTTTTAGTTAAGCCTTCATTAGCTACGTATAACTTAGACACATGATATATGACATTCTATGCTTAATTTGGAATTATATCTTCAAATACTCATAGCAACATGGAGAAATAAGAATATCAATAATGTTTGGAATTAACATAACTTTAAAAGGTGAGAGCATCGATGTGCAATGAATTTAGGCACTTCTTTTCTAACGAGGAATGTTGTAAAGTTGATAGTTTAATTGCTTGAATATGTTCACATGTTCAGTTTTCACGTAAACAACGTAACCAATAATCTATTGCATCGCTCAAGCTTTAATGTTTAGTTCTTCTGAAGTGATATATGTGTGTACTTGTATGAACTGGTATCTCACCACTAGATTGTTTAGCTGCAAACATTTTCATACTATCAGTGTAATTTCATCTTAAAGCAAGCGGGAAAGATACGGTTTTGAGCACTTAAGTTGGAATATGAACGGTCTACTTTGGTATACTACCTTAATGTGGGTTCTGTTATTGATTTAGTTGAAAAGAAGAGTATCGAACATATTTTGAAGTTTTTCACTATTATTTTAATCTTTCTATAGTTGTTTCGTGACACCAATGCTGCTTTTATAACTTCACCTTAGGGCTTGGGTTTGTTACTTCTATAACGTTCATCTTCATGGTCGGGGTATTCATGTCATCGTGGCTGGGCGCATCCATACTTAATCTAGGTGAATGGTTCATCAAGAGAATGCCATTTGTTCGTCATATTTACAACGCATCCAAGCAGATAAGTGCAGCAATATCACCAGGTGGCCTCTTTGTTCACTGTTATAATCTTTATGGCTTTCCACCTTTCTTCTTTTGTAACTCTCTTAGCTACAGATCAGAACACACAAGCTTTCAAAGAAGTCGCTATTATAAGACACCCTCGTATTGGTGAATATGCGTTTGGATTCATCACGTCTACCGTTGTTCTTCAGGTATGAAGAATGATTTAGATCCATTGATTGTTTGAATCACGATACACATGCTGTCTTGCTGCAAGAAGATTTATTGCTTTGCCCATGAACTTATGTATGCTTGTATAAACTTCTTTGTATACTGGGGATACATGTTTGTTATGAAGCTATTAGGCTTTGAGACATTTTAAAGGTAGAGAAATGTGGAACTTCCACCCTGATTTGTTTTTTATTTTCTACAGTATTTATGAGGAGGTGTCTCAGCACAAATCTGAAAAATGAGAATAAGTATCCTCAAGGATTTGAGTACCTATGTCTTAAAGAAAACCAAGTATTCTACATGCGGGGAAGTGGTCCAGCACTAAGCTGTGGGCTAAAGTTCCCTACGTCTGTTACGTCCCTTTAATATTATTTTATGAAAAATGATGATTTGTACCCACTGGGTCCCTTGGGACTACCTCTCTAAGTATTTTAGAGCCATTTTTGAAAAAAAAATATTTGAACAGAAAATTGTTACAGGCATAATAAAATATACTCTTACTTCAACTTTTTTAAAATGTTCAAAAAATATCAAAACTCTTTCAAACAAAAACTGAATTTTGACGTAATATTTTGGCAAAGATATTTTTTGGAGCGAGTTTTGACTAACGTTTTATGTTATTTTTTAAAAAAAAAGAACTTACGAAGTGATCGTAATAATTATGCTTTATAACTTTCTAGTTCAAAATTTTCAAAAATGGGTCTTCCTAAATGTTTGCGAGGTAGGTCATATGGAATTCTGGTAGGACCCCATTGGACCAAAATTCTTCCATGACCTTTTTGGGCATGGTGGGAGCTGTTTATTGTGGACATGTCCCTGCTGGAATTCTTTACTATAGCAAGTATTAATATAATATAATAGACCTTGGTTATGCTCCAACTGTAATCATAGGTTATTTTAAAAAGAACTAGTGAAGATCATCGTGTGTAATAAAGATCAGAGCGAGAAAATTATCTTTTATTTGAACTTCTACTTTTTTGAACTTATTTTTAAGTTTTTTCCTTCACATAGGACCTTCTTTGGATGCACTTTGGATAGCTACCTATGACATATAATACCTGGCAGAAGTTTCTCCTCTCTATTGTTTAAGTTCGTCTTTCTCACAACTATGTCCACCTCTTCGCCATTGATATCTTGATTTACCAACTTAAACCTTTGAAAGCTGACGCCTTGCCTTTTATGTACTGCCAACAGAATTATTCTGGTGAAGAGGAGCTATGCTGTGTGTATGTACCAACCAACCATCTTTATATTGGTGATATTTTCCTGATTAATTCCAAGGATGTCATTAGACCAAACTTATCTGTACGAGAAGGGATTGGTAAGTTCATACGCATCTAACTATTCATTTAGTTCTTTCTTAGGATTTTTGTAAGTTCATACGCATCTAACTATCCGTTAGTACTTTTTTAGGAATTAGGATGGCAAGAGTCAGTTTTCATTTTTATTTATTAATTTTTTCTATGGATGATGGTAATCTGTATTTCCTGATGCAGAAATTGTGGTCTCCGGAGGTATGTCCATGCCTCAAATACTCTCAACCCTAGATTCGCCATCTATGCAAGGGGACAGAGCTAGATCGACTAGGAGCTGAGTTCTTAGTAAGTTATAAGATTTTTATTAGTTCTGCTGATGACTTTCAGCCATGCTTGAACGGTTACATGTAAATCTTTTTAAAAAAAAAAAAATTTGAAAGAACCTAGTAGGTTGGATTGTTCTGTAATGTAGCTTTTCTAACATCCATGCATTCACTTGCCTGTTCTCCCTGTACATGTCTCGGTAGTTTTTGGTTTATGTATGGAACATATATTGACGCAGATATGTATGATGTGGATATATCCCTAGTAGCACTGCAATAATACATTGTGCATGGTCTGCAATGATCATTCTTCGGTGATCAATATGCAACAACTGTAATATCGTTCTACGAATCGTTCTTATTTTCGCTCTTTAGCATTGTTTGGGATGACATTGACATTGTTTTTATTGAATGTTATGTTAATTTTAGTTGAATTTTAGCATTGCTGTAATTGAACTCGCTTTTGTTTCAATTGAATTTGACATTGCTTGGACGAAAATTGGAGGAATTGGTGGATATTAGCTTATTGGATTTCATCCATGTAAAATCAAAATTGTTATGAATAATATAATGTCTCATCTATAATTCGATCTATACTGGTTCGCCAGAATGCTTGACTGAATAAATCATGCAATAGACCTTCTCCTTTCTTAGTGAATGGGGTTAAAACATGAGTGACGAGAAGACGAGAGTAGAACTATATCCCAAAACAAAGGAAATCGTGCAATACTAAGTATCAACAGGAACCATATGCATAAAAATCACTGAATTATAATATTATATAAAGTAGATAGATTATGACAAAAGTATTTTACGTTAATTCTAAAATTTAAAAAAAAAACTATTCACTAGGATTTTAAAAAAAAAAAATGTATATATATAAAAATAATATATATATATATAATTTTTTTTTAATACACAATGCATAGTTTTAGATTAGATCAGCACCACTGGCAGCTTTTAAGATGAATGAGGTTAAAATCATGACCAAATTAAAACGGACGCTCCCGATGCATTCTGGGAAATCTTCAAAAAAAAACCCTAGTTTTAGGGGAGAGACCTATATATATATCTAGCAGCAGGCTGCTATCATCATTCCGCGGCGGCGCTCGCTATAGATGATCACATTCAGTGGTGCTGCCTCCTCAGTTGTCTCTCGATTCTCGATTGTCTCTCAATCTCGCTATGATCTTCACTATTGTGTTGAAATCGATTTGATTTCCTCTTAAACTTGATTGATAGCTTGTTGACATGACGATTATTTTCTAATTTGTTCCCGATGGGGCTCTCTTTTTTTTCTGATTTGATTTGATTTGATTTAGGTCGATGATTAAATCTCATAAATTGACAAGCATATGTCTGAATTCGTGCCTGTTGACGATCAATTTTTATGAGGCCACTTGATTTTTTTTAAAGTTTTGTTCATAAATTTTTTGGTAATATATAATGGAAATTATTGTGGGGGCTGTGATGAATGTTGGGATGTTTATACATCTGATCCAGTGATTACAAACAATCTTCTACTGCCTTCCTTCTGAGCTCCCGTACTTCGTTTACTTTCATCTGCTTAATTCTTTTTTTTTTGTTCAACAATTATAGGATTCGCGTGCAAGATTATAAACATCAATTGGGAAAATTGCGTTTCAGTCACCCCGTTTCCCATTTTTGACTTTTCAGCCCCCCGAAAACGCGTTTCCCGCCGAACGGGCGGCGTGCGCGGTGTCGCCACGTAGGCGTTTCGGGGGGCCTGAACGCGCGACCCCAAATTTAGGGGGGCTGAAACGCAATTTTCCTAAACATGATATATTCATTCAATCCATACTTTATGAAATATGAACCCTTTTGTCATTATTTTTTATTTTTTTCATTTGAATTTTTATTTCAGATTTTTTTTAATCTGAATTGAATTTTTATCAATTTTCAAAGTATTTTATAATTACACTTTGTGATGAACTTGAACATGATTATTTACTCAAACGTGTGTATAGAAGTTTTAATTCTTCACATTACAATGGACCCAATAATAATCGAAACGAAGCTCTTCACAGTGAATTAGTTACAAGTTTCGACGATATGGGCCGATATATGAAGATGTTTAGATGGTGTGGCTTTTATTTACTAAATTGGGCGTCCTCTGTTGGAATTTTGTAAGCATCATTTTTAAAAACATAGAGAGAATTCGTTTTTTTTTTTGGTATTGGGTGAAGGATGAATATGAGTCGATATTATTCTGAATTTATTTGTTATAATGATCATATATTATTAATTGTAATCTAAAAATTATAATTGTTACGTTGAAAGCAGCACTGATGAACGGTGAAGGCATGACAATAGAGTCTGAGGTAAAACCTATGTGCGAAGAAGCAGGGAAGTCAAATCCCTCTGATATTGGTGAAGACTAAGAAGGAAGAACTCTGTGAGTGAAAAAAAAAACACTGGAAAAGTCATAAAAATTGATCCAAAAATTCAAATAAATTAATTTTGTGTAAAAATTTAAAAGATCAGCTACAAAATTGAACTTGGGATTAAAATTCGTAGTTCAATTTTTTCTAGTTGATAATTTACATGACATTTATTGTTTTTTACTTCGAAACACTTTCAAAATTCTTTTATCAACGAATGACGCAAGAGCTTGCGTTAATTTCAAACCCTTTTACTTATTAATCAAAGTACAATAGAAATAAGGCCAAAATTTAGTAAATATTCTTCTACTATAGATTTTTGGGCGCTCATACCTTTCAACTTATTTTGAGTCCTTTCATACCCTTCTACTTCAAATTTAGTGAACGCGATGTCCTTATATCGAATTAATTAGACGGACACGTCACTAATCTTGTTTGACGTGGCACTAATTAATTTTTTTAATATTTATTTAATATTAGTTGGATATTAAAAAATATTTTAGTTTAATTAAAAAATTTAATTAAATACATTACTTAATTTGTGCCATATCAGCGTAATTAACACGTAAATCCTCTTACCAAATGGTTGTAGTCTAGAGGTAAAGGGTGCGGCTAGACATGGTAAAGGTTTCGAGTTCGAGCCCCTACACAATCAATTGGGAGAGGATAAATTACCTTAAATTAGCACTATGTCGACTCGGTCTTGACTGCCACTCAGAACGGAGTCGGATACCAAAAAAAAAAAAAAAAAAAAAAAACTAAATCCTCTTTAGGGATATCGCGTTCCCAAAACTAATAGTAAAGGGGTATGCAAATTACGAAAATAAGTATATGGGCATGAGTGCCCAAAGATAAATAGTAGGGGGGCATTTACTAAATTTTGGCCTAGAAATAACAACAAATTAATTAAGTTCTACCATGATAAAATTTGGAGAGAATAAATATATACAACTATTTTTTGAATTTAACCATTTTTATAGAATTCTTAGTCTGAAAAAAAGCAAGTAAATAGACAACCGGTCACACAAATGCACGCGACAAAAAAAAAACTTCGAGCATGCATATATGATTTTTCCTGCCGTGCCGAGCCGATAAATTCGAAACTCGAGACATGCCGACCACACCGACCATGTGATATCCTAGCACGCGAGCCCGTTACCCGTCGGGCGTGACCCCGTTATGTGTCACAGGATTACACCCACAAAGCGAGATATCTTAGCATGCGAACACTGTTCATCTTTGCAAGGAAGATGAACAGTGTTACTGCATATTTAAAAAAAAAAAATTAGGCCATGGCGGACGGTACCACGCATGCCGTATGGTACCAAAAAGCTGCATGTATATCGCAAATATGACCTATATAGATATAACAAGCTTTTTATCCGCGCGTTACCGCGGTTCACATTGTTTGCCTCACATAGTTGCTGCCAAATATAAATTATTGTGTATAAATATATTAATGCTCCGTTACGTACAATATTTATATTCATATGATAAGTACAAATGCTTAAAAAAAATTAGCATTCCAAATTATTAACTATTCTAAAAATGGAAAGAAATCGACATTAGATATATACTGGAATATTTAATACATTTATTTATATAAGAGAATTTTTAAAGATAAAATTGAATATTATAGTGAGATACAATTTTTCATGTTGAAATTCTATTGTTAATTTTTTTTTTACAAAGTCAAAAATTTATTTAAAATATTTTTAAATATTCATTTAAAAATATATTTAGAGATATTTTTTAGGAAAACTTCCAAAATAAAAATCGTTGATTCTAATAAATTCTAAAATTTTAATATTGGAAATTTTTTAAGAAAATATTAATAAATAAATATTATATAGGTCCAAATTTGTATGAACAAAATAAAATAAAATTTTATTTCGGTATAAATAAACGTATAAAACATATATTTAGAAATAATTTTTAAAAAACTGTTAAATATAAAAATTGTAGATTCTGATGACCTCTATAACGTTTGTTTGAAAATTTTTAGAAAAAATATTTCTAATAAATAATTTGGTGGTCCGAAATCTTAACATATTTAAAAACAAAAATAAAAACTTTAATGAATTTAAAAACAATAAAAAATAGTATTCGTTAACAAAAACGTATTAAAATATATATTTAGAGATAATTTTTGAAAAAAATTTTAACATTAAAATCATAGATTATGATGAGTTTCATAACTTTTGTTTTAAAAATTTATTAAAAAAATAGTTCTGAATGAGAGTTTTCAGACTTCTTAATACCTAACGGATTTCAAAAGGAAATAATAATCGTATTTCAGTTACGGTTTAGAACGTATAAAATATGTATTATAGCAGATTACTTTTTGAAAAAAAAAAATTTAACATAAAAATCGTAGACTTTTTGATGAGATCTATAATTTTTATGTTGAAAATTTTTCGAGAAAATGCTTCTAAATAAGTGTTTTAGAGGTCTGAAATTTTAACGAAATTAAAAATTATTTAAAAACAAAGGACCGTACAGCATGAACAGAGGAGGTGGTGCAAATTAGCAAATTTTGCGTTTAAATCCAAACTTTTTTAAAAATTGCGTTTTAACCCGCTAAACTTCGAACCTCCGAAACACCTATTTAGAAGCGTCCTCTCGGAAAACTTAAAACAGAAAAGTTGTGGCCCTCATCGAGATCTACGACTTTTATGTTGAAAGTTTTTCGAGAAGATGCTTATAAATGAGTGTTTTGGCCAGTGTAAAATCAAATTTTTAAGAAATTTTGGGTTGTTTTGCAAAATTTCGTGGCACTGTTCAATGAACAGTGGAAAACGTTCTGGGTGTTAGTATATAGTACAAGCTTTTTTTTTAATCCGTGCGTTGCCGCGGTCACGTTGTCCAATCAGACAATTACTGCTAAATATAAGCGATTGTACATAAAATAATATTAATGCTCGTTACGTTACAATTTTTTATATTAATATGATAAGTATAAAGGCTTCTGATCGAGCTCGTACTCGATCGATGATTTTGTATTCGAAAGTAGAGGTAGGCTCGAAGAGAGGGTTTAGGGAGATATGACACAAGATTTACGTGAAAACCTCGAATTTCTAATCCGAGGTAAAATCCACGGGGTCGCGCACGTGGACCAGCGAATGAGAATTCACTTCAAGAGCGGAAAAAAAAAGCAGGTATTCGAGTTACATGGTCTTTGCACCGAGCTTTATAAGTAGCTTGGATGATTTCGTTCTACCTCTCTATTACAGTAACTCTCTCTACGTTCTTCTCGAAAGTGGATCCGCGTTACGGGATACGTGTAGATTGCTATTTATAATCCGTAACGGTTTTCTCCCACTTGCGCAAGTTGCGCGCAAGTGGGCGAAGGTCGTTATCCAGGCTGGCGACAGCATGTTATCATTTAAATTTTTCGCTAGTTTCTGTGTATTGAGCGTTAGGCACGTGTCTTTCAAATCCAGCACTCAAGATTGAACTCGGTAATATGGAAGAGGTGAATGCATTAAGGCTTTTGTCGGGGCACCGACCTAAAGACACACCAATCTCAATGGAGAACGGACGCTCGACATTCATTCGATCACGCGCAATGTCGGTCCTTATTTCTGACGCTATATCAGCTTCTAAAAAAATATTTTTTAGCATTCTGAATTATTAATGATTCTAAAAATTGAAGAAATAGACATTAGGTATCTACTCGAGTGTATAATGCATATATTTAAAATTGTTATAATAAAAAAATTTTAGCGATAAAATTGAATATTGTATACAATTTTTCATATTGAAAGTCTATTGTTGAAAATTTTTACAAAATCGAAAGTTTATTTAAATTTTTTTTGATAGTCATTTAAACGTATATTTAGAGATATTTTTTAGAAAAACTTCCAAAATAAAAGTCGTTGATTCTAATAAATTCTATAATTTTACTGTTTAAAATCTTTTTAAGAAAATATTTATAAATGAATATTATGTAGGTCCAAATTCGTAGCAGATTCATTACCAAAACAAAAGTCGTTACAGATTAAAAATCATATTCCAATATGCACAAACATACAATTCATATATATATATATATATATATAACTTTTTAAAATCTATCTACATGAAAATTATAGATTCTAATGAGATCTAAAATTTTCATATCAATTTTTTTTTAAAAAAATATTTCTAAATGAATGATTTTTTATTCCGAAATTTTAACGAATTTAAAGATATAAAAAATTTGTTATTTGAAATTTTTTTTAATTTAAAATTCATAAATTTTAAATCGTCTATCGGTAAGCATAAACACAAAACGTAATCTAGATATAATTTTTTTTTAAAAAAAAAAAATTAACATAAAAATCGTAGATTCTGATGGGATCAACAATTTTCATGTTGAAAAATTATTGAAAAAAATACTTCTAATTGAGTGTTTTCGGACTTTCTGAATAATTAATGGATTTAAAAACAAAATAAATTTGTATTGTGGTATGAACAAACGTATAAAACATATATTTACAAATAAATTTTGAAAAAAATTTCAACATAAAAATTGTAAATTATGCTAACTTCTATAACTTTTATGTTGAAAACTTTTTAAAAAAATACTTCTAAATAAGTATTTTGGTGGTATTAAATCTTAACATATTTAAAACAAAATTAAACTTTTAACGGATTTAAAACAAAATAAAATCGTATTTTGGTATACATAAACGTATAATATATATATATATAATTTATGAAAAAATTATCAATATGAAAATTCTAGATTCTAATGAGATCTACAACTTTTATATTAAAAATTTATTAAAAATATACTTCTAAATGAGTATTTTCGGAGTTTAATAGTGCCTAACGGATTTAAAGTAAATAAAATCGTATTTCGATATTACAAACGCATAAAACATATATCTAGATATAATATTTAACAAAAATCGTAGATTCTGATGACTTATATAATTTTTATGTTGAATTTTTTTTTAAAAAAAATACTTTTAAATAAATATCTGAAATCTTAACAGATTTAAAACAAAATTAAAATTTTAACGGTTTTAAAACAGTATTTTGGTATACATAAATATATGAAATATATATCTAGAAATAAGTCTTTTTGTTACATTTCTGGATCTTTTGAGTTCATTGACTGTTTTATGTTTTAGTTGTCTCTTTCTTGATTATATACTGCTTTTTGATGTCTCCGATAATTTAAAGTTAGAAAATTATGCATTTTTTAGTAAAAATAATATTTTATATTTTTTGATCTTATAAAATTACAAAATTGTCTATATTACGTTAATAACTATCGTCATTTAAGAAAATAGTAATGAGAGTTTTGTCATTTATAGGTCAAGAGTGTATAAAAAGTGTTTGAATTATATGCATAAAAAATGTAATTTTTTTTTTTTTAATGTATTAAAATACAAGTGTTCCTATATTTTGAGATGAGTCACCATATTGTGTGTCAAAAAATAGTGTCGCGACTGAAACAAAGAGGTGTCTTTTTGAAATTGTAAAAAATCAAGGAGTGGCAACTGTTCTAGATTTAAATAAAATTATCGCGGGTTTACTTGTACTGATATCTCGGGGTGAGAGTCTAGCCTCAAATAATTTTTAACATAAAAATCGTAGATTACGATAAAATTTACAACTTTTATATTAAAAAGTTATTCAAAAAATAGTTCCAAACGATTATTTTCGATTATTTCAAACCTAACGAATTCAAATACGATATAATATCGTTATTTCGCGACATAAATGTTATAAAATATATATCTAAGAGATTCTTTTTTGAAAAAAAATTTCAACACAAACACGTAGGATTTTTATAAGATCTATAATTTTTATGTTGAAAAATTTTCAAGAAAGACGCTTTTAAATGACTGTTTTAGAGATCCGAAATTTTAACGGATTTAAAAATATTTTAAAAATTACCTCCGTACAGTTACCGTGAGAAGGCGGTGGAAAAATTGCGTTTCTGCACTAAAACCTAAAATTTTTCAAAAATTACATTTTAACCCGTCCAAATTCGGATCTTCAAAACACTTATTTAGAAGCGTCTTCTCAGAACACTTAAAACACAAAAGTTGTAGGCCTCGTCGAGATCTACGACTTTTATGTTGAAAGTTTTTTGAGAATATACTTATAAATGGGTGTTTTATCCGGTGCAAAATCAAATTTTTTAAAAACTTTGGGTTTTTTTGCAAAGTTTGAGGTTACTGTTGAGTGAACAGTGAAAAACGGGGTGGGCTTTAGTATATGTAGTAATAATAAGACAGTAAGAATAAAATAAAAAAATATATAGATATAAAAATTAAATTAAATGAATATAATATACTATATAAAAAAAAAGAGTGAAGCAAATACAAATACACTAATTTAAACTATATTATTAGTAATCATAATTTTATGCCCCATATCGAATACATTTTTTTTTTATTTCTAGAAACATAAAGTGATATGTCCAATACTTTTTTTCCAGCTCTTAGAAAATTAAGGATTTTTAGTCTCCCCTGTTGCGTTAACCTGATGCTTACACATCATGGTATAGAAAACGGATGGCCGAGATCGGCCGATCCGAAAAAATACGGATTTTAAGATCTCGTATAAAATTTTCGTCAAATTTTTTTGACATACTTTTAAATATTTTGAAAAAAAATTTGAACTACAAAATTGTAGAATCAAAATTTACAACTTTATAATTAAAAATGTTTCGAAAAAATGTCAAAAAATATACCGAAATTATAATCAAAATTTTTAATCATCATCTCGGTATATTTTTTGACATTTTTACGAAAATTTTTCAATTACAAATTGTAAATCTCATCAAAATTTATAATTTTATAGTTCAAAATTTTTTAAAAAAATACTTAAATATGGGTCAAAAAGTTGACGAAAATTTTATACAAAATTTTGAGATTCGTAGTTTTTTGAATCGGCCGATATCGGCTGTCCGTTTTGGTGATTACTGATTCGGCCGAATCGGCCACGTCCCACAAAATGACGCAAGAGCTTGCGTTGTTGAACAGCGATTTCCAAAGCGCTTAGCTCAGCTAACTTGACCCTCCGCTCCACTATAAATAAAGAGAATCACTGCTGTAGCTGAGATGATCCGAAGAGGGCAATCAAACAATGGCAACAATCCCACGGATGAAGTTGGGATCCCAGGGCCTGATAGTCTCCGCACAAGGCCTTGGTTGCATGGGCATGTCGGCCTTCTACGGCCCACCGAAGCCGGAGGCTGACATGATCGCCCTCATCCATCACGCCGTCCGCTCCGGCGTCACCTTCCTCGACACCTCTGATTTTTATGGCCCCCACACCAACGAGATCTTGCTCGGCAAGGTACTGGTTAAGTGTAGATCTTGTCGTATTTGGTCGATTCGTTCTACTGGTTATGCGCTTAAGGTGTTGGGATAATGACATATTAGTCCCCCATTGTTTATAAATGCCCAAATCAGTCATCCGTTTTAAAAAACGGTCATTTCAACCCTCCAAATACTGTTTGGATTTTTTTTGGACGAAAATATTTCTATACCCGTTAATAGTTTGGGCATCAAAATATCTATTTAGAAAGATTTTTTGGAAAAAATTTTAACATCAAAATTATAGATCTCGACGAGATTTACAACTTTCATGTTGAAAAATTTTCCAAAAAATGCTTCCGAAGATGTGATTTCGGAGTCCGAACTGTTAACGGGTCGACCCGTAATCCGCTGAACAGTTCGAACGCCGAAAATACCAATTTAAAAGTATTTTTTTGAAATATTTTCAACATGAAAGTTATAGATCTCATCGAGACCTACAACTTTCATGTTGAATTTTTTTTTAAAAAATACTTTTAGATAGGTGTTGTAGGCATCCGAACAGTCAGGAATATTTTCGTCCGAAAAAAATTCAAACAGTAAATAGGGGGTTGAAATGGGCGTTTTTTAAAATGAGGGGCTGATTTTGAATGGAAACTTAAAATGGGGGGCTGATATGTCATTATCTTAAGGGGTTCGATGTGTAGGCTCTGTAGGAATCTATATCCTAGAGAGGGTGACTCATACCGAAATACTAAAACTCCTACAGAAAAGTGGGCCATTTACGCCCAGGATTTCCAGCGGTAATCTCAAAAAAAAATGCTTGATGTGTAGGCTCTGAAAGATGGGGTGAGAGAGAAGGTGGAGCTGGCAACCAAGTTTGGCATCAGCTTTGCAGAGGGGCGGCGGGAAATTCGGGGGGATCCCGAGTACGTCAGAGCCAAATGTGAAGGAAGCTTAGAGCGGCTCGACGTCGACTGCATTGACCTATACTACCAGCATCGGATTGACACCGGCGTTCCAATTGAAGTGACGGTATGCTTTCTTGTTCGTCTTAGAAGTTGCACCCAAATACCAGAAGAACTTTCCTTATCTCAGTGTATGACAATTGGATTATAGTCCTTACGTATATTTTCTCGGCTATAACTTATTTGTTTAACTCGCTGTTTTCTTATACTTATTTCTTAGAAAATATGAGTTTAATTGTATTTTTGTTGGCATATCGTCATTATTTTTAATGCCGTTCACATTTCGTAATGGCTAGATGGGAGAGCTTAAGAAGCTAGTTGAGGAAGGAAAGATAAAGTACGTAGGATTATCTGAGGCTTCTGCATCAACAATTAGGAGAGCTCATGCTGTTCATCCAATAACCGCTATTCAGTTGGAATGGTCGTTGTGGACAAGGGATGCAGAAGAGGATATAATTCCAACTTGTAGGTAAGATGTCTCGATGAGTATCTTTCCATCAGGCACTGGTAAAATAAGGGATTTTTCAAATGTTTCATATGCTAGAAGTTGATTTCTCTCATTTTCCTTGAACAATTTCTTTGGTGCTGAGTTTTTCAGGGAACTTGGTATTGGCATAGTTGCATACAGCCCACTTGGAAGAGGCTTCTTTGGTTCGGGGCCGTCATTGGTTAGCAATCTATCTGAACAGGACTTCCGAAAGGTAGGTAAATTATGGTATCACTTTGGATCATACAAGAGCAAATAGAAACTAACATGCAACATGGTTACAATTGTAAACTATACCCTTGTACTTAATTCTCCTTTGCCAAATATGTAAATGTTGCGTAATTCTTACCCCTTTAGCCGCCTTGATATGGGAAATAAGCAATTGGCTAGTTTTCAGCCAAATTTGCTAAGCTGGTGGCTATGTGACTCTTAATACTCCACGTCCGGTTAGAAAATGACGCCAGCACGCGATTTTACTCGCTAATTAGGTCCAGGTTTAATATAGATTGACGGGCTTGATTAGAAAACGGTGTCCAGTGAAAGAATCTGGTATTTTGCCTCCTCGCCTCCAAAAAAAAGAAAAAAGAAAGCAGATTAATGCTTACAGTCCTTAAAACACTGAAAGCAAATTTGTTCGGTTACGCTTATTTATTTCTTATCATTGCCACTAACTGCTTGTTCTTGCTAAGGAGACTAGATTATGTTACCATTGGTTCTGGACTTGATTACCCTTGAATTGCTTCCTACCTTGGTTAATCTGAACTTTTACAGGCTATGCCTCGTTTTCAATCTGGGAACTTGGAGCATAATGCTGCTATATTTGAGCATGTGAACAAGATGGCAGCAAAGAAAGGATGCACGCCATCACAGCTTGCTCTGGCCTGGCTTCATCATCAAGGAAATGATGTGTGCCCCATTCCTGGCACAAGAAAGATCGAAAACTTCAATCAGAACATCGGCGCTCTATCTGTCAAAATTGCCCCAGAGGAGATGGCCGAGCTTGAATCAATTGCTTCAGTTCAGGTCAAGGGTGATAGATATCTACCTGGAATGAACACTTGGAGGAATTCCGAGACACCACCATTGTCATCATGGAAGAATGCATAATTTACCATTCTACGAGCATATATTTCGTCACGGTTGAACGTGCTATGCGATACTACATCTCATCCATCGGCCCTTTGTATGCCTATATTAATGTACTGCGTGTTATGAGCTTTTGTTTGAAGTTTATGCAATAAGAATAAATAACTTCCGATCACATATACTTTTGTATGATTTTAATGCTTTTTAAATATGCCTTCTGCCGAGGTGTTTTTGTAGCCGCTATATAAATACTTGTTTTCATCCAGTGTATATTGCAATGAATAGAGAACTATACTGTTCATCTTCATCCACAATGAGGAAGATGAACATTGTCAAGCGCCGCGTGCACGGCACATTAGTTGTTGCAATTGGTCGCGTGCAGCTGGCGTGTGACTTTCATAAGTCACGCGCCTGTTGCTTGATCAGTTTTTATTTTTTATTTAATTTTGAATTGTTTTAATTCACTTTTTTGATTTTTTTTGGTTTAATTTTAATAAAATCATAAAAAATAATAGATTATCGTCGATACGTATTGCACGGCACGATTGGCACACCTCAGTTTTGTTATTTAACGAAACTCGATTCAGCACCATACAGAAACCTTGTTTATTACACATGTCTATAATATAATCTATATCATATATAATATAATCTAAATATATGATATAGATTATATTCTCATGGTATACTAACTTGATACTAATAATGTTCATTTGCTAACTGGTTGAACACAAAGATACCTCAAATGTCTGAATGACCAGAAAACCATGATTGTTTGCATGTAAAGAGAAAACAATCTGATTTTCGATGAGCTACAGCTTAAAGATTATCCTTATGACTGTTTGCATGTATGGAGAAACGAAAAAAAAAATGCAGCTACATGACCCAAAAACATGATGTTATTCAGCTAGAACATACATTAGTTGCAGTACAAAGTGATCAGAAATTATTACTAGAACCAACAAAAGGAACACTTCAAATTATATGAATTCGCAGTCATTTATTCATCAACTAGGTTTTGTTGATGCAAATCAGTTCAAAAAGTGGAGAGATTAGTGTCAGAGAGATTCTGACCTCATCTGAATTGGGGATTGGCTACCTGAGCTTCATCAGATGCCTCTTATCTAATCCACACACACACACACACACACACACACACACACACAGAGAGCTACCATTGATTGCTGTACCATCTCGAAACAGCTAATTGGATCCGGTGATAAACGAACAGAGCTCTCTACCATGGTTCAAGAAAAATAAAGAGAAGATACTACTTTATATGGCCGACGTTCAGTATCTGCTGTAAAATCTTGCACTTAATTTCGAGAAATTTTTTTTGAGAGAATAATTAGGACTTTTGGATATGTTTATATTGAAAAGTTAAAAATTTTTGGTTGATGAAATATAAATTAGTACTATTCGTAAGTTTATTTATTACGACGGTCGCATAAGAATGGATCGGTTAAGAATAAAAAATTTTCGCAATAATCTCCAAAACAAAAATAGCAAAATTCAAGGGGTTTTGTTAAAAACCCCTGCTTTTCAAAAAAAATAATCCCCAACTTTTTTAAAAAAAAATACGAAATTACTCTAAAGAAATATATATTAACAATAAAATATTTTTTAATAAAATTTAAATACAAAAAAAAAAATTTGGTGCTCTACAATATTTATATTTAAAATTTTTCAAAAAATACTTCAAAATAAAATAGTTTATAACACAAAAAATTTAATAACTAGAAAAAATTCAGATCTTAAAGAAATAATTAAAAAAAAATTATTTAAAAATTTTACAGTATATCAAAATCTATTTTTATTTAAAAAAATACTATATTTATATATATAGTATGTTTAATTGTATTTAATAATTATAAAAAAAAATGAATATTTTAGTATAAGTAGGGGTTGTTTATTATTTTAAGGTGCCTATTTAAATAGTTTGCAGGAATTGCTTGGACAAATCCTTATCTTTTGAGCGTGCGAAGTCATTTGTGCGCTCCTCTGCAAATGAAGACCGGAGTGAACGTGGTTCATATACTATATGGGCTCGGCCCAACTCTCTTTCTTTTCGTAGTTTTCGAGAAGACCAAAAATTGAGACTTTGCGACTGGCGAGTTCTCCCCTCATCTTCCCCTCCAACCTTCATCGCTGTAGCGCCGAAGATCAATCAATCGAAGGCGAAGGAACAGCTTCAATCTACTGCTGCTGCGTAGTGCGTAGTAATGTCGAAGTTGTGGAGATGGTATCAGCAGTGTCTCACTTTGCATCCCGTGAAAACCCAAATCATCAGCTCCGGAATCCTATGGGGTCTCGGCGATATCGGCGCACAGAAAATTACGCACTCAATCACACTCAATAGGCGACTATCCAATCGCGACGAGAACCCAGTATACACTCATCTTGTTGTTATGTATTTAAATTATGCGATTGTTATTGATTTTTGTTGAAAAGAATATAAGGAGTGTGAAGCTTTTTATCTTTGAAAAGTTTCTTAAGATTTGTTTCTGTTTAGTTTGGATTGACGTTGAAGATTATTTGGTTTAGGAAAATGGAGAAAATTTGTGCTGTATGAAGATTTTTATTTTTTTTCGTGGGCAGGCTATAAGGTATGAAAGTACTCCCCTGAGGTTGATGATTCTTGGTTAATACACACACACACACACACACACACAACACACACACACCACACAATATATATATATATATATATATATATATATATATATATATATTAATATATCGTATATATAGTTATTGGAGTTGGTAGTTGGGAACGTGTGATACTTACCAAAGCTTCTTTAATTTGAAGTCAAAGTGGTTTTTTTTTTTTTTGCTTCAGATTGTATTGAATAATTTCTAAATTATAATAACATGTGAATAAATTAATACTTCTTTTTTTCTAAACAAATGTGTACATATAGAGATAAATAAGGGAGAAAGAAAAAGTGATGCTCCACTACACTTTCTCCCCTTCTGTTTATGTCCTCTAGCAAAGCTCCTTGAGCAGAATTATGCACATATAAGTAGGACGAGAGATCTAAACAAGGTTGAAAGTGGTCAATGTGTTGGTGTGTGGTAATTTGGGGGCATTGTATCTTCCAATCGATTAAGCTAGAGGCCATTCTAACATGATTTGCTGCTATTACATGATCTACTTAAACAAATCAGGGGTTAGAACTTAGGAGGATCTTTTGATGACTTATGCTCTCCAGACTTCCAATATCTTGTTATTGTTTATTGGATGAGATTGTCATGTTCAGATGCTACCACTTTCATGGCCTCTGTTTTTATGTGTCTCTGCGCAAATTTTCTATGGTATAATGACATGGTTTTTTCTTGCTTCTCCTCATGTTTGTAGGTCATTAATGTAGAAAATGAAGGGCTTGTTATCTAAGGGTTTGGCTGAACGAAATATTATGATAAAAACAGTTTAAGGTCTGAAATTAGGGGGGAATGATAATATATATATATACTATTTCAGTTATTAGTTAGGTTTCACAAGTTAAACTTAACTAAACACCTAGAGAGTGTAGTGTAAAGGGCAACATAAAAAAATATGATGCTTGGTACTATCTTGTACCACTATTCGTGATGATTCACTTGATTATAATCATATGTTCCATGTCCTGGATCATATCATGCTTGAAATAGAAATTTGTTCATACCTGAGAGGCTCAAGTTAAGGCTAGAATGTATACTATCTAAGTTCTCTTATCATGTGGGAAACCTTTTTGGTCTTTTCCTTCCTACAAAATAGTTGGGACAGATTTTTACTACTTACTTCTCAATAACCAACTGATATCTTATGGAACTAGGAGTCATTTTCCTGTAATTAATGGGCACCTACTATATCCATATCAGGCTTTTTTTTTGTCCTACACATTACCTCATTAGATATGCAATGTAATTTTCTTTCTGTGCATGCAGTGGACATGATTAGGTGCCATTTGCTTATACTTCACTAATGTGCAACTTTGTACTGTTGACTCTTCATTTTCAAAAGTGTCCTTCACTGACGTTGTTTCTCTGAGTAACTGTGTGAGTTAGTAAGTATGATCATAACACAATGAAGTTTTCTTTGTTTTTTTGAGATGAGGCGAAACCTACCTGGTCCCAAATCGGGACCATTTTCTAACCGACAGGCATCGAACCACTTTGGCCCGGCCTGCGGTCAGGTAGTAAAACTCCGGTGTGGCGTTCTCCCCAGACCACACAGTGGAATAGCCCTTCGGGCCCACCACCTTCGCACATACCACCTGAAAACTCAGCGAATGCACTTATCTCACAGCCACCCAAAAATTCGGACTAGTGCGCTCGTGCCGGGATTCGAACCCAGGCGCTCGCTTCCTGAGGCGTACGCCCGGGCCGCCACAGCTGGGGGTGGGGGGTAACACAATGAAGTTAACTGACATGTTATCAATACAAAAATCCTTCCTTCCAACAAAACGTTGTTCAGGAACATTCTTTATGTTGCATGTGTTCTCTGTAAAGATATCATGTATAACATATGAACCTTCTGGGCGGGTTCCTCCTGAACCTAGATATGCTGATTGGAAGTTATTCTGTATTTGCTTCTCTTGATGAAATGAAAAACTTAGAATAATAATTGTCATTCTATTGTTGATTTTGGTGTATCACTCGCATGAAAATATCGGTTTACATGTGACTTTTTGCTTGTAACACATGTTCAATTTTTTACCAATTACCATGTTGCTGAGATACCATAGAAGTCTTTATGGGTGCACAAATAGCTGTCCAAGCAAGAAATAAAACTACAAACATCATGTCACTAAAATTAAGTCCCTTTCCCTGAATGTATATCTTTGCTTTAATCGGGCTTTCCTTCTGTTTATTTCTCTAATTCTGCGATTATCAGTTTTGCATTGACGTAGTTGCCAACCATTTATTGCAGGAAACTAATGCAGAGTTCAGTATCAATTGGAAAAGAGTGGCCACAACTAGCATGTTTGGATTTGCATTTGTGGGCCCGGTCGGTCATTACTGGTAATATTTCTTACTAATTCTTATCCATGTATAAAACGTGCATACTGCATCTTTGCTCATTCTTTCTTTTTTTTCCCGCTTACTCAGGTACGAGCACTTGGATCGGATTATTCGATGCAGAGCTCAGCTGAAGCCTAATTCTCTTAAATTTGTGTCTGCAAAAGTCGCTGTTGATGGGCTGATTTTTGGTCCATTGGATCTATTACTCTTCTTTTCTTATATGGGGTTTGCTTCTGGGAAGAACGCGCAGCAAGTGAAGGAAGACGTAAAGAGGGATTTCCTCCCCGGCCTTGTTGTAGGTGGAGGAGTCTGGCCGGTGATTCAGATCGTGAATTTTCGATTTGTTCCAGTCAGATACCAACTTCTTTATGTTAATTTCTTTTGCTTGTTGGACAGCTGCTTCCTGTCCTGGCTTGAGCAACAAGGAGATGCTACTTGGAAGCAGTGGTTTACGTCGTTTACTGTGGAGAGTCGGAAAAGCCAGACTTAAAATACCTTCTTTTCCTTGGCCGCCGTATTTTACAATTTTTTTGCCTTTATTTTCTTTTCCTTGGTTGCAACTGCAATCAAAATACTTTAATGTGAGAACCAGATCTGTGAAATCAAGAGGAAAATGCTGATAAATTATTCGGTTTCTGGAATGGAGATTATTGGCTCTTTCGATTGTCAATAATGCTAGTTAGATGATAAAATGCAAATTCTGCAAACATCTGATTGCATTTTTAAGATCTTAAACTACAGCTTTGCTGAGATTTTTTTATGATGTAGAAATATATCGGCAAGTTGCATCTATACGATATATAATAGCTGTTATCACTGATACAGAGTGGCAGCTTATTGTGGTTTTTGCATCCTATCACGGGTCTATGGTGAGAATAAGCTTTATTTGTATATCTCGGAATTGATGAAAGTGACAAAAGGTTTGGGAGGGTACTGGCCAGGCGCTAAACGGGGCGCTTTCCTGCATTTTTCAACAGGCATCTGATGGTAGACATGAAAAAGAGTTGGGAGAGCAACTTTCCCATGAAAAAGAGAGTCGCTTCTGACTAAGCATGATAGATAGAGCTCTCAATTTTCCCATGTACTCAAATGCATAATTTGGATTCATTCAACTTTACCAACTTTTGTCGAGTAATTTATGTTTTTCAAATCAGATCGAAACTTCTTATTTTAGTTTCAAGGTTCAAGTCCTTATGGATAATTTTGATATGATGCACTGAACGCAATAATTTCAAATGAACTTCTCTATAAGATCTTAAATTTATACGATCTGATTCTGGTTTCTGCTTATTATAATTGCGACTACAAGGCTGAATATTAGAAAATGTTAATCGCTCTGCTTAGTATGTTTCCACAGACCACCAGTTCATCTAGGACGCTGAAAGAGGATAATGGAGGCTCTATTCAATGCTGAAAGATTCATCTAGGACGTTGGAACATGGGTCGGTGCCACTGTAAATTTATCTATTATAATAGTCATACGAAATAAACCGATTATACATAGAATTTTTTCACATTAATTTCAAAAAAAAAAAAAAAGAAAGAAAAAAAAAACCTAGCAGGTTATGTGGTCAAAAACCATTAGTTGAATTAATCCAGGGGTAGCACTAAACTTGTGGAAGTGAGCGAGTCCTCCAATAATTTAAAGAACGTGAGCGTAGGAACCATCTAATTTTATATATCGTGAAAAATTTTTAACCATATTCGGCCCACTTTTATGTAATTATCATAGCAAATAAATTCGCGAAATATTATTAATGCATATCTATTAATCAAGAAAGGATAAAATTCACAAGGATTATTTGTATGTAGAAAAGGATAACTCAAAATTTTGCACACAAAATCATCTCAATTTTGCATAGGCACCAAGGCTTACCTGCTAACTCAAACTTGTTGCATACAGGTGCATGTCAAAGAATTCAGCTTCCTTCTGGCATCTTTCTTCGACCAATTTAACATGTGAAGTAGAGGATTCCTCTGCTACAATATATTGATATGCTACCCAAAACAACTCTCAGCTTTCGATACTTCCTAGGCATTACGACCCAATTCATCCAAACAATAATATAAAAAAGGTGAGGTAACAAAAACAAGTTGAATACAGATTTCCAAGTACATCCCAGACCACATCTATTTGTTCTTGAGCACTAGAAATCCTTCTGTAGCACGACAATAAATTACAAATTTAAAGCATCCTGAACTATGAAGCAGCATGGCACAAATTCGATAACTTAGCAACATCCCGAAGATCTTTGTTGTCGACCGGCACCTCCAACATCAACGGTCTCAGGGAGATACCTGCAAGAAATAAAAGAGACGGAAATTGGAGTAAAGAAAAATGGATTAGGACCCTCCTAGCAATGTATATAACCTCCTACTTTCCCATTAAAACAGGTGCTAGCGAAGTCATCCTCAGCAGTGGTTAGGCAAAAAATTTGAGCAGCAAAAGAGCCCCTTCAAAAGGATTATGACACTCCATTTGCACTTTTAGTGAGGAGATATCATTTTTTTTTAGGATTTTGCTATGCACCCCCAAGAAACCACACTGCGCGTGACACAATTAAGACCACACATCCGATAGGTGTATTGTATTTTAATATTTCTTTTGTAAAATCACGAGAAAATTATGTGGATCACGAGGTGCGTGTGTGGTGGAGATTGGTTGTGTGTGGTTTGTTGGGGATGAGTAATTTTTTTCTTTTTTTTAACCATCATCACGACATATTCGAGGGTATCATGTAAAATGTTGTCAAACTAGTTTCACCGTATCATGTAAGATGTTGTCAGACTAATTTCACTTAAAAACAGGAGAGAGAAACTCACATCTCTTCCTCAGGTTCATTCTTGAGTGCATTCTTAGCAATGCATTCAAAAGCAGCTTCCACATTCGTTCCCTCCTTAGCAGATGTCTCAAAGTAGGGAATGTTTCCCTTTGAGGCACACCAAGCCTTCGCTTTCTTCTCTGAAACCTGAAAACCAAGAAATAAAGAAGAAAAACATCACGATGCATAATATAATACACTCTAAAAAACAACCAGATGATAGACGAGAGAAAAAAGCAAGTATAGACAATAATATACATCAAAAAATGGAAAAACAAAATGAAACTTCCACAAAGAGGGAAAAGAAAAGATGTACCACTCGACTGTTTCCACCGTCCACATCTATCTTGTTGCCCAAGACTACGAAAGGGAAGTTTTCTGGATCTGAAGGGCTAGCCTGTAATTCATATTGGTAGCATATAATTTCATAAATGGAAAAATGTCTGTTATTTGATGCAGAAATAAAATACCTGAACAAGAAATTCTTCTCTCCAATTGTTCAAATTATCAAATGACTTCATATTATTAACATCATAAACAAGAACACAGCAATCTGCACCACGATAAAAAGCCACACCAAGACTCTGGAACCTTTCTTGCCCTGCTGTATCCCATATCTGAATAAAGAAATGGACATGATAAGGCTCAACTAATTACAATATTAAGGCTCTGAAAAAGATAAAAAAAAAAAATTATATTCAAAAAAGTTGTTGTGCCAATACTTGAAGAGCAAGTTGTTCGTCTGAAAAGGGAATAGAACTCCAAAGTTATTGTAGTTAATAGTTATGTTAGCACAAGCAGGCACTCAAACATAACCATGCTATTAAAAGGCATTACTTGGTGTCGCTCAAACTGATGCAGTTACTAGCATAATATAGATTACATATCCCAAACTGAATAGCAGGCGAGTCAAATCCATCCAAAACATCAACCACATTTATGCCAGAAAAAGATTCATCTATTTTCCATCCTACTTGAGGAGATAAATTGAGAAAGTGTAAATAAAAAAACCGAGCATATACATCTTAAAATTAAGAATGCAACTGCGGAGGTTTCAATTCGAACAGGCCCAATTAATATAAGACAGACCCCTAAAAAGTAATAATCTAAACATAGTTTGTATGATTCTAGCAAGAAAGTAAATATTGTCGTAAACATCTGTCTACTTGCAGAAAGTAATTTTAAAGAGTATGCTTCTAAAAGATAGACTGTTGGCTTTTGAAACCCCTCTTTAAGCAAAACTTTTGGCTATGGAAACTACTTTTAGAAGCATAAATCATGAAGAGGGGATGTTACCAAAGAAATCATATAAATGCAACATATATGGCATTTTCTCCCCGGTAAGCACTAAGCAAATACTATATTCTCCCATTCAGTCAAGAACACAAGCAATGAAAGTATATATTGACCTATTAATCATCACTGATATTCCTGAGAATATCCTTTTGAGAATTATAAACATATTCTATACTAAATTAAATCAATCAATAATCAGGTAGTACAATCTGAAATCAATCACCACACCTGCAAAGTGAACAAACGATCCTCGAACTGGATTTCCTTTGTCAAAAAATCAGCGCCAATTGTCGCCTTATACTGATTGCTAAACTTTCGATTCACATACCTAAACAGAGAACAATGAAGCTATACCAACAAACAGAGATTCAAAAAAGCCAACAAATTAACAAAAAATTCAAGCAATCTCCACGTACTGGTTCATGAGCGACGTTTTCCCAACACTGCCAAGCATAACATCATCAAAAACAAATCAACATCAAATAACATAAATTGTGAAAAAAGGGGGTTTGATCTGAGGGATCGAAGAACGCACCCGCTGTCGCCAAGGATGATGACTTTTAGGAGCATTCTCCGCCGCGACGCCATTGAATTGGATTGAATTCGATCAAAACTGGATTGGAATTGGAGGAGACGAAGATCTGTAGAATTCAGTTAGTCTCGCTGGCAAATTGATGTGCTGTCGAGTGTTCGGAATCAATAAAATTATAGGTAGGGAGTCTGGGAGAGGAGAAGAAACGAGAAAAGTCGCAGTGTCCGAATAAAATCACCCCGAGCTGTTGTATGATAGCGGGCCGGGTATGTTAAAGACCCGTTAGAGTAGGCCGTTAGCGGGCTAGTGGGTCTCTTTCAGTACTACGTCAGGCTTTAACAGCACAAATTGAAAGATCTATCGCACCTCGGTAAGGCTTGGTGGCATACATCATTTAGGGATTCGAATATAAAGAAACGAATGGTGGAGATAAGAGAAGAGAGAGGCTAAAAGGATGCTGCAAATAAGGTCCGCCATAGAAGCAAATCATAAATTATGGGTGCAAAGCACCAGATTTGAGCCCGGGTAGCCTCAACATGAAGTGAACAAAATTTCCAAAGAAAAACATTAAATTTCAGTCATCGTTATATTGCATATATAACTCAATAGCTTAACATGTTTGTCGCTCGAAAGAGAGAAAATACCATCCTTGAAAAACCGTCACAGCCTTATAAAATCTGGACCATAGATGTTATATTAAAATATGTACTTTATCCAGATGTGTGATCCAGATTGTATCAAGATTAGTATGAGCAATTTACGAATAGTAGTACCAAAGAGATAACCAACAAAAATCAGGTAAGTTCTTTAGGACTATTTCACTCGTCATCAACAATCACTTTTAAACATTTAGATCCACTCGGAATAAACAATGGACAAAACAACATATCAAAAGAATGATCAGTTGGATAAAATCATCTGGAAGAAAAGTTAATCCCAGAAGCAACATGTTTCCGTGCATTTTATGATACTTTCTCTTCTTTTTATCAGAGAATAATACTGGGGAAAGAAAAAGGGTTACAGTCTTTACAATTAATTTAAGTGTGGAGTGTCAGGAGTTGCCACTGAAGCCTTGGATATCTTTCTTCGCTTTCCCCGTCTCCATTTCACGGGTCTGCCAACCTTCGGTGCTAGATGCAGATGGGTTCAGACCATATTCACTTGTAGGTGCACTATATTCACTGCTTGCGTAATCCTGGCTCGCCAGTGCCATCTTCCTGAATTTCTTCATGTCTTCATTATATCGCAAGTTGTCATAGTCAGAACTTGCATAAGAGGAACCAAAGGGCATGCTATGACCCGGCCTAGCACCTTCATTTAGATCATCTAAAGATACATCTCCTTCCAAGGCCCGGACAACCTGTTCAGTTTGAGCAATTATGCTTAATGATAACCATTATTCAAAATTGTCGATCACACTTCTATAAAATGGGTGTGAATTCGGTGGAAGCCCCTTGCAAGCCATAAGCACACAATGAGCAATTAAGAGTGTTGTAAGCTCATCTCTTACACTTTGTAATAATGTTGAACACATGGTTTTCGGTGCCGGTCGGCACAGCCCGTGCCTGGTGGTACGTGCCTGTTCCTGCAGTTGTCGCACGGCACGAACCGGCAGCGGCACCGTGAAAAAATCTATATTGATTTTTAGAATTAATTTTTTATTTTCATTTTTATTTTTAAAAAAATACAAATAAATATATATCGGCACGGTCGGCACAGCACAGTCGGCACCTGCCGGGATTTGAGTTTACCGAAACTCGGCTCGGCTCGGCACAGAAAACCTTGGTTGAACAAATGCAAAACTTTTACATCTTCCTTCGTTATGAGCACCTCGAAAAGAGGAATGCTCGAGGAGGAAGCAGGATACAGAACAAAACATGTTTGGATGTTATTCATGACAAGGTAATCGTATAATACCTGACTCATCCTTGGTCGCCGCTTTGCTGAATGGCGCACGCAGGCTGCAGCACAAGCAATCATGCGAGCTATTTCAGTCGGGTTATAGTCCTTTCCTAACCGCGAATCTACAAGAGCATCATAGTTGCCTTCTTCTAATGCTTTTGTGAGCAAAGGCCTTGCCTGCAATACACAAAGAGTCAATGCCATTCTTAGGGGTTGTTTACTTGGGAGAAGTTAAAAGAAAGTGGGAGAAAGTGAATTAAGAAGTGGAAAAATGAGAAGTGTTAGAAAGTGGTAAAAAAGCGGGTTTGAGTTTCTTGGAGACATGATACGATGCAAGTAATTTGTAAGATTTATTTGGATCATTAAAGAATCCAAAATTAATATTAATTTAATATATTAGTGTAACCGTGGAAAAGATGAATCATTGCATACAACTGTAACCATACTAAGGATAGTTGGAATTGTGACAAAAAGATATTATAGAGAGAGTAGATTACTAATCAGGCAGAAAACTTGTAACGATATTTAAGTATTTGAAAGAATGGGAAAAAAGTGTAAGTTAATGTCGCAATTGCTTGCAGTAATTGCTAACTAGTGCATAGGCATAGCTTTATTAACACTTGGCTGTCACACTTTTAGCAACGAACACAGATTGATGAACATGAACCAAAAGTCAGCATTCTCAAACTGAAAAAATATGACGTAAAATGCTTCAAAATATGCCAACTAACCCAGTCAACTAAGCTGTCATCCATGAAAGCATGACTTGTATCAATGGGGCGCCGCCCAGTTATTAGCTCCAACAGCATTACGCCGAAAGAAAAGACATCGGATTTGTCAGTTAATTTACCAGAAGAAGCATATTCCGGTGCTAGGTACCTGTGAAGGACACTTTTGTAAATACCTTCACCCAATGATATAGCCCTCTAGAACAAACTAAATAGTTGCGTAAAAAATTGACCAAAAAAGGGGAAAAAGGTTACCCGAAAGTGCCCATTACTCGGGTTGACACGTGGGTATTGGCATCAGAGGCCAGTTTTGCAAGCCCAAAATCTGCAACCTGTGAATATTTAAGACTTTATCAGCAGATAATAGAAAATTAAACTAAAGTGTGACATAATTTATTGTCTTCCAAAGCATATAAAATACTGGTTGAAAAAGAATCATCATTTTAGACAATGAGCCGCCAGAAAGGAGAATATCGATCCTTACAAATGAAAAGTTTACTTTCAAGTTTCTAAGCCCTTTACTTAAACAAACAAAACAGAGTAAGCAACCGGTACAGGCATTACTCAACTCCATAGGTACTCCACGAGTCTAATAATAAGTAGAACTCAAGATCCTTTTTTTTTCTCCTGCTAGATCCAAGTCCAGGGTTTATTAATTAATATTGTAAACCTAGTACAAGCAACTGGAATGCAAAATTATAACATTTAATAAAAAAAAAAACTGCACTTAGAAAGTGACCTACCTTTGCTTCAAACTTATAATCAAGGAGAATGTTGGCCGCCTTGATGTCCCTGTGAATGATCTTCGGATGGCCTGCAACACGGCACACACAAGCAAAAAATGGCTTAATAATGGACCCAATGGAGGTTCATTTCCAATTCTAACTTTCAGATAAAATGCACTCACAGTCCTCGTGTAAATACGCCAAGCCTTTAGCGGAGCCCAAAGCAATCTTTAGTCTGGTAGGCCAATCCATAGTAGGTCGACCTTTCCCTGCAAAAGTAGTATATTGACGTGAGAAGCTGAACTTTACTTTCAATAAGCATGATGTACAGACCTGAATCAAGAGTAATTGTACATAAATAAAAAGACAAAATCTTGTTATGACCAAAATAGCTTGAACCATGGAGATTTTAGATGGATTATAGGTTGAAATACACACTTGTTAACCATGGCAATTTAATTAAAATATAGTAAAATGGACGCAGAGACAACAAATATTCCTGAATGCGGCCACATGAATCAATCTTTGTATATTCTAGAATGACAAGCATAGTAGTTTTGACGTGAAAAAATGTGTTCATCTAGTCTACCATACATAAGATCCAGATATAGTGTTTCTCTCCCATATGACTTCCCTACTTCCTACATATGTTACAGTCAGTTGGTTTTGTATTCTCCTACCATGGATATCATATGGTTAAATATTATTTAAAGAAATATATTATTAGTTACAAATATACAACCACTTTCCCTCTACAGGGACTTCAAATTCTAGGACATGAAGGATCACATTACCGTGCAAGTGGAACTCCAATGTATTGTTAGGTACGAATTCATAGACTAGCAGCCTCTTTTCTTCTGATATACAGTATCCAACCAACGAAACAAGATGTCTGTGATGCACACGACTAATAATTTCAACCTCGGCCTGGAACTCACGCTCACCCTGCCCACTTCCTGGCTTCAACTGCTTTACTGCAACTTCCTTACCATTAGGAAGAGTCCCCTTGTGCACATAACCAAACCCCCCTTGACCTAAGAGATTAGCATCTGAGAAGCCATTGGTTGCCATAGCGAGTTCATTGTACGTGAAGGTGCTCTTTGAAAAACCAAGGCCTGATCCAGGAGATGGTGGAGGCAATGGATTTTCAGACCCAGAGTAGTTGGATCCAGACCCTCCACTGTTGCTCAAGAAAGGTGGTGTTGTGCCTGCTGGCGGAGGAGATGCAAAGTGGCCGGGAGGATGTGGAGGCCGTGAACCAAAAGGAGGTGGAGGAGAAGGGCTAGGCGGTATCTTTACAACATGATCTTGAGGAGGTCGTGCATTGTGTTGCCAATTCTGAGGCACACCACCGTAGGGGTTATCTGCTAACAATAAAAGGTAATATTAAGTTGTAAAGATTAATCAACAAACTTAATGCCATCAAATAACCTACATCCTTTTTTTTGTTAATAAGATGGATATCATAAAACCATAAAGATTAATTTGATGAAATTCACAAACACCAATGGCACAACATTTTGCATCCTCTTAGTCACAGTTTTCAACTAGAAAGACAACCAATTAAAAATCTTTAAGTCCCACAATAATAACAAGACTAGCAATCGCATAGTCATATGAAAAGATGGCAGATATCTACGTAACAGTTTAGTTGACGTCTAATCTTAAAAACTAGAAAAAAAAATCAATCATATAAAAAGAGAAGTCAAATAATTGATGAGCATAAATTTTTGTTAGCATTCCAAATTGTCATCTAATCTTCATTCTGAAAATAAAAACTAAAAACAAAAGCATACCCTTAATCAGCTGAGGAGGAGCGCCATAATGCTGCTGCATGGGCTGAAGCGGTGGTGAGGGGCGGCGCTTTTTCTTGCGGCAGAAGCAGAGACAGATCAGCCCAAGCACCAAAATTACCGCTACAGCTCCCACGGCTACCCCTATAATAATCCCAGTATTAGAACTTGAGCCTGAACTAGGATTTGAGTTTCCCGACTTCGGCGACGGCGTTGATGGCGTTGACGCCGTTGACGGTGTCCGCCCTGACGGCGTCGAATGCGTTGATGGCGTTGATGGTTGTCGAAGGCGTCGACGGCGTCGATGGTTTCGAGGTGTCGAAGGCGTCGAAGGTGCCGGCGGCGGAGAACCTCCGGCGGAGGGAGGAGAGCCCGACGTTGGTGCCGGAGGGGAGGGCGACGGCGGATTAGCGGAAGGTGTGGCCGGAGTTACCGGAGTGGTCGGTGCAGGCGCTGGCGGCGCTGGGGAAGTGGGTGCCGGCGGTGACGTGGAGTTGTTCGCCGGAGGAGGAGCTGTGCCGCCGGGCGGGGTAGTGGATGCTGGCGCCGGAGCGCCGCCAGGTGACGGCGAAGTCGACATAGAAATCCACGATGTGGACTAACACAGAATCTCTTGTTCACTTCACCGGCGGCAAACTCCGGCGAACTTCGCGGCGAGATTGAAGATTATCGATATTCGAGGAGCATAAGATTGAAGATTTAGTATCAGAAAGGAAGGTGGGAGCTTTTCCATTCAGACGAGCTGGAATTTGGAAGGTGGCGCAAAACAATCAGGAGATAGAGACGTAGCACGCGGCTTTTACACGAACCAGTAACATATCCACACGTGGCGTTCTTTATAAGTAACTGTATAATGAATTGCTGTGTGGTGTGCAGAATTAGCGTGAAGGCCGGCTGCTGGATGTGGAGGATGCGCGGAGCGAACGCGGACGAAGACCGCCGCGTTTGTATGACGCTGTCTTGCGAAGAAGGGGATAGCTGGAACTGATCATTAATTATTATACGTGGGACCCTTACTAATTAGTTAATTACTTAAACTCATGTTATTATATCTTTGTTACTTAAGATTATGACTTTTGGAATTGTGCACTAAAATTGTATATAAAATGTCTAAACTTCTAGAAGATTGTTACATCGGAAAACAATAGTTTCAAACTTAAGATGCGAAATTTAAGTGGCCATGCACATGGCGCCGAACAATGATGAGAAAGAGATGGGCCATATATCTCGTCTTAAGAAAATGGAAAATCCATTGGTGGTTGGAATACAGAAGCGACGGGTCCACGCTTCGGCGTGCTGTTACTTCTAGTATAGCTAGATTTCGAGAGCCCGATCAAGATCAATGTATTAATCTTTTGTATCGGGATAAGTACTCCGCAAATGTAAAACAACTATTGCGAGGTCCCAAACAGCAGAGAGCTTTCAAACTTTCAAGCAAAGAAAAACAGCTTAGCAGATGAGCAGGTCCCATATTGGACTACAATCCAAGTAAACAAATTGGACTGCAATTGAACTTTTGTTGTCCAGAAGACACAGATCGGATTATAATATAATACAACAACAATTAAGTGATAAGTTTTGCATGAACATATCTGAAAATAATAAGATATATGTAGTTATATTTTTGAGAAAACTATTTCCATACGACAATTGACTTAAAAAATCAAGCTATATAATCCAAGTAAACAAAATTGAACCCCAATTGAACTTACGTTGTTTTGTAAATACTCTAGCAATTATTTGATATAAAATAAGAATAATCTCACCAACCAGCTTTGGCCTATTTGATTAGCGCGGCTGCGTGCTAAGATGAGATCATAGTTTGTTTCTTGTGAATGATAGATCATGATTTTGAATTTCAAATAATATCTAGTTGAAAATGACTTTTTTTTTAACGCACTTCGCTCGTGGTCGAGATGTAAGATAGAAATAAAATTTGACGTCCATGACCAAAAATAATAATAACGAAAAATAATTCTCACGTTATGATCCTTGACAGATACAAATTACCACTATGAGTACTCAAAATACTTTCAGTTGCATCTCAGATGAAAGTTTACCATATCGATGTGCAGTATATCTTCCTCTAACCGGAAGCCTCGAACACAGATTGATGCTTTCACCTCGGAAAAAAAAAAAAAGAATTCATACTCGAACTCTACAAGCATCAGGGCATAAAAAATTATCATTTTCGTACTCCGAGAAAGTGATATAGATCTTAGATCTGTCTAGATCGAAAGACCAAAGCTTTTTTATTGATAAAATAAAAAGTCGTATCGTCTGCGGATTTATCTATTATGAGTTCTAAAAGTGAACAAGTTAAAATTACAGATAAAAAACTTTAATTTTTTTTAAAAAAAAATGTATACAGTCCTTAAGCAGCCACTAGCTGGCCAATATGGAATGTTGGGGGTGTACTATATATGGAGCAATATGGTCCACCATGGAAAGCCATCACCATGTGCCTCTGCTCACTATAATACAACTGTTGCTTGTTTCCCTTTTTCCCTTTTCACTTTCTCTGTTTGGAGCTTTCACGTGCCAAACATCAGTAAATATCTGCAAACCTATTTTATCTGAAAAGTTTTCCCTCCCAATATTTATTATATTTATGTTACATCTATATTTTTTTTTATTCTTACTATTATATTATTCGTACATTGTTCATATCTGAGTTGCATATACTCTATGCGATTGCAAGGCTTATGAACATGTGTGTGTTGAATTTATTGTTTTAAGCCGAAAAATTATATAAAATCAGCTTCTTTTAGAATATGACTATGTACATCTATTCTTTTCGGATACTGATGCAATGGCTTGATTGTGATAGTGTTTTGCATGTATGAGATTCCATTTGGACACTGAGTATAAACTTACGTACAGCTTTACTTCGTTACAACTGGGCTAACGATACTTTTCTTAGTGAATACCAAAAAAAAGGTTGAGAGTTCTTCATGTGCTGAAGTATCTATTTGGAATGTAGTCAAATCGGCGCTCCTTTTATACCGTTCATTCCAAATAATTTTTATTTTTTTGATAATTATTAAATCAAGCCAATATATATATATATATATATATATATTATATATATATATTATATTATATATATATATAATATAAATTTTTTGGCGGTGCTTTATAATTTTTATATTTATTTTTTCAAAAAAAAAATTATTAGGTGTTACAGCTTTCAAATCTTTGCTTATTACGAAAATTTTAGAGTCTCAAAACGTCTATTTAGAAATATTTTTTATATTTTTTAATATAAAAGTATATAGCACATTAAAATTTAACATATTTAACTTTTTAATATATATATATATATATATTAAAATTATATTGAAGTAACTTTATAATTTTTTTTTTTTAAAATTAAGAATTTATTTGACATGCATGAGCTTTCTCCACCAAACCCACTAATCATGTTCTAATTTCTAAAACATTTAGAGAAGTAGTACTATCATGATTGGATCTCTTCGCGTTTGCACCATGTAATGTTATATGCGTACCACCCTCCTCCGTGACTCTTTTGTTGTACGTCAGTAGCGATCCGACAATGCCTTATTCTTTTTTTTTTTTAAAAAAAAAAGAAAAGGAAAACCAGCGTATGGTACAATCCAAGTTTGCATGTTCTCAACATCTTGCACTTCTCAGAAACAAGGTGCATATGCAATTCTGAGACGTTTGCTCAAAAACTTGTGATTTATGTGATTGTACGGCTCCTTTATCCGACCACATCCACAGCTTTGTCCTGGGAAGGCCACCTTTCATAATGCAGCAACATAGATCTGATAAAAGTATGAATATTAGAGAATTACTTTCAAGGCCCTTGACCAACATTGGCAGTAACATTTTACATCTCTTTGACAGCAGAATTTATCCATTTGATGTGATTAACACATTCATGAGTTGTATTTCGGAACCAGATTTCAGATTCCAATCATTTTAATATTCATAATTTGATATATGAATTCTTCATATCAGCTTCCACCATGGATTTTGACTAGTAGTTTTACCCACAAGGGTCAGTATGAGATCTTATCTTCACATAGCTCAACTGAGTAAACCAAAAAGGACAAAAGAAAAAGAAAAAAAAGGAAAAAAATAAAGAAAAAAAGTCACATAGCTCAACAGCACTAGCTCGCGACGCAATTGAATTGGATTAAATTCGATCAAAACTAGATTGGAATTGGAGGAGACGAAGATCTGTAGAATTCAGTTAGGAGTTGTTTTACTTCGATGTGAAATGGACAAAATTATGGAACTGAAAATTGAATACTTATAATCAAAAATTTGATTATTTTTTTTGCATACTATTTGACATTTTTTCGAAAAATTTCCAACTACGAAATTATACATTACATCGAAATCTATAAGTATGCAGTTTAAATTTTTTTCTAAAAGTGCTTAAAAATAATTCAATAATAAACGAAAATTTATATAGAAATCTCGAAGTTCGTGCGTGAATATATATATAAACCTCGGGCGGAAGAAAACTTTTGACAGGAAGAGCGTCTTTCTAAAACGCTCTTTCCTCTTATATGGTGTTTTTTTTTTGCCGTTATGAAATTTTTTTTAAGTGAGAAAAGAGCGTTTTTTCAAAAAACGTACTTCCAAGAAATGTGCGTTTTTTTTAAAAAAAGTTTCGTTACATGGCGCATAACCTGGCACGCACGGACCTTAGTTTGCAAATAAATTTTTTAACGTCTTTAATAATTTTTTATTAAAATAATAATATTTAAAAAAAAACGCAAATTGATGTGTTGTCCAGTGTCGGAATCAAATAAAATTAATGGGTAGGAGTCCTTGGGAGAGGAGAAGAAACGAGAGAAGTCGCAGTGTCCGAATAAAATCACCCCGAGCTGCTTATGATAACGGGCCGGGTTTGTTACAGACCCGTTAGAGTAGGCCGTTAGCGGGCTAGTGGGTCTCTTTCAGTACCAAGTCAGGCTTTAACGGCACAAATTGAAAGGTCTATCGCACCTCGGTAAGGCTTGGTGCCAGTGCCATACATCACCTAGGGATTCGTATATAGAGAAACGAATGGTGGAGATCAGAGAGGAGGGAAGCTGAAATTTTGCAAAGCATAAATTATGGGTGCAAAGCACCAGATTTGAGCCCGGGCAGCCTCAACATGAAGTGAACAAAATTTCCAAAGAAAAGGATTAAATTTCACTTATCATTATATTGCGTATATAACACAGTAGCTTAACATGTTTGTCGCTCGAAAGAGAGAAAAATACCATCCTTGAAAAGCCATTACGGCCTTGTGAAATCTGGACCATTTCCTGGGCGCAACAGCACAAGCATGCAATAAAGGACGCAGACGACGTGTTCGACGAAATTACAAAGAACTGGAGGAGATTGAATTGAATATGGCGACTTCCTGTTGATTCATCTTAGACATTTCCGGTCATCTCGTATCTGGTTAGCTCTTTTAGTTTGCGCAATGATGGCATTGAGCATTGGAGTTGTACCTTCGCAAATGCATTCCCTTGGCCTTGGAAGTAAGTTTACAGCTTCTTCAATGTATTTCTTCTGTTAATTTGATGGTTGTTCGAAGAACAAATATTACTTTAACGCCTGCTGAAAGATTTTGTATTCGTTCAGTCTCTCTGTTAGATCAACATCACTTATTCCCCTGGAAAAATGGCTGTAATATGATGTTGGAACTAGTAATTACAGATGAAAATGCTGAAGTATATATATCTTTTTTTTTTTTAGAAAATGCTGAAGTATATATATCTTTTTTTTTTTTTTTAGAAAATGCTGAAGTATATATATCATAGTACTATACTGTTAAATAACAATACTCTGGGCATTGAACCAAATTTCTTCAAAGTATCGTGGGATTGATCGATAGCACTTTGGTATGCATCTAAGTGATTTTATGTGCAAAACTGAATTTCCTATCTCTTTCGCTGGGTGTAGATAATAGCCCAAACTCAACTAGGGGCTGAATGGTGTTTGAATTGCAATTCTTTTGTCTTTGACTTTTTGCCTTTTTTTTTTTCTATCTTGATGGAATCATAGATTGGTTGGTAGAATATTACATTACGTTGAGATTAAAAATGATTATTTCTGACTATTTATTCAATTCTCAAAGGAAAAGAAAGGAATTCCATGGATATGTTCTGTAGGATCAAAAGATCACTGAGTGGATTTAGCGGTAGCTAGTTGCACTGGATGCTAGTTATGTTATATGTCTACTATTTCTTCATAGATGAAGTGTACCAAGAAATATAGCTTTCTATGATTTATATGTAGTGAATTCATGACACCTTTTTTTTGTCTACTATTGCCTTCAGTTCGCTTGCTTGATATTGCTACAGAAAAACACGTGTTTATCAAATTTCGCTTATCTGCAGATGCATACTTTCAATCAACAAGCACAATATGCCTCGCAACAAGAGGAGGCAGTATGGCCTCTCACCCTAAAGAACGTTCTTTTGTGGAAGCAAATTCTCACATGACTTTCCCTTTTGTAAAAATGTGTGGAATAACCTCTAGTCATGATGCTGAGTTGGCTGCTGAGGCTGGTGCAGATCTTATTGGTATGATACTTTGGCCCAAATCAAAGCGTTCGATTTCAATATCAACGGCAAAAGAAATATCAAAAGTGGCCCGATTATATGGAGCAAAACCTGTTGGTGTATTTGTTGATGATGATGAGGAAACAATATTGCGAGTAGCAGATGCTTGTGACCTCGAATTTGTGCAGGTTTTGCATTTTCATAAATACTTTACTTATTTTTGTTCTTTTACTCAGCCAGTATATGCAATTCACCATCATTTACAGCTTCATGGTGATGGCTCCCGGGCCACGTTTCCAGCTTTGGTAAACCACAATCGCATTATATATGTCCTCCATGTTGATGAAAATGGACAGCTTCTTGTTAGCATTGGCGAGGAAGAGTCTTCCTTAGTTGATTGGATTTTGGTGGATAGTGCCAAAGGGGGTAGGTAAGTAATTCTCCTGTTTATTAACTCTTGTCTAATATTGTTTGTCCATGTCAGGCACACCTTCACTTCTGTCTATCATCACAAATCAGCAACTAAATTGGAAGAACTTATTTCCAACATATATGGAAGCACTCGTGTCCACTGATGCATAGATCGATGCCAACTCCATTAACTTTGGACTAAAAGAGCACCTGTCGTCCCCCGCCTCTGGGTCAGTCAGCCGGGGCGCTTGCCTCAGGAAGCGAGCGCACGGGTTCGAACCCTAGGGGTGCCTGTAATGGGGATGTGCCCGTGGCCGCGAGTTTACAGCGGTTGCGGGGAAGCTGGTGATTGGATAACTCCCAGTACTCCATGTCTAGTCCGGGGGCGGACGCCAGGCCGGGGTTTTACTCTCCTGCGCGCACGTGGGTTAAATGGTCCTATAGGTGTACATAGAAAGCTGTGGTCCGCGAGTTAGCGGAGACCTAGGGAGGGGTTTCGCCTCGTTATCTGAAAAAAAAAAGAGCACCTGTCGTCCTTTTACTGATAGTATGTCATTGTGAGCTCCCATGCATCAGAGATTGCCTTAGTACCCTCTATTCGAAGAAACCTCGTCTATTTTATTATTACTAAGTTTTTCTTCCATTGCATTTGAGGATAATGGTTAAGGCTGTATTTGTTGCTGCTGCTGAATTGTTTAGCAGAAAATTCAGTAAATTATTTTTCAACATATATGAAAGCCCTCGTGTCCAGTATATGCATAGATGGAGGTCAAGTCCATGAAATTTTGAAGAGTTTCAGGATATCAAGAAATGCAATTGAGTTCTATGTGGGTCAATGTTTTCTGTGACGAGAGCCGAGTTTCGGTAAACTCAGATCCCGGCACGTGCCGATGGATCCGTGCCGATATATATTTATTTGTTATTTAAAAAAAAATTAAAAAATTTAAATATAAGATTTTTTGAAACATGCCGTGCCGGTTCGTGCTGTGCCGACAACTGCCAGAACAGGCATGTGCCGTCGGGTACGGGCTGTGCCGACCGGCACCGAAAACCATGATGTGGGTAATCAGAGTTGCGACCGAAGGTTACCATGCCTTTTTAAGTCTATAATTTTGATTTTGTTGATATCCAATATTATGCAGTGGTAAAGGGTTCAATTGGCAGAGGTTCAAATTGCCACCTTGTAGAAGCAAGTATGGGTGGCTATTAGCAGGAGGCCTGCATGCCAACAATGTCTGTGAAGCTTTTGATGCTCTTAGACCAGATGGTGTTGATGTGAGCAGCGGCATTTGTGCCTCTGATGGGATTCAGAAGGACCGTGTGAAAATACAATCATTCATGAAAACAGTGAAGTCTTTGACTTGCCGATGATCAGTAAGATATATCTAGTTGTACTGCTTATTCATGTTGTTTACAAAGCTGATCAGAAAATAACATAGTTGAAGAAGGTATGCAAGTAGCATGAAGAAGGTTCCCACTCCCTCATCAGTCCTCAAAAGTTTATTATTTGGAATTTGCAAATCACAAGCTAGTACTTTTCTATTTCCCTGATAAGTAATTTTGAGTATGACTTGTTTGGATTTACTGTCAGAATTTTCAGGAATTAATAAATTCAGTACTAGCATTTTCCTTGGATTTAAAACTTCATTATTGTGAGATACAGTAAACAGCTTCTTCTGATAAAGGGAGTTCAGGAGAGAGATAGTAAACATGCAAACTTGAATTGTACCATAAGCTGGTCTTCCTTTTTTTTTTTTCTATTTTTGAGAATAACATATTGTTTGCATTAAAAAATGCACGTTGGCCTCTACTGACGTACAACAAAATACTCACGGAGAAGGGTGCTATCCATACCACAGCTCATTTAGAACTTCAGCATACAAAATATCTCTCGTAAACTATAATAACAATCATAAACCACTGAAGTTCCATCGGAGCTGAGTCTGAAGAGAATGAGATGTACACAGTTACGTATCATGAGGTTATTTTTTGGAATTTTCTCATATCAGCCCCCCTGTTTTCGTTTCGACAGAATCATCATTTGGAAATGCTGAACCCCGAAAAGGGGGGCTGATGTAAGATTATCCGTTATTTTTTAGCATCATGTTCCTCCATTTTTCAATTGTAATGACAACAATTACAAGGTGCAAATGCCAAGATGGGGAGAAAAGTCATGCTCTCCGTTAAAATAAATTTCTGTTTTTTTTAAAAGAACTTATAAAATCACCCAAAACCTAGGTTTGATTTTTTTTTTTTTTTTTTTTTTTTTTAAAAAGATTGAATACTAAAAACAAAAGAGTTGGTGTGCTCCATAATTCTTTTTTAAATTTATCTTTTATGTTATGTGACATCAGGTAAGCTTGTTATTATTTTTTAAAAATTAATTACAGCTTTATAATTTTGTAGTCTATAACAGTTCTAAAATATTCTCCATAAACCTATTAAATATGTCACCAATTAGCGTTGGTAGCACGACCGAACATCAGAAAATGATTGTATTATATTTTTGTAAGAATTCAAAGTTTAGCAACTTCTAATTGAAAAAAAAAACATAATTGTATAAATTTTATTTTTGGTTAAAACATTTGATAAAAATCAAACTTGCGGCAAAAAAAAAAAGCTTACGCGTGATTGTTGGGCGTAGGGGGCTGATATGTAATTATTTTTAAAAAGAAAAACCAGTTTCTGTGACTATATTTTGCAACTACACCCTCTCCATTATAGTTTGCAAATACACCCTCTGCGAAGCTCCACAAGAAAGCGCGGGAAAATCAATACATTTAGCGACTCAGCGGCGAGGTCATCAACAGGCAACAGAGAAGCAAAAGAGGTAAAGATGACCGGTGCACGGATCCCGAGGCGCGACTTCCCGGCGTTCCCATTTGAACCCTACCAGATCCAGATCGACTTCATGAGCTTCCTCTACGAATCTCTAGACAGTGGCGGCGTCACCATGCTTGAGAGTCCCACAGGTCTTCATATCTGTCTTTATCTCTCTCTAAATCTCAGTTCCAATTTCTCAGATATCACTATCTTTGATTGTGGCGCAGGAACTGGTAAAACGCTCAGCATTATCTGCAGCTCGCTTCAGTGGCTCGTCGATCGGCGTCGATCGCCTCTCAACGAGCTTACAAATCTCGCTGACAATGTCAGCGATGAGCCAGATTGGATCCGAGACTTCGTTCCTCCGACGGTACCGGAGAAATACGTAGCCCCTTCAAGAAGAACTAATTCAAAAAACTCGGAGAAGAAAATGTCCATGGTAAAATCCATTAAACTAGAGAAAACTACTGAGGAAGAGGAAGAGTTTTTGTTGGATGAGTATAATAGTGAGGATGAGAGTGAATTTAGGTTCAGAAGAAGGAAGAGAGATCGGCGTTCTGGTTCGAGCAGCAGCGATGGCGACGATGATGATGATGAGAAGAATGAACTCGAACAAGATGAGGCTTCACCAAAGGTTTATTTCACTAGCAGAACGCATTCTCAACTTTCACAGTTTGTGAAGGAGTTTAAGAGGACTTCGTTTGCTTCGAAGATCAAGCTTGTTTGCCTTGGATCACGAAAGAATATGTGCATTAATCCTGGTATGTTATGCCTGTAACTGGATTGAAGTCCTTGGTTGAATCTGCTAGTTGATTCTTTAATTTACTTTGGGTTTTAATCTAGAGGTTTCAAAGCTGCGCAGCGTGACCCAAATTAATGAGCGATGTTTGGAGTTGCAGAAGAGTAAAGCGGACTCCCAAACTAAGGTTGTAAATACCTCGACCACATGTGTAGGAATTTCTTCATTTTTGTTGTCTTACTTCTTTTAAGAAAATTCCCCTGTTAGTCTCCATAGAGATCATCTTAAATATCATTAATAAGTTATTATTTTTTCCAATAAGGTGGTTTTACTATGATGAATTGCCTTAACAACATAGTGTTTCTCACTGAGGTGTTGTTTTACAGAACATGAATTGATATGCATTAATACATTTGTATGATGTTATTGACATGTTAAGAAGTATCAACAAATGCACATTTATGCTTCTCATTAGCTGTGCTCGTAGCAGATGTTTTTTCTCTTGAACCGTAGAGTGTTGGATTTAGCGTACATGCAAATATAAGGTCTTCACTACTGAACGAAAGAGTTTATGCAGGTAAGAAATGACAGTGGCAGAATACGAATGATAAAAGCTTCTTCTGGGTGTCCCATGCTTAGAAAGCAGAAACTTAGAAAATCATTCAGTTATGAAGTATTGGATCTTGGGGCATTGGATATTGAGGATCTTGTTCATGTAGGAAAGAAAATTGGGAGTTGTCCTTATTATGGTGCCCGTGACTTGGTTCGGGCTGCTGACCTCGTCGTCCTCCCCTATCAATCCCTTATGCTGAAATCTGCTCGTGAGTCACTAGGACTAAACTTGAAGAACAGCATCATAATCATAGATGAAGCTCACAACTTGGCAGATTCTCTCACTAGTATGTATAACTCAAAAATTACTTTGTCGCAGGTAAGTGATTACTCACACTTTTCCTTTCTTTCAAAAGTCCATTCCATTAGAGTTTAAACGAACGGTTCTACATGTAGTATGGACTTAATTACAATGATATTGGAAGGGCCAAGCTCACCTTACTGCTATCCCAATGAAAATTGTCTTGCGCCAACTCAGCTGATTGACAGACTGCTTACCAAAGGCAGTAATGGATGGTTTGGAGCTTAATGATCCCCTTAATCCCCTTTTACACTAGAGAGCATTGCGAAAGACCACCCTTCAGTTCACACTCTTTATCACATAGGAAGTAGGGATTGAGTAAGTTTCGTTCTCTTGGGATGGGTGTTGGGGGAGGATGAGTGAGATTCAAGAAGTATGATAGGAGGGTGTGGTAAAAAGCTTTGACCAGGACCAACGGGTTGGTAGCAGTAATTTGGGGGGGGACATCCTGCAAGCTATACCAGTTAGTTTGGGATTTGAAATAGCTGTTCCACCATCAAAAGGTAAAGGAAGTATCGCCTTACCGCTATACTGCCGAATCCTCAGTAGACGTAATGCTGATGCTGGAATTTTGCAGCATGAACATCTAAAGTTAAATGGTTGCTATACAAGCTAACTTAGTTGTTTGAAAACATCATGATTATCATCAGCTTATGTTAGGGACTTAGAACTTCCTTTTGAGCAGTCAAGGATGACATGTTCAGCCTCCCTTTGAAATGTTTGGCAGTTTGTATTTCTCGAGAAATATCTATAGCTGCTTCTATCTTATTTTGCACCAGTTGATAATCTTAAATGTTGGTTGCTCCTTAATATAGGAATGAAAGAGTGAAACTTACTGGCAGTATTCAGTTTTCTATGAGCATCACGTTTTTAAAAGCATTGCTGCATCTTTTTATCTTGGCTTGAACTTTTCGATCTCTATTTTGCAGCTGAAACAGGCTCACTCTCTTCTTGAGATGTATCTTGAGAAATTTCAGTCACGTTTAGGATCTGGCAATCGAAGATACATTCAAACTCTGGTAGTTCTCACTCAGAAATTTCTAGGTCTGCTCCTTGTTAATCAAGGTGATGAAAGTGCAGATAGATCTGGGAGAGATGAAGCGAACAATGAAGAAAATGACATTTCTAAGAGCTCGATAACTATTAATGAGTTCTTATTTTCTCTTGATATCGACAACATCAACCTGGTAAAACTTCACCAGTATTTAAAAGAAAGCAGGATTGTTCACAAGGTATTTCTGTTAGAAAATTAACTGTGGTTATTCATATTTAAGTTAATGAAGTGACTTAATTGTAGCTTTTCAGGTCTCTGGATATGGAACCAAAATATTGAGCTTGGCAGAAACACCTACAAGTGATGGCTATAAATATGATATGGAAGGAAGTAATATATCTGCCTTTCAAGCACTTGCTAATATTATTATTGCACTCATAAGTAATAACAATGATGGAAGGATAGTAATTTCAAAGCGAAGACATCCTTGTTTCGGTAACTCTGAAGAGCAGTATCTCAAATTTGTTATGCTCTCTGGAGCAAATATCTTCTGTGAGGTACTGCGTTCGCAATCGAATATGCATACAATTTGTTTGCTTAGTGTATTGACCATTTTATGGGTGCCCATCCCTGCAGATTAAGGATCAAGCTCACAGCGTTGTTCTGACAGGAGGAACTCTCCAACCTATCGAAGAGACGAGCATGCGTCTCTTTCCTGGTTTGACAATTGACCAATTTCATTTTTTCTCCTGTGGTCATATTATCCCTCCAGAAAGTATTTTACCTATTGCAATTTCTCATGGGCCATCTGGCATATCTTTTGATTTCAGTTATGGTTCAAGAAGCTCTCCCAGTATGGTGGGTATTTTGATCCAGTCTTAAGAAGTTTGTTCTTATACATGTCGATACTAAATACAGTTTCCTTCGGGGTGTGGTTGCGTGCTTCCTACCCTTTCCAGACCCTGTATATACGGGACTTCTTTTGGGTTGTTGTTTTTGCAGTAATATATCTTCGATGTTGATTTCAGATTACTTCTAGATATGGAGAGTGTGAGTCCACATATTATCTTTATTTGGTTGCTAACATTTTTTATTAGTTCATACAAGGTTCGACATTTCGGGCGGCACGCTCCGTGCCGCCCGAAACGTGCCGGAGCCGCCGGCGCTCCGCACCGAAACGGTGCCAAACCGGCGGCTCCAATTTTTTTTTTTTTTTAAATAAAACTGGTCAGCGAGGAAGCGCCGTGAGGAAGACGACCTTGATTTAAGGTCACGCGCCGCGCGCGGACCCACGCGTGACCTTTTTGGGTCCGCGTGATCGCGCGGACCTGATTTCGGGTCCGCGCGATTTGCGCGGACCTGATTTCGGGTCCGCGCGATTTGCGCGGATCTGATTAAATCAGGTCCGCGCACACGCGCGGACCTTTTTTTTTTTTTTTGTAATTTTTTTTAAAATTTTTATAATTTATAAAATATGCTTTAAAAATAAATTATAATTACTTTTTATTTTTTAAATATTTTTTATTTGTTTATTTGGATTTTTATTTATTTTTGTGGTTTTTTTTATATTTTAATTTAATATAAAATATAAATATAATATTTTATTATCAGCACCGTCGGCACGGCACGATCGACACGGTCGGCACGTCTCGAGATCCGAATTTACCGAAACTCGAAACGGCACGGCACGGTAAACCTTGGTTCAATACCAAAAGATAAAAGCATGGGGGCGACATTTGGGCATTAGAAGAAAATTTGTTGATAGTTTCTGCTACTTCAGCATACTTATACATAGCAGAAATATATGAAGTGTCATCTCTTTTCTGAGAGAGAAAGATGTGGTTTTCTTTTATTTCTGCATTTGTTTCTTCAGGAAACCAGTGAGTCGGTGACTGTGTTTTCATTCTCTTGTTGACTGTAATCATGCATCATCTTACTTTTTATAATATTTACTTTGACAAGATATATTATTATTCCTCCCTTCCGGTTCCAGTTTAAACCATGCTTAGTACATTGTATTGACAATTGCACGGGACTACATACTTTCTGGTAATATTTGTTGGTATTTGAGTGTGTAAATGGCTAAATGCTTCTCTCTCAATCTTTCTTCTTTATTTTTCTTTTCATTTTTTTTTTTCTTTCTTTTAGGTTTGCAGAAGTTTGTCATGTTGAAATGTTGTCCTCAGCAAATATGTATTTGAAGACTGTTATAAGTAGTTCACAGTGTTGTTCAGAAAATGGTTCTTGAATCTCTTATCTTTTACTAATACATTTGTACTGTAGATAGAAGAGTTGGGACGCCTGCTATGCAATCTAGTTGCAGTTGTACCTGAAGGAATGGTTGTCTTCTTTTCTTCATTTGATTATGAAGCACAAGTTTATGATGCATGGCAAGCATCTGGCATTCTTCCTCGAATCCTTAAGAGAAAGCGTATATTCAGAGAACCTCGAAACAGTGTGGATGTAGAAGCTATTCTGACAGATTATAGTGAAACCATTAAATTCTCTAGTGCCTCATCCAAGAATAAAGCAGAAAGCAATGGTGCCCTTCTTCTAGCTGTTGTTGGTGGAAAAGTTTCTGAAGGCATAAACTTCAGTGATGGTATGGGTCGTTGTGTTGTTATGGTTGGACTTCCATATCCAAGTCCATCGGACGTTGAGTTGATAGAAAGAATAAAACACATAGAAGGCCTGGGAGGATCCGCTTCACCTATATCTGAAAAACACTCTGTTAACAAACACTTTATGAATAAGACTGCTCAGACTGGCTTTGACATATTGAGGAGCTGCAAGCTGAGAGGACGGGAATACTATGAAAATTTGTGCATGAAAGCTGTGAATCAATCAGTAGGTCAGTGCTATCTAATCCAGAATGTCATTTGTTTCCACATTTACCTTATAACTTGGTGTCTTTCAGGTCGAGCTATCAGGCATGCAAATGACTATGCTGCCATTTTGTTTGTCGACTCGAGATATGTAAAGTGTACATCATACAAAACTTCCGCACACCCAACTGATAAGCTTCCAGACTGGATAAAACATCGTCTTGTTTCTTCTATCAAGAATTATGGTGAAGTACATAGATTGTTATTCCAGTTTTTCAAGTCAAACAAGCTAAAAGAATCAATGGTATGACAAATGTTGATTTTGGATGTTGTCACCTTGATCCTATCTTCTAGCAATAGTATTTCTGCTTACACTCCAATCAGCTCAATCTTTTTGGTACACACACAAACACCAAATTTGTTGGTAAGTCTTGTACTTTAAATGCGATAAAGATAATATTATGCATGAACTTGGAAGAGCATCCAAGTTCTTTGTTTCATGTTGTATTGTTGTATTTAATTTAACTATTATTTTCATTATTTTAGACATACGTAATAATATCTTTCAACGTTTCTCGGCTATATTTAGTATTCTTGTCTCAGATTTTACAACTTGATTCTATTATATTGTAACTTCATTTATGTAATGAAAAGATAACTCTGTGCTGTGTTATTATTGCCTTCACTTGAAACAGGATATCGATTCTTTTACCGTTGTATGTTCATGCGCATGACATCTTACCATCTGGCGAAATGGTGAGTATTATCTATCGTCTTGAAGTTGCTTTTGAATTAGTTAACATTCTAATTTCAAGTTGGTGAAGCAGTTTGGTACTTTGCATAATGACCCAGCCGATTCACAGTGTTTCTCATCCTCTCTGTATCATTTAGCCTTGGAGTTTTCTTCTGTTGCATGCATAGAACAATAGTTGTCAAGATTCTAGGACATCAATCAAGATTCTCACGACAAGGACTAGTATGGCAAAGAGAACTACACAACCTGCCTGAAATGGATGTGAAAAACTCATAGACCTTATTTTCTCATACAGCTTTTGTAGCATTTTATTTTCTGTAATGTTATCTAAGATGGCTGTACTCAAATGTCGGTCGTAATTTATGTGCTTGAGTTGCTGATTGCGGATTTCTATTGGAACACATTGATGGGTATGGAAGACACAACTCAGACTGTTGGGTTCGTTGCTGTGGTACATTTAGATAATTAGGTTAGTTGCTAAATTGGAAATTCAGATACTCAACCTGAATGTTTCTTTTAATAACTAGCGACTCTTGAAGCATGATCTTCAAGTATAGGTCCCTGTTGAGTTTTATGTAAGGATGTTATCAAACATGTCTTACAAGTTGCTACTTTGATCAATTACTCGGTCATCTCAATTTGAATGGTATGTGCGGAATGCTTTCATTCTTTTATACAAAGTAATCCATCAAATATGTTCCATTTTACCAAGTTTGTGCTAATCATTTACAGGTAATCAGGAATATGTAAAATACATATTAGACAATCTAATCCAATGGAAGATTTTGTTGCTCTAAAGGTACGGAACTGAACTGTGAAAAATGTACTCCAAATGCATTGTTTCATCCGCAGCTGATTTTTTTCTATTTCTTTGGTGGGTTAAAGCTTTAAAGTTTATTATGTTCATTGTTTGCATTTATTTTTACCCCCCCTTATATACTGCATTTATTTTTATCCGGTCTTAATTGAATAAGCCAGCATACTGTACTTTATCTTTTGTACTGCTTATTTATTGCCAATGCCTTGGTATTAGCTCATATTTTGAGGAAAATGTTGTTGCCTTTACCGTGCTAGTGAGTTATTCACTAGGAATGAAGTTGTTCTTGGTCATTGATTAAGTTGTAAACCCTAAGCAACAGTAAAGTTCTAAGTAATCAAACTCTTCCATTTGACAGTCATTTGTTTTATTTTCTGGAGTAGGCTTTTTTTATATAAAAAAAAAAATTTCCGGTTGTATTTTTACTCTTATGATTGATTTTCACACTTTTTTTAGGGAGATGCTATGCCTTCAAGTAGAACAATAGTAGGTAAGCTTCTTATTTGCAAATCACTCAAGCTCCTCAACTCTATTGCTACATATATGGTTCCCTTCATGCATAATTTTGGGAAAAGAATTGGTACAGAAACTTAGCGTTTTCTTCTAGCAATTGCAACTTCTTTATAAAACATTAATCACTCACATAGACCTGAATGGCTTTTAATAAAGGGATCTGAATAAGTCGGGATTGTTGATTTTCAAATCGAGTGATGTAGTGGTAGACCTGTGTGGTCTAAGCATTGACCATACTGGAATTTGGTGGTCATAACACGTTAATGTTAAAATGATGAAGTTCCTAACTGCAGCAGCAATGAATGTTTTTTCTAATTTGCATGTTTTAAAAAGAATCTTCGATATAAATAATTTTCTATAGAAAAAGGAAAGTATCCTCAAAAAAAGTAGAAAAACACCATTGAATCAGAGTTGCGCTGGTGGCCTATTTGTATATATTAAAAGATTTGTGAATCATTTACGCCAGTAACGCCACGCACATATATTGGAAGGTGCAAGTGCGACAAACAGCACTTCGTTTTTATAGTTGAATTTGTATTATTTCATAATCCAAAAAAAGTATTTATAAAACAAAGTGTATATAATTTAGCTTTAATTTAGCACAATATGCTAAACGTCACATAAATCTAAATCATAACTATGTATAATTTTCAATGAATAACTTTTTGCGCCATGTGTAAGAATGGGGCTCGAATGTGCGTAAGCACATAATAATAATAATAATACAATGATGCTATGACGAATTAAACTCACGATCTTTTCATAAACTTTTCCTCTTCACTGTTGTCTTTTTGCATAATAATATTGTTAATATAGCTGATATTGTTAATATTTTACGCCACTTCTTAAATAAATTTTTATATATATGTCATGTGGCATTTTTTTTAATTTATTATTATTTATATATATGATTAACAACCGGTATAAAAATCTATAATAGGTTAATGACATAACTACAGCAAGGATGCTGATATCAATACCAACCCACCAGCCCTTTATTTTTACCGCACTTTTAAATCAATTTTTATGTTTTTAATAATTACTAAAATAAAGCTAATTTTTTAAAAAAGGAATACAAAATAATTGGATGTGCTTTATAATTCTGTATTAATTTTTAAAGCTCTAAAATCTTTATTACTTATAAAGTTTAGAACCTTAAAATATTTATTTAAAAAAAATTTAAATAATAAAATTTGTAAAAGCACATTAGAATCCACTTTTTTCAAAATGTTTCAAAATCTGCTTTTAAATATATGTGTTTGTTTTGGAATAATTTTTATTTTTGTTTTTAAAATAATTGAATTAATTTCACAGAGTTTTGCAAAGTGCCAACTTTATTGACGAATTTTTTTTTTTTTTAAAAAGAAGGCAAAATTCCCCCCCCCCCAAACTTTTATGTCATGTTAATATTTTATGTATGCGACATGGCAAAATTGGTGTTTGGTGCCTTTCATATGAACTTCGTTTCATATTATTTACAATTTGGAAGAGAATGTTATGACTGTAAAATTAAGATTTTATCAAGCTTTACTGTTATGGAATGGTCTAAATTATTTTAGATTTTCATTAAGACGATATTTTGATATTTTATGAATTAATATGATCGCCGGAGAAATCATAGGACAAAATAGAGGAATAGTGACCACCAGTTGAGAAGACAACAAGCTCGCTGGAGAAATGGAACGGGTTTGCCGGAGAAATGCGATAGTGAATAGGAGGAGAATGAATGGAAAGAAGAAGGGAAGAAAGAGAGATTTGGTGGAAAAACGACGTGGATATTTTGGTCATTTTACATTACAAAAAGGTATTTTTTTGAAAAAAATTAAATAGAGGTACCGTTTGTTTAAATTCAATTAAGAGGAACACTAAACGTCAATTTTATCAAAAAGAAAAAAAAAGAAAAAGAAAAAAAAAGAGGAAAGGGTGGGCTGGGCGTCTGGAATTGGTTCTTCAATCTAGAACCCCATGAATAGAAAAACGTGATCTACAACTACAAGGCACCTTGAGAGTACTATTCCCTAATTGGAAACTTCTAATTGTCTCCGACCGAAAAAAAAGCTATTAATTGTCTTCTAATAATGTGGAGCTTCACATGGGACAATATCCTTATTAAATTAATATTATTACTTTCACCAAGGTCTTGTGACATACTAATCCAAGATAGAAACATTCTCACCACACTCCATTCACCTCATTACATAAAATTTGAAGCTGGTCTTCATCTGTCTAGGACGTGGAACTTTTGTATAGTAAAATAAAGGCCTTATATTTAAATTCTGCAAACATATCACTTATAGCTGTGATGAATTTATCATTATTTGTACACATAAAAAATTAAACGGGTCTTTGTCTGTCCATACTAAAAGTTAGGTATGGTAAAAATATATGTTAGTGCCGTTTGCTAATTTATCTGTTATGACGGTTGCACATATTATAAGCTTGATTTCTCAAAATGGTCTCCAAAAAGCTATTTTTTTATCTTCAATTATGGTCTCATATATAGCTCAAACAATGCTTTTTTGTTTGAGAGGGAGAGGCTAGTAATTCTTGGAATTATAGATATTGAACCCAATTAGCTACTTGACACAAAGAGGCAACATCTATCTCAGTTTAAGAGGACCAATGTTATTTGATAAAATAAATAATATAGTTTTTTCATTTTTCATCAAGTTGTTGATATGATATACCTAACTATTCATATCATATTTTATCAAGTAAAACTGTTGTTATTTATACATATTCAAACTCATTAAGCTTATTTTTCTAAACACTATACGCATTACTTTCTTCATTAACTTTTTGAATAAAGCAGCACTAAGCATTACTTTTTATCAAAACTATTAAAATTTTTTATATAATAGACATATACGGTACTCATATATTATATATATAATATATATATATATGATATAGAGTTATATATATATAATATACGTATGTACTCTAGTTTTATCAGTTCCAAAAAGTCCTTGAAAAGAATTATGTATTTTCTGTATGCACCTTGTTTTTTTTTTTTTTTTTTTTTTTTTTTTGAGGTATCGAGGCGAAACCTATCCAGGCCATAGTGCACCACACTGAGCGCGACCTGTTTTCTACTCACCGGCATCGAACCCTTCGGGCCCGGCCGGCGAGCAGGTAGTAAAACCCCGGCGTGGCGGCCGCCCCCGGACCACGCAGTAGGAGATACCAATTAGGCCACCACCTGTTGATTGACCCTTGAAATGTTGTCGTCAAAAAAACCTACTCTCTCTCTCTCTCTCTCATACTCTCTCTCTCTCTCTGTGTGATGTGTCTGTGGCGAGTAGGAGATGAAGAGAATGTAATTAAAAAGCTAGCAAACATCAACAGCTGCATATTACATCAGCGAGAAACAGACCAAGTACGCTTTCCAGCTGAGCAACGAAGAAAATAGCTTAATGCATATACTGAAAGCTTTTAAAAATTAAAAAATATATTTATTGTTAGTATGCGAAGAGCACGTCGCAAATGTCAGAGAAAGCTTGTAATATGGCGAGATGATGTCGGTGGGAGTTGAGTGAGAGGTAGGAGACAAGCAGTCGCTCCAGCTCGTCGGCGGAGAATATCTGTCGCTCCACGATCATCTCCACCATCGAACTCCTAAAATCACCGTAGGGATCAACTGTTCGCTTCACAACTGGAATACCTCTAGCATTATTATTGTTTTCTTCATAATTATAACTGATCACCAGTTCCTCCTTGCCATTGTTATCTCCTAAACTCTTCATTGGAGCTACCGGACGAAAGCTGCCGTTATAATCTCTTGCCCTTCCTGTTCTCGGTGGTCGCCGGAAAGAAGAAGAACGCTGCGTTTTCTTCTTCTTGTTCTTGTTGTTAGATGAAGAGCGTTGGTAGAACTCAGATGAGTCAGAAGAGAAGCTTCTGCAGGAGAAGAGACCAAACTCACCGTCGCTCTTCTCGGATGAAGAGTTAGTGAAGACGTAGGTATTCGAGAACAGTACTTTCTTTTTGCTACTCTTCTTTTCGTTACACTTCCAAGGAGAATATGAGGCTTTCTTACTGATATTAGAGGATCGAGAAGGGCGGCAGCCGCTGTAGTCGACGGAGAGACGTCCGGCGACTGCGGCAAAGGATTCGCGTTTTTCATCGGAGTAAGCCGGGAAAGAGAGGGAACGATGTTGAAGGCGATCATGGAGGTGGCGGCGGCTGCTGGGGACGTAGACGGGCTCCTGGGCGATACCTTCGAGAACACTCCTGGTGGCGCTGGTGGCGGTGGTGGTCGGTGGACAGGCGGATCGCAGGAGCAACGAACCACAGAATACACGAACTAATGGATCTTTTAGCCGGCTCTTGCTTCTCTCCATTGATGATCTCTCTTTAAATCTCTCTGCACCTCTCTTAATTTCTGGCAGGGGTAGCTGGTATTTATATGAGTTTTCAAACGGTGGATATAAGGTTTACTAATCGGCGTATAATAATTATTATTAATAATAGGAGAAATCATATTATGCGCGCCGCGTATATAATATGTGCGATATGCAGTGTTTTTTTAAATTAATGTTAAAATTTTTTTAAAAAATTTTAAATAAAAATTATAACTTTTTATGAGATTTATAATTTATATCTTAAAATTTTTTAAAAAATATTTCTAAATAGATATTTTGAGATTTTAAAAATTAACATATATTAAAAATAGTTATAAAATTTACTTCAAATTATTAATTTTTAAAGTATCAAAACATTTATTTAGAAGTATTTTTTTAAAAAATTTTCAAGATTAAAATTGTAAATCTCATCAAAATCTATAACTTTTATTTAATTTTTTAAAAAAGATTCTAATTTTTTTTGTAAAAAAAATGCACGCCGTGCAGATAAAACTTATATGCACAGCGCGCAGATAGAATTTTGCTAATAAAACAGTCGGATACCGACCCATAATTTTAAAATTATTTATAAATTAATCTCTAAGTTAATTTTTTTTAAGAATTAATTTTATTTTATAATTTAAGATAAAAATCATTTTATTAATATATATTTTAAAGAAAATAAATAAAAAAATAATATGATCTATAATTTATATGTAATTGTTTTAAAAAAAATATGTTTAAATAGATATTTTGAATTATTAAAATTTTAGAGTATTTAAAAATTAATTTACTAATCTACTAAAATTTTGAACCCAAAATATCTATTTAGAAATATTTTTTAGAAAGGAATTAATATAATTTTTTTTGTATGCATCTACAATTTTTATGTTTAATTTTTTTTAAAGGCAAAATACCTTTTTTAGTCCCTGAACTACAGAAAATGTGCCTCCTATAACCATGAACTTTAACTGTAACTCGCGATAACCCTGAACTATCGAAAAAAAACGCCCACGATAACCTTGCCCGTCAGTTTTTTCCGTCTGCCGCCGTTAATTTGCTGACGTGGCACGTTTTAAATTAAATTTTTTAATCAATTTTAATTTTTTTTTAACTTTGTGAGGGACAACTATGCTTTTTATATGTATTTATTTTTATCAATTTTTAAATTTTTTTTAATTTGTGGAGGAACAAATATACTCTTTATATATATTAAAATTAATAAAAAAATAATTTAAAAACTGCCACGTCCAGCGAATTAACAGCGGCGGACGGAAAATACTGACGGCAAGGTTATCGTGGGCGTTTTTTCGTAGTTCAGGGTTTCGCACGTACAGTTTTAAAATTCAGGGTTATAGAGGCGTATTTTGGTAAAGTTTAGGGACTAAAAAAGGTATTATGCCTTTTTTAAAAAAATATTTCTAAATAAATATTTTGGTATATGTTATAATAAGTATTAAATGAAACATAAGATTGGACTTATTTGTAACATAAGATTGGACTGCTGGAGGGGCTGATATGCAAATGCAAGTCTCCCTATTGAATTTGTTTGTTTTCCTGTGGAAAACATTGAACAAATGCTTCAAATAATTGATCTCTCTCAAAATTATCACATATCATATCTTCTTTTCCTTTTTTTTTTTTTTTTTTTTTTTTTTTTTTTTGGTTCGAATATATCATATTTTCTTTGTGCGACTGTTTTTAACTTCTTTTCAGTTTACCTAAATAGAGCAAACTTCGCAAAAATAGAAACATATTTGTTAGGATCATAGTTTGAAAGCTAACTCCCTCAGTATCAACTTAAGATAATGAAAATTATGTTGGTTCATCGCTCCTAAAATATTTACGTAGAAATATGAAAATCTTTTAAATACATATATATTTTTTTATATATAATCTGTAATAATTATATTAAAATTATTTTTAAATATATATCTAAATGTAAAAAATAATAATTTTTTTTAAAAAAAATATTTATAACAGCTTTACCAGCAGTTGCAGGGTAATAAATAATGATACATCACTATCTTTTCAACGATTATTCACTGCTTCTCTCCAGTGAAATTGTGAAATTACTTGTTATATTTCATTATTTCTCCATGCTAAGCAACCTAGTGAAACAAAATAGTTGGTAACTAAATCCAAACTTCCATGATAACAAAGCTTGTAATGTACCATTTTCTTGGGATTAGGCTGCCCACAAGGACATCCACATAATAGTTTATAAAATCTTTTAAGGGCATTTACATTTTTTATATTTGAATTTAAAAAATATATATTTGGGTGAGTACTAAGCAGAGCTTCTACAGTATTTTCCTTTTAGAGTTACATAGATGGAATTGAACTACAAGTTTTATCAGCTTACGAATTTTATAACGCATTCGAGTTTTATGGAGTACTTATCCGATTCGACTAAATATGTAAGATCATTGTTTGCAAGGTTATGAAGGACAACAGAGTGTCGAAACAAATGGGCATAGGCTAGACAGTCGTGGGCACTCTGACCTTCAGAAAAGTACCATATTCAAAAATTAAAAAAATTAAAAAATTAAAAAAAAAACTCTCTTTAAGCCATTACCTTTGGATTAATATTAATACAGATCCTACTTTTCAAAAGTCGATAAAAAAAACTCCTGCTTCTTTTTTGACAATTTCTAAATTTTAGAAAAACATATATAACTATTTTCTTAAAATATTTTGAATACGAAAAATAGATTGCATTGTGCTCACAACTTCCACAACTTTTGAGCCTCTTCACGACGTCTATAAATACATTCCTTGCTGCCATTCAAACAAATAAAATCCTTTAGCGACGAGAGACTCCTCCTTGAGTTTGAGAGTATGGAGAAAGCGCGAGGAAGAGGTGCATTTCTTACATTTCCTCATTAGTGGATTCTTGACGCGGAGGATGACTTTTCCCGTAGTTTTTCCTGGCTTTATCGAGAAATTTTCACGTTAAAAATTTCTTGCGTAGTCTGATTGATTACATTTTCGCTTCTTACAAGTCTCACAGCGTCGCACAATTGGTTGACCAAGATCAAGTGCAATTAAAATTGAATTGAAGATAATAGAAAGCAGAAAAATAAATTTTGAAAGTAAAAAATAAATTTTATATACTTTATAAATTTAATTTTCTAAAAAAACAAACTACCAAATATTTTTTTTTGTAACTCTAAAATTTAAGACATTTAAAAGTAGAACATAAGAAAGTTTATTTTTTATTTTTATTATATATATATATATATATATATATATATATATATATATATAGCTGACGATCGTACCATATATCAGATCAAACACTGAGATTGTTGCTGTTATTATGATAACATAAGACTGTTTATTTTTTGAAGTTTGAAATTACTTTATGTTCTATGAGTGTCGGTTTGTTTTCGCTAAACGATATCGGTTTCTGGTATTCGGATGTCCTTCTTGTTTCCACCTATACGAAGCTTTTTTTGTTCTTTTCCACTGCGGCTTTCGTAATCACGGAAGTCACTTCCCTAATATCCCTATGATCTAAAGGCTTGTTTAATTACGGACAGTTTACTTTGAATAAAAAATAGAATAATAATAATAATAATAATAAAGCGAAAAGTAAAAAAAAATGATAAGAAAGTGAAAATTGAAAATAAAATAACAAAATAGAAAATGCTGAAAAAATAGTTAAAGAATGGGCATTTAAGATGTGTAATGAATTTATAGTAGCTAACAGATAGCTTGGTATATGTAATTAATTATGAGGAATAAAATCCAGAAGGGGTAAAGCTGCGTCTGGATTGAAAGCAACGTTTCGTTTCTTATAGGCTTGTTTGTGTCCCACTGATGCAAATAAAGTTGGGGATTTGGGGGGTTGTGATCAGAGATGAGCTAAATGCCATCGAGTTTGGATTCCAATAATAGTGATCTCAAGATGTCCACTTCATAGACTATGGTTTCTAAGATAGTTGGTCGGGTTATATTTTACAAAAATGAAGACATCATAATCAGATTTATCTGTTATAGCGTCTGTATAAAATGGACCGATCATGCATGGTTAGAGCTTTTCTACGATAATTTAAAAAAAAACAAAAACAACGTCGACATCATACCATTGGCAAGTACTCTCATCCACAAGGAAAAAAAAAATATATTTGCCAGGATTACCACAGCAAATTTCTAATATAGGTTTATAATTTCTTTTTCCTATTCTACAACTTTATAATTTATATCTTTTACAAAATACAAAAAAATTGATAAGAGACAGTTGAAATTCTTAGTGGAAATTTGATATTACTAACATTTTTTTAAAAGAAAATGTTAAAAATAATTATAGAGTATAACAAAATACTTACTTTTGTATAACCGTAATTTTACTTATAGATATATTTTTTTATTTTGATCATCGGGTTCAATTTCTGATATACATCTCGATCGAAAATAATACATATTAAAATAAATTTAGTTTAATCAAATATTATTGAGAAAATCTCTTAATTTATTTTTCATGTGGAGCTAGCTATTGTCTCTTTCCAGTACAGCTATGCTAACCATTTATAAATTTTTTAAAAATAAAGATAAATGGTACTTTTGTGAGGTCTAGTTAAGCTACTCTAGATGGAAAGTTCTATCTATTCTGCATAATACAGGTCTAATATAAGCCTGCGGCGAGAGTTAATGGGCTCAATTAGGGCTCGGTTAGCCATACCTATCACATTTATACATGCATCTATTAATGCCTTTGATCGTCACCTCGTTTACCGTGCTCAATGTCCTCTTCTGCTCTCTCCGGCAAAATGTCATACGCCTCTGTCTGCGCCTCTGGAAGTATAGATCATATACCCAAAGCTTACATATATTCTAAAATGGAAAATAGGTAGTTTTTACGATATTTTAGTCAAATTGTTATGCTGATAGTTAAGTAACTTTCAATACTTCATGTTTAATTAGGAGTAATATCATATCCAAATTTTTTATAGGAACTTGTATATTCAGCCTTCCGGTTTCTTTTTTTTTTTTTTTTTTTTTTTTGGTGTGCACATCAGCTCCCGAAAAATACATTTTCAGGGCTGGATTTGCTTTTTTTTTTTTTGAAATCAGTCTCCCAAAAATATAATTTCAATGGGTGATTTACTAATCCCCTAAATAGGAGAGCTGATAAGCAAATTTTCTTTTTTTTTTATTTTTTTTTTTTTTTATCAAATTCTGTATCTTTGCAGGTGTGAGAGTATAAGCTAGTTGAACTGTAGGGCTCTGCTAGTCACTATTGTTCATGTCGACTAGAGCTCGCTTGCTGGCGGGCAACTTAGTCATGTTTTTAATCGTTTAGTGTGAATGGCAGGCCTCGTCTAACAAGAGACCTGCGTACTTGACTCCGAGACTTCGTCTCAAAGGGTATGGAAAGGAAAAAATTTAACCTCTCTCTATATCTCACGAAGCAGCGACACAATTTAGAAATTTAAATAAATGTGCTAAATTATTCATTAAAAGCGCATATAACTAAAATAGACTAAAAAATCATTTATAAGAAAAATATTCATTCAAAGTATACTAAATTTTATCCATACAATAGTTCATGGTTTCCCACCCATTTAAAGGGCTGAAATGGAAAAAAAAAAAAAAATAGAGAAAAGGAAAATTAAGTTATCGTAAAATAAATTTATTTGTTAATTAGCTATTTTTATACATCTAGCATAACAGAGGAACTATAATTTGGCACCGGTGGAGGCAAAGGTTTAAACGCACAGTTTGGGTTAATATTATTAATAAAAACAATTTTCACAATAAGCTATTCTTAACTGTTCAATTTTGGCGTCCACCGCCGTAAGGCTTTGGACATTCAAGCTGGCACTGAACTTATTTTGGGCTAAATTCATCTGGTTAAGTAACTGGTTGGTGTAGGCCCCAAGCCTCAGATCCTGTTTTCAAAAACACAATTGACTCATGCTCAATTAGCCTTGTCGATTATCATCATCGATTATTATTATTATTATTATTATTTATATTTTTTCACGAGTTTTCCGCTTTACAGTAGATGAGACCCTCTCGGAGAATAGAAGAAATTTTAATAATTTTTTTTCCTAATAAATACTTAATCTGGGTTTGCCCTTGTGGCTTAACTTTGGATTTTTGATATGTAGTTTTGAACAAAGGGCCACCCATGGTACCCTATTCCAATTTATAGTGTGATGTTCATTCAAACCAAAAGAATTTATAATATCTATCTAACTTCAAACTGGATGAATGGACATGCTAAATCTTTATTTCTCGTACAGTATGATTAGTGTCCAATACGGCATATGCAGATAATACTGCCAGAATATTTCGGATACGCAGAGAAGCATTCAAAAAATAAATTAAAAAATTGAAAATATCTATATCGGGACATACGATATATGAATGTAAAATTTATTTTTTGGAAAGAATAAAGATATTATATATAGTGCAACCAGTAACTAATATTGATATGTTATATATTTTAAAATAGTATATTTTATTATTTTGTTAATTATTAGATTCTTATTTTTTAAATTGCTTAATAACATGGCATATTATTTATGCATGAAAATTATTATGGATTTTAATATTATTTTTAGATATTTAAAATATTTAATATAACTCTCTTTTAATTATCTATTTTTTTTATTGACATATCCGAGCCTATATGTATCCTGCTTTCTAGAAAATTGATGTGTTCCATATTCGTTGCGTCTACCTGTCTCCTACTCGTAACCGTATCTGTGCTTCCTGTATCAAATTTTAAGAAATTTTCTCCTCATCATTTTTTTGAAAAGAAGAAAGTCATCTAAATAAACCATGTAACGACAAATAAATGGTAAGTCTAACTGATAACCTAAAATAGGCTCCATCAATAGTACATAATAGAAAAAGAGATATTTGCAAAAGAATTTCTCCATATAATTCGAAATTATTAAAATATATTCAACTATTTCAAAATATGTCTCTCTAATATCAAAATGTGCCATACTAATTTGAAATTGACAATTACCTAAACAAAAATCGATTTGTGGGTGAATGTTTTTTTGTTTGCATATCGAATCTCACCCATTCATCTCTAAAACACCCATCCCAAGCAGAGAAGTCAGTCCGCACCATTCACTGTTCATTTCGGACTTTACTTTCCTCTCTTGTTTTGCAAAATTGCTGAATTGAAAATTTCGCAGCAGAATGAAATCAATGGAAGGTGATTTAGAATTTTGTAGGTACGATCTTGTAATAAACACATACTTTCCTATTGTAGCATGGAGATAATGGAGTTGTGGGCCTTGGTCGCACCCCCACAGAACGTTTATTGGTGCGGGTGGTGCACTTTTGATGGAGACCAGATCTGGAAGATGGTTGGCTGGCCATCACATTTTAAGTAATGAGACTGAGTAGCGTGTTAAAATAAAATAAAATAAAATAAAATAAAATAAAAAATAGGTCAGCCATAATAAAAATAAATAAAAAATGCACCATTTCATAACCAGTTCGATTCGATAGAAAACTCACTCGTGACCTTTCACGGACCGAAATTCTACGTACATGAGAAAGTACATATTCACGTTACACTAGTTTTTTTTTTAAAAAAAGAGAGGGTGAGTTTAAAAAAAAAAGAGAGGGTGGGGGGGGGGGGGGGGGGAATATTTCGCCATTACGTATTTTTTCAAAATTTTCTTAATTTATAAATCAAATTAATATCTAAACGTATTTGTTTTAAAAAATTTGAACCCAGAATTTATAAATTTTGAAGAGATATATGATTTTAATGTTCAAAATTTTTCTAAAAAATACTTCTAAATATATATTTTGAAGCTCCGAATGTATAAACTGTGTCCAAATCCGTTTAAGATGTTGAAAGTCCAAAATTAAAATATTTAGAAATATTTTTAGAAAAATTTGAATATAAAAAATAAATTGCATCAAAATCTACAAATTTTATATTCAATTTTTTTTTATAAAAATACGTTTAGATATTAATTTTTATCATAAATTGAAAAAAAATGCTACTAAAAATAATCTACCTGAAAAAAAAATCACACTAACTTATAAAAAGTCTGAAAGAAAATTACTATCTATCCCCACCTCAAACTATAAAACTTACTAATCAACCCCTTCTCCATCACATCTCCATCACATCAACCATCATTACCAATTTCAACTGCATTCGGACAAAAATACCTCTTGCTATTTGGACACCGAGTTTATCTATCTAGAAGCATTTTTTGAAAACATTTTGAACATGAAAGTTGTAGATCTCGCCGAGATCTACAACTTTCATGTTCAAAACTTTTTCAAAAAATACTTCTAGATAGGTGTTTTTAATATTCCGAACTGTTTTTCAGCGGATTTCCGGAAAGAGGTTACACTTCGGACCCCAAAAACACATATTTGGAAGCAGTTTTTGGAAAAACTTTCAACATGAAAGTTGTAGATCTCGTCGAGATCTACAACTTTTATGTTGAAAATTTTTTCAAAAAATATTTCTAAATAGATGTTTTTAGCGTCCGAACTGATAATACGTACGAGGGCATTTTTGTCCGAAATTTGTCAAACAGTAACGGGGGGCCTCTACGTCATAGGGGGGCTGAAACGCAAAAATGAAACTAGGGGGGGCTGATAAGTAAATCTCCCAAAGTCTGACCTGTATAGTCATAATTTCTCAGTCATCCATCGAGTACAACATAAAAAACGTCACTCTCCAAAACTAATAAATATAAATAAATGGTTATAAATTACTGTTCCATTTTCAAAATTGAGTGTGAACAAGTGAAGCAGTTTGTGTTATTAGTGGAGGAAAGTCAAACGATAGCTATTATAGGCTTATTGAATATTGACCAATATTTCCCGAGGATTAGAGGGTCTAGGCACGCATATTAACATCCTGATGGCCCTTTCGGGGCCTGATAACTCAGTTTTATCTCAATCTTATCTAAAATACCGTTGACTTTGAGATATTGTATTTACTAATTATTCAGAGAAATACTGATAATAATCAATGTATTTGACTTGCACGACAAACAAATCCTTTATTTAATAGAAATATTTGATTAGCATTATATTAGAAAAAAAATTTAAAAAAAATTATATTTTGATCCCGCTAATTTTACCGTTGCTCGGGTCAGTCTCGGAAAACGAAACGGTAGGAAGGGCCTTGTTTTTTTTCCTTATGATATAGATTGTCTTGGCTTGGTCAGGTAGGTCTGTGAAAAGCGCATATTCAGGATACCCACCTTCCCTCTCTTCGTACTCGACCATAGGCAATGATAATTGGAACTCGCGACCCAACCAGCCGTACTCGTCACTGCCGCCACAGCTATTGATACAAGACCCCTCATTGACATAACATAATTTTTTTATAGCTAGACTAAGAGTATCGAATGGTTTGTTTGCTGTCTGCTAAGGGGATAGAGGTTGTTAATCAATAGGCCAATAAATCTTTCTTGGAAAATGCACTAACATGGCACGCAATACACGTCGGTGCATTTTTCATTTTCGGAGACTGAACCGAGTAACTAAAAAAATGCTAGAGTTGAAATGTAAAACTCCCGAAAAAAGTAACATGTCTTGGAGGTATTTCTACATATATATAGAAAGAGAGAGAGAGAGAGAGATGGGCAGGAGAGAGGAGAGAGGAGATCGGAGAAGAGCAGAGAGAGAGAGAGGAGGAGGAGGAGGAGGAGGAGGAGTCTAATTTCTACACAACAGAAGAGTAGGCGTTCTAGTCGACTCCGTTTCCATCGAATCATTACGATCCGACAGCTGATATTACATACGTTTTTGTGTAGTAGAAAGACAGTAGCAACTTTCGAATGTAGCTAGATGATTGCGAAACTTCCGCGCTGAAAATACGCACATAATTTTAGCAATCGAATCATAATGGTCGGACGATTGCGGAGACGACAGGAGCAGACTAATTACTTATTAAGAGGAGATTGGCCCATCATATATATATATATAATGTAATGTACTTGATAGGAAGCCACTATCTGGCCCTTTATGAAAACCGTACAGTCATAAGGTGTCAAGACACCACCTAAAAAGCATTTGCGGACCGAATAATTTATTGGATGAAAACATTGTATTATAATAGATATATTATGGATAACTGCCACGTATCATAAAAAAAACTGATTATTAGATAGAATGAAGAATCTAAATCTTACCCTATACTAAAGTTGGGTATATCTTGCATTTGAGAGAGCCACGTGTCTTTTCCTAATCCCTTCATCACTTGAGAGAGCCACATGTTTCTTCTCAATCCTTCCATCATTTTTATAATATATAAACAATAAAAAAAAAATTAAATAACCATGCTTCTTTCAATGTATCTGGCATATCAATATACTTACCTACTGCACCCCTTTCCATTCTCCTCTCCTCTCTCACGCAGACCGTCCATTCTCTTCTCCTCTCTCACTGTGCCCAAACAAATTCAACAACCGACCATACCGTCGCTATGCTACACAGTATTTGTACAATCATTTACCATTCCATTCCACTGGATGATTATGCTAATACCTCTTCTCCTTCAGCTATTTTTGCCGGCGGCACTCCCATCTCTCTCCCTTCTCTTCTTTCGGTTAGTTAGAGCCTAGGGGCTGTTTGCCGAGATCAACGAATGAGATCGGAAAAGGCCCACTTACCCCGTTCGGGCACCTGCCTGTCGACTCTCTCCGCCATCTCATTCCTTCGACCAAAAAGGTAGGTAATAAATAGAAGCATAACATAGCAATTGCTCCTGATGTCTTCCCGTTAATTTAGTTGAACATGGTTTTTTCATAACAACTTACCAATCCGCTTGAATCGGTAGGCACCGTTCGATAATTCATGCCGATCCTAACCGGCGAGGATCCATAGCTTCCTGTTGCCGGAGGTTCCTGTGTCTAGCGCTTCGTCCAGCTACATCATACAGTTATTCATACGGGCACTTCTGTATTTTCTCGCATTGGATTTCTATCCGCCTTCGTTCTCGATTTCCTTTTTAAATGACTGGCTCCTACTGACCTACTGTGCCTCTGACCAAGTTTTTTTTTTTTTTTTTTTTAAAGTTCGCTCATTATCCGATTTATTGAAACTATATGAATATGTAAGTTGTTGCTACATATGTAGACACTTAAATATTTATCAAGCTTGAGGTGATGAATATGTGACTATATTTATTATTAGTTTCTTAATATACTTCGTTCTAATCTAAAACAGTTTGTTATTACCATTACATGTTATCAAATGGATACAAATCCAGTTATTAACTGCTTAAAATTGTCGTGTGCAGATATACACTTTTTTTTTCAGCTTTCAAATATTTTCGATTTTATTTAATAAAACTTCCAGCCGTTTTGTAGCATTCGATAAGAGGCAGAATGTATATACTGAATAGTATTTGGTCAAACAAAGTTATGTTCTACTATAGATTCGTCTTCAATTCAATTATTTAGAAAATATGTCCATCAAATGGTGCAATCTAAGGATCACTAAATAAATATAAGTTTGTACTATGTTGACACTTTGAACTGGTGTTAAATGGCTACTATGTTAGAACGTAGAGCATTTAATATTTTTTTTTTTGAGTTGATATTAGATTTATTGCTTTGTTCCATCTCTACTATGGATCAATCATTTCATGGTCATGTTGACCTACGCCTTTGTAGATTAATAAGAATATCCTAAAAGATTATCTTAAATATTTTGGGAGTCCACATTCAACATTTGCTAACCATAAATTTTTGCTTAATAATTTAACTTATATCACCTTTGAAAGATATATTTCAAGAAATACATAAATAATAGCATAGTTACCTAAAGAATGAAAAATGAACTCTGCTACTTTTACACCTGTAAAAAAAAAAAGGCTAAAATAAATCAAACTATTTCATATATGACCCACTTTAACCTTAAAGAATAAAGAGTGAAGACACTTTAAAGTACGTTACCCAGTACAAAGATCAGCCAAAGCAGTTATAGAACTTAGGTGTTATTATGATCTAACCAATGTACATGGGTGGATATAGCAAGATATATTCGCTCATCGTTTCTCAGGAGTCTTGGAGTCAAACTTTAATGTGATTTGGGCATTGCTCATTAGTGCGGTAAGGATCCTATTATATTGACCGAACAATGTATTCTCTATCCATTGCCAGATATCTTACATTAGATATGCTTATACTGGTAGATCATACGGTACCCCGTATTTTGTTTCACTTAAAGAAGGTAAATTTCTCTAAGTTCTTTTGGGTGTGCACTTTATGTGCACACTATTTTGTGTAATTCTTTCTTATTACATCGATCTAATAATGCCGTCTCTCTTACCCTTATAAGATATTTTTCATAAACTTGCAGATCATAGAGTTTGTTGAAGTTGTGTACGCTTAACAAAGGTAAAGTTATCAATATTCTTTTGGGTCGCTGTCCTAAGGCTTCGATTTTACATGCTTATTTATACAATTACTTCCACATGTCATTAGTGGTGTTATAAAAATTGGAAGAATTGGCATACTATATGTACAAGACAAACCGACAACCAAATGAAACATTTTCCTACAAAATGAAATGTATAACATCTTCGCATGCTAATTAAATAATACATTCCTTCTTCTTCTCAACCTTTTTGTTTTGTCTTCCTTCTTCTGACACTCCATGTTCTGTTACAGCGGGCAACCCTTAAAGGCAACAATTTGAAAATATCATGCAAATAAAATAGATGGTGATCAGATATTGGCCAAGTCTGGTCCAGTTGTAATCCTATCAGGAATTACAGTCCTCCAATTCCAAGGTGTGCTATCCTACATCAACATCCACATGTACTATATTAGCAATATAAATGCGTCGATATACCTTTACTAATTCTTTTTTATTTTTAAAGGAAATATGCATGAATACAACATCTGCATCCTATTCTACATAGCTCTTTCTTCTATTAAAACCATCAAGTGATTGTATTTTCTAATGCACACTAATTCCCTATATTCGTAGGTACAAAATATAAGCTGTATTGGAAGATGCTATTGGAGCAACAAACTTCATAATTTTCGGTCGTCTAGCACAACAATTCTAACTTCACCCCTATTTCTTCACAAATGCACCATAAATTGTTTCAAGCTGAGGAATCAGTAATTCTAACTCCACCCGGGTACATCTCGCACCCATTTAAGAGTAAAGTTCATCTTTAAATAAGCATTAAGGAGAACGACAAATTCCAATGAATTCTCTCACATTTATTTATTTGAACCAACTAAACTTTTTCCTTGATAGGTTTGCAAATTTCCCTACATCTTTAGAGCACGGCGTATCCTCATCAAAGAAGTGGAAGGCATAAGTACAGCTCCTTCCTAACTATCCACCCAAAAAACTTAATAAGGTATATCATCGTTGACCATATGTTTATTCCCAAACCAATTGAGCAAGCAAACTAACTTATTGAACATTTCCATTATTACATGCAGGCTCATTGATACTAAACAATGCTCATGATCTATGAGTTATGTAGTCGTTTTTTGGTTCCATAATATCAACTTTTTGAAAGAAAATTGGTTCATACATTGCATGGAGCTCATGACTGCAAACTTTTGGAGAGCAAGACTACGGCTTTTGCAAATGTTATGTGAGCTGGGGTAGTAGATCTGCCTAATCTGATAGGCAGATGTAACATTGTTTATGCAATATATCATTGTTTGCTGTTTGCTTTTATTCTACCAACGTGATTGTAACATACACTCCACTGCTGAAGTTTACTTAATGATACGTAAAACAGTGTGCATTATACAGTAATAACATAGAATGTGCTTACAATTTACCATATATATGACTGATTTATAGTAGTCAGTATAGCCACATCTGGAGAATGTTCTTCATTTCTCAAATTAGCCATATTTTATGCGGTCCAATTGTATGCACATCTTCTATATATATCCGCAGCGAAGCGCTGGTTTTCTGCTAGTAACGCATTAGAGGAAGGTGTGTATGCCATCAGAGACGTCCATCCGCACGCCTCGGAACCGTCAGATCGAGACCGATCTTATCTCGATGTCTGATAGGCACTTCGAATAGAAAAAAACAAGCCAACTAGGCTTGTTCAATCAAAGTAAGGAATACCAAATCAGCCACATAACTGTCGTGCCAATATAGAGGTTAGTTATACGCCGCGTTCCCACCAACGAACGTGGCCAACTTACGTGATGCAATAAAAACAACGAAGACCGGTCAACCAATGATTTTTGTAAGATTTACTATTTTTACAACCGTCGCGATATATGCGTGTATCTAGCAACGCTTATAAAATGCCATTCAAAATACTATTAACGGATATCCAACTTCACCCTCTCAATAGCACCTTGAGAGAATTAAGATTTTTAGCAAATTGTGCTAAATTTATTGGTGTTCTTATAGTGCATTGTAATTCGAACTGTCATATATCTCAGCGTTGTAAAAAGAAAGATCTTGTAACCCTTATAGTTCTAGTGCAAACTCTACGTTAACTTACGTGACCGCTCGTGATTTTTTTCTTATCCTTATTGAATCCTTATTGAAGTTTTCACGTAAAAATTCATATATATTTCTGTCTTTTCTAGTTGCTAGTCTTAGTTATTTATTACTTTCAAATATTTATTAATCGTCCAATATCACACTCGATCATTAATCTTAATACTTCTAAACGTAATTAAGTTGAAATGTCACTAGCTAATGCATACTTTAAAAAAAAAAAAAATATTTTTAAAAGGTGACCACTTATTTTTCCTATGGTCAACGCTCAAACTATTCCAATGGATTTTTATCATAGGCAATTTTAACAAAAATACGAATTTCTTTTTTTGATGTTTGTTATTTTCTTTTTGATCGCCGGTTGTGAAATACCAACTGATTTTATTTATCGATAATTTTTGTCTGAATTATTTCCTCTGGCTTTATAAATGTCCGTAGTATTGTATATAAATGTATATAATAAATGAAAAGAACTGATACAATAGTAGATCTTTGGAAGAGGAGATAAGAATGTCCCCCCTAATTTTTTGATGTATCCCACTTGGGAGCTGACCTTGGCTTTTTTATTATTCAAAGTCGCAATTATTTTATTAATTTTAAGTTCGGATACGCGTGGACGATGATGCAGTGGAACGACTTTTTGTGCGTTGGCCGACGGGAGATTTCTGCACGCCGTTTGACATTTTCAAAAGTCAAGGCCGAAAACCGAAACCACTATCGGTTTTGTGCAGACCTTTCGAGGTTGAAACGCAAGCAGGGGAGGGGACCCGATGTTTTCCAACTCCAATACCGCTTTTGCTCCAAACCAAAGTCAACGCCCCACATCTCTTCCCCTCTCCGCCTTCTTCTTCATCCCCTTTGCGCCGTCGTTCTCACCCGCGCTTCAAACCCTCTGACTTTCTTTGGAAACTTATTATATCTTGAGCTGAGATAATATTTCACAGATAACTTCGTAGCCAAAGCTCTCGGATCTGTGGAAGCTGCGTTCTGAAGGTTTCAGATTTCATCAGATGGACGACGATGGGTGGGATCTGCAGGCGGTGGTGCGTGGTTTCTTGTTGTCCAGCTCGCCGACGACTGCATCGGCGGTCGAGCCATATTCTTCTTTCTCGACGGCGTCAGTCAACGACGAGATAACGCTCGGAGATGCAAGTTTGAGTTTCCCGGAATTATCCACAAGCCAGAGTAGCCTGCAAGAGCTAGACGAGCTCTGCAAGGCTTTTATTTCTGAAGCCAAGCCTCGGTGGAGCAGCCCAACTCGCTCACCACCGCCGTCGGCACCGCCTCCGGCGCAACCTCAACTTCAGCCGAAGCCACCGCAGCGGTCGGTCTCCCAGATGTCGAGATCCAAGAGAAAGTAAACTCTCCTCTCTATTCTTGTTAATCTCCTTGAGAAAAAAAAAAAAAACGCAGTTAAACTCTGTTCTAACTAGGCTATAAATTTGTTTGAAACTGCAGAAAGAACCAGCAGAAGAGAGTGGTCAGCCACGTTCCCGCCGATGGGCTCGCCGCCGACGTTTGGGCTTGGCGAAAGTACGGGCAGAAACCCATCAAAGGCTCTCCTTACCCAAGGTTAATTATCTCCTACCTCCATTAAAACCTCATATTCTTCGTAGATCTACAGTACCAGTTCTAAATTCTCAGTTGTATGTGTTCTTTTTGTAAAACAGAGGATATTACAAATGCAGTAGCTCAAAAGGATGCCTGGCGCGGAAGCAGGTGGAACGAAGCAGAGCAGATCCAGGGATGTTTATTATAACATACACGGCGGAGCACAACCACCCTGCGCCGACCCACCGGAACTCCCTCGCCGGCAGCACTCGTACGAAGTTTCCATCTTCGACTACCTCCGCCGCCGGCTGTGACAGAGAAGAGCAGCAGAAACAGTCGCCAACGCTGGCGGCAGGCCTCTCACCCAATACCCCGCTGACATCGACCATGGAGGAGGAAGATGAGGATGAGGAAGGGGTGCTGATGGTCGAGGACATGGAGGTCATGGGCGAAGATGACCTGCTGTTCTTGGGAATAGATGAGATCAGCGGTGGCTCAGCAGACGGCGGTGCGGCGATCGGGTCGGAGTTGTTCGACGGAGGCGATGACCGCCTCTGCCCCGCCACCATGCTTGGCCAATAACAGCATAGCAACGCAGCGGCAGCGTTTGGTGGAAGCTGATGAAAGAGAATGTTTCTCTTTAATCTGTACGCGGCCATTAACCGAAACAGACATTAGAGATCGAAGAAGAAAGCATCGGATCCGTGTCCATTATTCGATACTTCAAATGCAATCTTTCTTGTAAAATTATCTCCTTCTGTTATGATTAACATAGTCGTATTATAACCATTTAAGCAAAAGAAAAGAATTTCAATATCCTAGTCAGCTTCTAAGCTGCACTTGTTTAGAAATGTAAGTAACAATAAGTGTTAGTCAGTTGGTTAATAAAATTAATTTTTATGATTAAATTTTTTTTATAAATGGTAAGAAATTTGAGGCTATATTTAATATTAACTGGAAGAAAATTATTAAGATTATTCTATTTTTGAATAAAATTAGTATCAACCTTTGAGGGAAAAGTTAATAGTAGGAAACAATAAAAAAAAAAGACCAAGTAGAAATTCATAAATTTCACCAATGATTCCACAGAACAACCAAAAAGTTAGAACGCGATTAGTGGCGCATATATATATATATATATATATATATATATATAAATATAATATATATATATATATATATAAGGAACTGTTAAAATAGTAGTTCAAAACTTGTTATCAGAAAATACAAAAGTTATCATTTTAGCCTGGATTGAATCATTGAAATATGATCCATGTAAGAGTTAGAAAACATATGTGATATATGTTTAAGGGGTGCATATGCAATTTAACTTTATTCAAGTAACTTAGTCTGAAAGACTATGAATTAAGCTACAAAATTAGCTCCCAATGTGGTTCATTTTTTTAACACCTGTGTATCTATAGAACAAAAACTACTATATCTACATGATCGGAACTTAACATAGGGCGCTTTGTTAAAACTTTAGTGATTATGGTATAGGTGTCAGGTGTCCATATATCGGTCCGGACTGTAAAATTAGATCGATATATAAACGGTCAGGACCTCAGTTCCTTTACAAGTTGCTAGTCGGTTTTTTATCCGGTCCTGTCTAAGATTGGAAACTGGTGGACTGGACCGAGGATCAGTTAAGAGTCCAGCCCAAATAATTTGCGAATCAAACTAATTAGTAATTCGTACCAAACAGTCAGAAATTCGCGACCCAAACCAATTCGAGGTCCAAATATTGTATGGAATGTAAACTGCGGTCCAATCGGTCCTGTCCATTTTGGTCCAATTTTAATTCGATTTTCAAATATTGTATTTTATGGAATGTAATTCGATTTTCAATTTTGGTCCAAATTGCGACCCAAACCCGTTCAATTTTAATTCGATTTTCAATCCACAATATTGATGCTATTCGGTCTACGGTCTGGACCGGTTCGGTTCGGTCAGAACAGGTTGAACAATCCTAGATAATGGGAAATTTCAAGTTAAAACTTAGCGTCCGCTATTATAATAATTTATTGCGTATATTTATCATCCACAATAAAGAAACTCATGAATAGATTGTTGATGTTGTATTAGAATTATTTATCTATGTAACTTACAACCCATTTAATGCTTAATAAGTACCACTGGAAGGTTAAAATGTTAACATTTTAATAAACCTATGTGATATTTACACAGCTTTAATTTTTTAATTTAAATTTTCAAGTTAAAAGTTGACTTTAATTTAAACTTGCATCTTGTTTAATGATTAATAAATACCATTAAGATTTAGCTATCTGTTTCTCTCGCATTCAATCTTACTCTTAAGCTTAAGTTGAAGCGTACTAAATGGGTGGACTTAGTTTAAAGTTGATATTGAGATGTGCTTCGGCACTTTCATATAATGCTATACAATCCAGCTTAACATAATTTGGTTCCTATTGACTGCACATAGAGGGATATCAGATCCAATGAAAAAGTCGATTTTCTGCCCCGAGAAAGTCGAGTCAGAGTCAGGGATAAAAAAAATTTTACGTTGGAGTCGAGACCGGATATCATATTAGAATTAAACACTAAATCTCCTCTCTCTTTATCTTAATTTTATGCTATAAAATTCTTTTTAATGTGATGATGTAGTTACCTCGATTTTAATGATGCTAAATTTTTTAGGATAATTATATATCAGCCCTTTAAAGTAACAATCGCACGTTTTAGTCCCAGAAAACGTAAAAATATGCAACGTGGCGACACTCGAGTGCGCCATATCAGCAAGAAACGTATTTTCGGAAGCTAAAATATAAGACATAAATTTTAGAATGCTGAAATGCAATTATTCCAAATTTTTCTTTCATGGTGGTGATGCACGTACGAGGATGAACTATACATCGTATACGTAACACCAAAGAATAATGAAGGGAACACGGATCAAATTTAGCGTCAGATATAAAAAATGATCTGCAGTCTATTTTTTCGTCCCGTTGATTCTACGTATAACAATCTATGTCCCTTTTAAACTTTTTACGCTTTTCACACATCTTCAATTTTTACTCTCTTATTTCCTAACACCCATTTTTATCTTATAAGTTTACAAATAGACCTAGAAATGGAGAAATTTGGAGTAAATTTTGGAGAGGAACATACTAGAGTTGTTACCGCAAATGAGCTAAACCTGATCTCAAGCATGATACGTGAGGATGAGTTAGCTTAATCCTGAAGCTCAGGTAGCATGGCGCTGACGATGATTTCGCTCTAAATCTATTCGTCATCATCGTCGATCGTCATCGTCTCCGGCTGTAAACCATCATCCCGCCATCGCCATTGCGCCACTATTCGAAACTTTTCCACGCCCCGCGCCTCCTCCGGCATGGCTACGCCGCCGCAGCAGCACAGTGATCGACAACACACAGCTGGCGACTGGTACTCCGTCCCTGATCTCAGCCTACGCGACCACCGCTTCTCTGGTCCTCTAACTAGTCCTTGTCCCCCTTCGATACGACTTCTCTTCGCACGTTAAGTCGTCGCCCGTCGGTGCTTTGATCTCAATCCTTGGTTACTGAATGACAGCGTTAAGGATACTACATGACTGGCAGAGACGTGGTGTGAACGAAGAGAGTCCTCTTATCCTAAAATAATATACGGAAAATTATGAATAAATACTTATTTTAGAAAAGTTATTTTTTGGCCCTTTCGATTTTTATATTTAACAATAATCCTTTAATTTCAAATTACTTATTATATAGCCCTTTTATATATAATTGACTCTAATACCCTTAACCGTGCTATTTTTTTTTTGCTTAATTTTACTAGATGCAACTTGATGACCGGGACGACGCGATGAAAGAAAAGATTAAATAACAAAATAAGAACAAAATATAAAAATATGAAAAAAATTACATTGACTATAGACGACGGCGCGCCGGACGACGACTAAAAAACAAATAAGAACAAAATATAAAAAAAAAAATTACGTTTGCCATAGCGACGACGGTAGAAGACGGCGCTGCAGACGATGAATATGGAAGATGGCGCGGCGAAAAGATGATGTTGGAGAATAAGACCTCAGAATAATAAAATCTCATTAGAAAAGAAGAATCGAAAGTGTATTTTCATCAAAAAATTAATTGAGTTAATTATTAGGGTTAAAAAATAAGAAGGCTAAAGTAGGAAGTAGTATTAAAAAATTAAATATGGAGGGGCTAAAAAATTACTTTTACCAAATCAAGGGGCTCATCCATAATTTTTCCAATAATATATATATGTGAAAATCTATTCTCAGTAGATTTAGTAAGCTAACATCTCAGCCGTTAGATCAAAAAGATCAATGGCTAAGATTTAATTTTACACTTAATGGAATAACAATTCACGCCGTTAAGTGTTAAAATTAAATCTCAACCGTTAAATCAAGTAAATTAACGGCTAAAATGTTAGTTGAAAATAACCCCTCTCTCTCTCTCTCTCTCTCTATATATATATATATATATATATCTTAAATTGTTCATGGGAGAATGTCCATATCTCCGTGTAATCAGAAACTGCGAAATAATAATTTCAAACGCATAAGCTATGAATTCCTTATTTTTAAAAAAAGTAGCGAGCCTTCCGTAATAGAAGCTCACACCGTCGTCTCAGATATATGAGATGATACATGAATGAGCGTGTGCATTAAAACATTACAGTCATACAAATTCAAATACGAAACGTACAGCCCCTAAATCCCACATCCCCACCGTTTAAGCTACCCACGCTGGACCGCAAGATGCTATAATTACCATCACTATTTTCTTATGTGATAATTTTATGAATTTATAACCCTGCCTCCAATTCAAACAATATATAACGGCACAAAATTTGAAATTCATGGGTACATTATGCTCAATCCTGCAATTCTAACACCTACGGAGAGCAGAAAGTGAAAAAAAAAAAGAGAAAAAAAAAAAAAGGACGGATAGAACACAAAAATCCGACAGTTAGAGCCAATAGCAATCAATTGGAAGAGAGGTCTCTATGTGCACCTGTTGCTCTATAAATTAAACATGCATAAACAGCAGAAACACCACTAAAACAAAAGGCACGCAACAAGGCTTACAGATTGTAGAGGCAGTGAACATCACAGTTGAAGTAGCTATGAAGAACATATAACTTATTATGACAACATAACCAGATGACAATCTTAAATTCAGGAAAAAAGATACATGAGAATGGATATAATCACGAAGGCATAAAAAGCCACCAATAGTAAATGATAGCTTGGCATGGGTTATCTTGCGTAATGAACATCATATGTTAGCCTCACTTACGATTACCTAATAACCGATGTATGAATATCCAAACCAAAAATGTAGGAGAGGGCTATCATCAGGTGCCCGAACTCCCTGGCTGGTTACCTTGACCTGGAGTACCTGTTTGTGATGGTGGAGATAAGTAATGACTTAGGGCTTCTTCAAATGCAGCCCCATGCAAGCTTCCTCTCATTCTCCCCGTGGGCTGCCAGTTCTGTCCTGGTGGTAACTCCGGTGGTTGTGGTGTTGCAACTCTGATTGTTGATGTATTTACAGATTCTACAGGCTGTAATCTTGAGGCCGGTGCCGTACGAGCTAATGGCTGTTTTTGTCTATTTGTTAGGTTCATTTGTTGTGCTTGCATGGCCAGAAGTTGACTGAAAGATACACTGGCAGACGCGTTCTGGGAAGGATGAACTCTGGAGTTGAACACAGACGGAGATGGTGATGGAGCCGCATGTAAGCCAGCACCTCTCAACTGGGCTGAGGAGTCCCTGGTATTTGCAAGGTTTCCAATGACCTGCTTGGCTGATGGGTTTCTTATGTGATGCTGATCCCCGACACCCTGATATCTAGTTGCCTGCAATCAGAGGACATTCATAACTCAGCCAAACATCTAAGCTAAAAAAATTGAAATCTTCAGATTCTTAATCATGTTACTATTCAAAAAACCTATTTGAGAAAAGAGCATCACTAGACACAACACACACACACAAGCGTCACACAATAACACACCTATATATATATATATATATAATATATATAATATTTATATATATATATATATATATTAGATGGGCAGAGAGATAAAGAACTGAAGTGAGGCAGAGTCATACATCTCTTCAAATGGTAGGACCCATCCCAGGTTTTCAATACAGATCCAAGCCGAGTTTCAGTGAACTCAAATATCGACACATGACGATAGTGCCGTGATGGCCGTGCTGATACACATCTAATGTTATTTTTCAAAAGTTAAAACACAAAATTCAAAATTGAAATAAGAAATTCAAATATAAGGTTTTCAGCACATAGTGCCTGGTCGAGCCATACCGATAACTGTCGAAACAGGTACGTGCTGCCTGGCATAGACTGTGCAAACTGGCACCTAAACCCATGGACCCATCATATACGAAGACGTACATATTAAAGAAACAAAAGCATCCCTCTTGAGGAAAATACAAGATAACAATTTTCGTGATTAGAAAACGGTGTCCTCAGTAATATCGGTGGTTGGTGCACTGGAAATATTTCGCCTCGTTATCTTTTAAAAAAAAAATCATTTCACTATAAAGGAACTTATGAAGCCAGCATAATTCTTAACAGCACAATGTGCATGGTGGGTTAATAAACACAAATCAAATTAGTTATCAAATAATATATAGACTAACAAACACTTATTTGGACTAGCACAATGCATTTAGCGGCTTATAAATGCTTGATAGGTGAAGGAGCTCAGAAGATTGGTAAGTAAAAGCTTTCATTCCAGGGAAATCACATTTCAGCCCCTGATTTTGAAAGGCTATGCAAATCAGTCCCTCGTTTTGAATTCACTGCAAAGTATAATAAAGCTTAAGTTCTTCGACATGTCCATAGGCTAGATCATCTTGGCATTTATATATGTAAGTAATGTGCTAGACATCAATAGTAAGTTCAATTGGCACTCATGCTAAAATGCGACAGGTAGAAGGTCAGAAGCAGGTCATCATTATCAGTTTACTACAGATAAGAATCAACCCTTGCAACCGATTAGGAAAATAATCAACAAAAATGTCGCCCAAAAAAAAAAATTAAAACTTTTGACTGTTATCTACCTCGGTTCTCTTGCAACCCTAACAGAATGCTTAACAAGAGGACCAACAATGTGAAAATGCTTACCAGGATAAAACCTTAATTTGAAGCAATGCCTTTTCTCACACTAAATGCTAGCTAAAAGAACCTTAAGATCCATATAAAAACAAATTGAAGTTGGAGAGATAGAAGTGATAGAATGTATGGAAGAAGTTGAAGAGTTAGAGAAGTAGCGATTAAGTATTCACCAACTTTTCTTATCAAAAGTATTCACCAACTTTATTATGATTATTAAGATTTTTCTAAGAAAATAAAGTAATTAAGATAAGTGATTAATAAGAGGTGCCATATGGCACATAATCCAAGAATCAGAGGGCCACATGGCACATAACCGCCTTTCACCTCTGGTTTAGTAATTTTAAAGAAATGTTATAGAGTACATGAACACGTTATAATGACTTATTTTACCTGAGCTGAGGCAGATGCTTGTGACTGAATGGGAAGTGTGTGAACTGCATTTGGAGTTCTAGTGGCATGCGTTGATAGTGAAGATCTCTGAACTGTACTGTTGATAATCGAATTTGGACGCGGAGGCTGTTGAAATTGCATGCTAGCAGCATTATGACCGGCTGCTGTTTGTCGAAACAAGGTAGCTTGAGGTATCCCAATTGTAGCTGCAGTTTGCAGCTCATGAGACTGAGCAACAGCATTCGTAGTAACAGGATTCATCACAGCACTTGAAACCATGGACTCCAAAGTTCCAAACAAATTAGCATCTGTCCCCGTAGAAGAAGTTGAAACTACATTTAAGGAAGCACCATTTGTACCAAGAGGATTCATCACAAAGACTTGGTATCAAAGACTCCAAGGTTCCAGCACTAGCACCGGGCCTCCTAACTGCTGGCAATCCATTTGACGAAGAAACAATTCCAGGCCCGGCAGCAATGACCAACTGCTGACAAGTCGATGGAAGATCAGTAGACTCAGATGCAGCAGGTGGTGGTGGAGTAAGAATGTTGGATGTTAAAAGAGTTTGACTATCCTCTGATGGTTTCGTATATTCTGGTTCATACACATCACTTTCACCATCCTCCATGGTGAGATCAATGAGATTTGCCATAGTATTCGAATTCTCATTACACTCAGACTTTATATCATCATCTTGCTGTATTATAGGAGCCTTGTGGGAATGATCAAGGTTCCCGTCATGCTTAGGAAGCATCTTCCAAGATCCATCAGCATAAATAACAACATCATTGGCATCCTCTCCTACTTCTCTTAGTATCTGATGGAATGGCAATTGGCAAGTAGTGCTAGTTTAGAACTTCAACCACTCACATGCTAATAAAAGCACCTTGTACCTTATTGAAGCACACAAAAATAGACTTACCTTTATCATATATTGATCAATGCATAGGTCAATAAAGCTAACAGGCTGGTTACAGCAGGGGCAACGCCAGGAGGGTCTTTTTGCATTCATTTGCATGAAATTATCATAATCAAAGCACTGAAGAAACAAAATAAGCGTCAAATGTTAACAAATTTAGCTTTTAACTTAGTTCATGAGAAATGCTTTCTTGACCTGATGGTGTTTACAGAGATAGCCTTTGACAGGGGTGTTTATGCGCCTGAAACTGTAAGACAGAATTAAACCTTTCGGATACGTGGAACAAGGGATAAAACAAGACAAAGTAAATATAAGAACAAAACAAGGAGCAAAGGTGGCGAACGGCTCTTAATTTATTACAAAGATCAACTATCAGTTAGGTGCTTAGTAAGAAAATCCAATGGTGTTGTACGTCATGGACAGCAATGTTACAAGCAAACTTGTAGAGAAAATTCATTATGGTGGATAACCATCTAAAAACAGGTTGCCATCAGAAATCAGATTGTGGTGGGATTTTGTTTAATAGAAATTTGAACATATATAAAAAAGATATAGGAATGTGATTTTTGATCGGCTCTTTCTGGGCAAAAAACCAAAGTCAGGCATTTCTATGATGCGAGCACATAAAATTTGTGCAAGCATCTTAACAACGCTTTACAGGAATCATGCACCATTTTGGTTGTTGTCTTGCCATGCTTGTGTGCCGCATTTCTGACTTGGATTCCTTCCCTGTAGAGCCCTACTAGTTGGGTCTTTTCTATCATCATCGGAGGTTCTTGCCAATGATGATCCCCACTAGAACAGCGTGCCACCGTCTCTCATTCTGATTGACCTCTTCCACTCACCTAAGTCCCTCCATTGCAAACTTAGATGTGCTTTTATCAAATAGAATGGGCGAAAGACCTTCCAGAGTCATTATGATGATGATTTGGCCTTACCATTGACTGCATGTCAGTTAACCAATTTCCAACTAAGCAACAGTTGGTGAACTAATAGGAAAAAAGGTTTTAACTACCACTTATCAATTTGTTCAATAGTTATTCCTCAACAAAAAAAAGAATCCAAGTTGAACCGACTATTCCAATAGGCATTACTGAATAGTGTTTTCAATGACTGTAACAAGTAACAACAGCATAGATAGCCAGTTCATGCAATACACCGATTAGAAAACAAGATGAAAGAGATGTTGCTGATTAGAATGCTACACAGGGTGTCCCTACCTACCTTATTGGACAGTTGAGAGTAATTCTTGATGGGCCTTCAGCTATATCTGAATCTGACATCCAAGGATGAGAACATCTAAATGTCAGATGCAAATTACGATCCACCCATTAAAACAATTTGTAGCAGGTTACTTTGTTCAAGGCATGAAGGTTAAGAGATTTCTTAAGCATTAAACATCACTCATATGCAAAAGAAAAACTAACAATTAAACCATGGGGTCTGTCAACATAGTTTAATGAACAATGACTCCATGGTGTTATCAACTCAATGAATTTTACTTAAATAGATCGAGCATTGACATGATGTGAGAAATTATAGAGAATACTAGCATTCAAAGGTCAGGAATTTGAAATGCAAATTAATGTTACTGCACTCGTAAATCAAAGGCTGGGTAGAATATCACTGCTTCCGCTGCAATTTTTGAAAATGTTTTAAGAAAAAGAAGAAGCTATCCATTGCCATTCAATTGCTAAAAAAATTTGTGACACGACCGAATAAACTGGCTAGGACCATTTATTCACAACATCAGATCCTCGGTTCCTTATAATGAAGACAAATGTTATTAGTTGGCTTGTTGAGTGATATTTAAAGAAGACCGAAAGCATCTTGCAGACTTTGCAGCTAAGGTCATAACTCCAAGTTAATAGTGTAATTAGGTACTATTAAAAGAGCACAACAAACATTTGGACCTACCAGTGAAGAACTTCACCTTCCAGAAAGATTTAGTTGCACACCAGAATTTGCATTTATAAGGTACTTTGCGGCTGAATATATCAACAACTGGTCTCAAATAAGCACCATAGTGGTAATACCCCAGGAACTCCCTAACCCTGGTGAAAACCAGGTCAGTGGAGCTGGTTGACCTGTAGCCAGTAGTTCGACTGGCTTATTAACATGCTCATTAGCATTTCTAGAAATATCTCACAACATTGTTAAACCACCTGCCATTTGTTAACTTAGATACAAGCAGGCAAAACTTTACCTCCATGGTCATTTTCAAAGGTAAGGCTCACATATCAAAATGTATATATTACGACTGCCCATCCACAAGAAAAACGATTTACGAAAAGTAAAGGAAAGCATTTAACTGCTTACCGGATGCAACAGATCCAGCCACTGGTTGCACATAATCTTTGAGTGCTGGAGCAGGACCAGCAGAATCAAGTGTATATGCCACTGCTATGACGTAGCTACCTGTAGACATGGTTGATGTCATGTATCAATATGCAAGTTGGTCGTATATCATACTTCTGAACAAAAATTAGACACATACTGTGAAAGTATCCAACTGCCTGGATGATGTTTGCCCCGTATTTGAGCATTCTAGTAATATCAGTTGGAAATTGAGGTCCACTGGCCTGAAGAAAAGATAGCAGCATTACAGGATTCCATCATTCTACGTTAGCATGATTAACCATCATACTAAAGCTTAAAAATCAAATTAAGAAGAAAGGAACAACCATACCATTCTAAAATTAGTCCTTCCATCTACAGCCTTGCCATTTACCAAGAAGCTACACAACATATAGACATTATTTCATATGAAAATTTGAAGGCAATGCAGAAAAAGAAGCTGGTTGCTTACCTGACTTGAGCAGGACTAATTACACAAGAGCTGGTCTCCAAATTATCTTTTTGTGCAACAAACAATCGCTGCAAATGCAAATGTCATTTGGCTGTTAGCTCACATATCCAAATTTATGTTCACTGGCTTCGAAAGCCAAAAACACAAGCAGTTCCATTTTTAAGCGTAAGTGCTCTGACAATCATATTTACTACAGACAAATATGCAGATATGTGGATAAGATTCTTACTATCTTTTCTTCTGGAGATTTATCCCCTTTTAATATGAAAGTCACCCATCAAGATATGGTACCCTGGCTACAAAACAGTAGCATGTGAAAAATTAACACTCGTATCCGCACATCTACAGGTAGAAAGAAAGATACAGATCTCACCATCATGACTTTATTAAAGTAACATCCATAGTTACAGTCAAAAGGAATCAGGTGAAGAATCATATAGGCAAAACAGGAACAATCTAGGTAAAATGAACTGGACGAGATAAATTGTCGATCGAACACATAGATCTGACAGGACTTAGGAAAAAATGAGCATACCTTGGTTTCAAGAGAAACAGCCAACCGACACAACTTTATTTGGGGATAAAACCTACAAACAGAAATATCAGAAGCTTTAAGAGAAAGAAATACTTTCAGCAAACAAACATTGTAATTATCTCCTCGAGATATCATCCATGACACAGAAATATAAGACACGGACAACATGATGCCACAACATGTAACTATTTAGAGTATAATAAGCACAACTCTTAACAGTGATATTAATAATTTAGCATACTAAACTATATGAACTGTTGCCCAAGCAATTCCATGTATAAGAAAAAAGATCAGTTGAATCAAATATGACAAACTTAGGTTATGTTTCCCAGTCTTCCTAGTTTCAAATAGTGAACCTTTCAAACCAAGTTTCGAAGAGATAGATCTGCATGGTCAAAGGCTTCACCTTGCCAATGGCATCCAAAAGGGACGAAGGCGCATGACCTTATACTCAAGAAACCTAATCTCAGTTTAAATTGGGAATAAATCCTACGTCAACCTAATGTGATCCATGATCCAAGAAGTAGGGTGGAGGGATAAATTTAGAATTTTGGGTGCAAAACCACTATATCCTGTTAACTTCAATTCATATACCAGAGGCATTAATAGTGTACCAGCCAGCATACTATCAGATAATATAGCTATCGGATCAGCTTGTTCATAATGGATTTTTGGATACATTATAATTGATAGATGTTTTAATCATAACAAATTACCAAGGAGCTGCAGATCCTAAGAATATGTAATTGCTGAATGAAAGTTCTCAGTACATATTTATTTGTATTTTAATAATTATGTTAGGATTCATGAATTCGCAATCAGATAATGCTAGCACTATAAATACAAGAGTCTGCTCAAAGGTTTACAAGAATGTAAGGGAGGTTGAGATAGTCCTTAGGAACAGAAACTTGCATACCCAGGAATTATACAAATTGTAAACAGTAACTAAAAAAGTTGCTAAGTTACAATTTGAGTACGCATAAGAAGTGTTATATCTATCAAAGTTCTGTTAACCTCTTTCAGAGCCCACTTCACATATATGAGTGCACTTGCACACTTTTTGCATCACAACCATTATCATTCTATCCTCGGTCAACATTGCCACGAAAAGTGGCGCGGCCTAGGAAATTTTGGATAACATTGTTGAAAGATAAGTAAAAGAATCTTACCTAGTCGCCAGCATGGAAATGCAAATCAAACATGCAGAAATGACAAAGTATCATCTGCAAAAAATCTTATTTAATCTCCTACATGAAACGCGTATCCAAACAACAGGCAAATAGAGATTTGTGATCTTATGCAAAAGATTGTAACCTAGTATGGGTCAAAGCTATTACGGTATTGGATGAAACATTACATCGTTTCTTTTGTGAAACTGGTTTTGATTTGGATCTACTTTTTGTATTTGTTAAATAAAATCAAAGTTCCAGCATGCAGAAATTAGAAAATATTGCCGTGGTAAACAAATGAATACAAGCATGATTTTGGGATGAAATGGTTGGCAGCACTAACATATATTTAATTACGTACATATTTGGATCATCAAATATTTAGATTGTTATTTAGATTGTCCTTTGAAAAAGGAGATGAAAGAACACCATATTACTATAACGTGTAAGTACGTAGTACATAAGCTATTACAGTTTTGCCAAATAGTGAATAACTTTGATAGAGAGAAGATGTAAGTTATGTGGCACAATTGCAAATATGAAAAAAAAAAGATAAGAAACTGAGTGGGATTTGTATTCCAATTATAGAAATCCAAATACAAAGTGGACTAGAACTTCAAAATAAAATAGTTTAAAGAAACATCGGAGAGAATCATACCAAATTTGAATTGTTTCAATTCGGAATCACTTCTGAAGCCAAAACTATCACTAGAGTTGTATAATATTACTGATTAATTGTTAAATGAAAATAATTTATGGTAAGATTGATTATTCATAGTTACTTAAAATGTTGAAACGTCATAAAATTTTATAAAGTTAAAGAGCTAAATCTGGAGGATAATCCTTGTATGGGCAAACTACAGAATGAGTGCCATGATAGGACTTCTGCCAAACATCGAATAAATGAATATGATAACCAAAGTAATCGAAGGGATTGCCGCAAGGTGAATTATATACAAAAAGAAAACTATGGACTCAGCTATTAACTTAAGGTAAGGAAGGCCAAATAATTTGATCAAGATAGAAAATAATGGCCAAATTACATGTAAACAAAAACGACGGAACCTGTCAGCACGGGGGAGTTTCAACATATTTTGGATCATTTCGAAATCAATGTAATATACGTTATTTGAAAATCCTTTGTCAAATATAAAATAGAATATGTTAACTTTAAATAAATATATATCACCAAAGTACTATGCATGAAAGATGGCGCTCATAAATCTAAATAATAGTTTTAGTAAAAAAAATATTCAAAAAACATTAAGATAGAAGTACGTGAGACTAAGGAGAAAATGAAAACAAATATAATATAAATAAAAAGTTGCAACAAATTAATAACAAAAAGAAGCAAAAGAAAATAAGTTAATTATTAGCATTACATTAGAAGAACAAGGGTAATATGCACGGGCATATTGCTAAAGTCTTAGCAGACATATAAGATCCTTGAACTCAGACACTCAGTACACTGAGTCAATTTATCCATACCTTTCAATCACCTTTGAGATAGTATCTAAACCACTTCTGGACAACATTGTCTCACTTGGAGTTGGAGCAACACAAAAACTGTCATACAACTGCATAAGCACTGGTACCCGATTACTGGTTTATAAAAGAAACAACCAAATAGTAGTTAGTGGTGGTTGTATCCAAATAAAACTAATGCACTAACCTCATTGGTCATGCTAAGAATATCTACCGCAACAGCATCAGGAAACCATCCATTCTGACAAGCGCTCTACAAAATAAACAAAGTCAGATGCAGCATTAGAAATTCAGAATACCAGTCCTAGAGAGCAGAACAAATCAAGGGGACACTTGGGCATGTCTTCCTAAGACGTACTTGAGGAGACATTCTGAAAGAAAGTAAGATAAGGTTGACATGAAAAGAAAAAAACAATGCTACAAAAGGTGTTAAAATGGGAGGTAATGTAAAACTGACATTATATATTCTATACAGAAGTTCCAATATCTTCAACGTTTTTTTTAAAAAAAAATAGTTCAACATATGCAAAGTTAAAATTTTCCGAAGTATGGATAGCAACACATGGGAACTAAACTCTTCCCCGCATGAATTAACATAAGAGCTGCTTGATATTCTTTGTCATTAAGGTGAAAAACATCCTCATCACGTTGCTGAAGCTAAACAAAAAAGTTTTTGCAAATCACACTATTTGTCAAGCCTTGTGCAAATCAAAGCAAATTAATACAGAACATGAGATTCAAATAAAACAAAGCCATAAAGAAGTACCTTTGTAGCAATAGCTACGACCATCGTAGCCGATAAAACTGCAGTGCTTCTGTGCTGATAAACCTTCATTAAATGGAATTGAAGAGAAACCATAAGTACTTTTAAAAATAAGTAAATAAATAAGCTGGCTAAGAGAAATTGAAAAAGCTCTGACTTTTCTAGGTATGATAACAGTTGTTTGAAATAATAACTCCGTGAACATCGGATACTATAGAAACCAACTTTCTAATAACTTTTCTGACTGAAGAAAAAGGAAAATGTGTACACAAAATTATGACAAATAATCAGCAAATAGAGTGTTGACAGCATCATGAAATTATGCTCGAATAAGATTTCGAAGATCGCGCAACATATCAATAACATGCTATTATAAATTCATGGGATCATGCTCGTAAAGTAAGAAAAGAAACGAAGAAAGAGGGGAAACCCTCATGTCTATTCAGTAATATATTCGATGTCATAAACCAACTGCACATTGTAAGTTTGCCTATTATGGAGGAAATTCACCCAATAGTTCTTTCAATAGACATTAGTCAAACCAATGCAAGTTTGCACTGTTTATTTCTAAGACTTTCATAAGGAGGAAGAAAGGGAAAAGATAAAGAAAAAGGAAAAAAAAACTCAGATGTGTAGAAGCAGAAGCCATTTTAACATGTGGAAACTGATTAACTGAAAATTATAAATAAAGGTAACTTACTTGTTTTATAATAAATGGAAAATGAGGAGCTATTTGTGGAACATCATCGATAGAGATCGCATAATCAATACTTCTGTATTAGCATAGAGCTCATTACATATAGCACAAGAACAAAGGCACATCATAATATGTCACAAATAAAGCAATGATCCAATAAGACCAAAAAACATGGAGTACATCACAATATCCTAAAGCAAGCATGAGTTAGATGCTAGCAGAAACTAGATATACAGAACTAACATGTAACCAAAACAAAGAGATATCTCAATAGGACGCTGGAAACAATTGACAAATGTAGATGCACATCTAGACTAGGAAATGTGTGAGGAAAAAACTAAAAAAATCAAGCCTCTATATGTGGGCAAAGGTTCTCAACTTGAAGTACTCAACTTTAGCAAAGAACACCTACACCAACTCTTGCACGGTTGACTAAAGGTTCTCGGCATCATTAGCAACAACACAGTTTCCTTTTTGAGCAACTAACATAAAAGGTACTCTTCAAAGATTGCACCCCCCCCCCCCCCAACACAAAAAAAAAAAGAAGAAGAACGAAACATAATAAAGCTTCTTAAACTAATCTTTAATACCAAAAGATTGCATTCCATCGAGTTTACGGCATAAGCATAATAGATAAAGTGATCGAGGCACCAGAACATGTTAACCTAGCATAAAGATTCACGGGGGTCCTGTAAATCAAATAAGCAAACTAACATTATAGAAAACAAAAAAGCACTTGATTAAGTATCCATATGCCAAACTTATCTTGGCATATTATAACCTCGAGCATACTTTTAGCATATTATAACCTCAAGAATTTCTTAGCTCACGGTCAAAAAAGCTCTTGGCCGCCCCATCGGTTACTTTACAACCTCATTTCATTAGAGAATAGCATAGCATCTTTAAACCATTTACATACTGATTACATTTTAACTCTCCAAATTAGCATTGATGTCGTTATCCTGCTTCAAATAAATCAAACCCACTATTCATTTTACTTTAAATTATTCTTCATTTTCCTCCCTTCTGAGTAAGCAATGTAAATCAAGTTGAAGGCGTCAGAGTTGCATCCAATTCTACGAAGTGCTTGGTAAACAATAACCTTTAATTTCAAATCACATAGACCACGTGAACCATAGACAGCATAACATTTAAAGTCTGAAGTCTAAATAAGCCATACTATGCTTCATGATGAAATATTCTGAATGAGGGGGCGTATTAATTATTCTTCAATTCCTCCATTCCCATTCTTCATGAGCAATGTTAATCAAGTTGACAAGGTGTCGACAACAACATTAAATTATTCAAAATCATATAGACCGAGTAACTGAACCATACACAGAATGAAATTCGGAGTTCGACTTCGAAATCAAATTAAGCGCGCGCGCACACACACACAACACCACAACACACACAGAGAGAGAGAGAGAGAAGAGAAGAGAGAAGAGAGAGAGAGAGAGAGAGAGAGAGCGCTACATGATGATATATTAAGCAAAGTACATTAAGCAAAGCAGACAAGGGAGCAAACGGGTCTCACTTAGCGAGGGCAAAGTAGAGCTGTATGAGATCAGGGGTTTGGAGTAGGTTTTCGCCCTGGAAGTGTCTTTTGAGGCGGTCGACGACGGTGACGAGGCGCATCCTGTTGGCCGCGACAGAAGAGGTTTTCGGCAAGACGGCGGTGGCGGCGGCGGCGGCGAGAATGTCGGTCGGTGGGGATTGCGTTGACGGCTGCCGGGAAAACGGAGGAGGAGGCCCAGTCTGGGGCTGAGGTGGGGCACTCGCCATTGCTAACGCCCACCTTCCTTTCCCAGTAGTTAGTTTTGACTGCGTTCTACTGATTTGAAATTTTGGAAACTGGTAAAAAATAATAAAAAGCGGCGAGTAATGACGACGATAGGTCGAGCCCAAATGGTTCTTCTGCCCGATTTTATATTTTATTTTCTTTCCTACACTTTAAAAACTATTTATATATATATATATTTTAAAAAAATTAATATAAAAATTATAATTTTTAAATTATTTTTAAAAAAAAAATACTACTAAGTAAGTGTTTGAATAATTCCAAATCTTAATTGGTTTAAAATAATTTTAAAATTCGTTAAAGCTTTAAAATTTTAGAGCACAATTTTAAAAATCTGTTAAGACATTAAAATTTTAAACTCCAAAATATCTATTTAAAAATATTTTTAAAAATACTTTTAATGTAAGTTATGAATTTTATCAAAATTTTGTAATTTTATATTAATTTTTTTTTAAAAAAAAAATATACGTAAGTATCTATTTAGAGAGGAAATAAAAATTTGAGACATAGTATGACAGAAGATTTCTGTCCCAAATACGGTGCTTCACCGATAAGAAAGCTTAAGTTACAATTCTTGTAGGAAAATTGACATATCCGTTGATACGACTATATATATATATATATATATATATGTGTGTGTGTGTGTGTGTGTATTAAAGTATGTCTATCATAAATTTTGAAATATTTTTTAAAATAAATAATAAATATAAAAAAAAAAGATATAGAGGAGATTTATAATTTTATAAGTTAAATTTTTTTTGAAAAATACTACTAAATAAATATTTTGAGACTTTAAAATCTTAACAAATTAGTTGATAACTCTTTAAGACTTTAAAGTCTTAAAACAGATATTTAGAAAAAAAAATTAAAACAATTTAAATATCACAAAGTGAAGTTTTACGTAATCTCTGATGAAATCTCATCTTTGTAACTGAAGAAAAAAGACAATTTCGGAGTCCTGTTACTGAGAGTTAATTTCGGAGCAAGTAGCGGTCAAAGAATGACACGAGACGATACATAACGTGATAAGAACACGTTGATCAGATAATCAGGATCTACTTCAGATTTAGTATCCTTGAAAAGAAATGGTTCAAAAATGGTTCAAGCTCCGGACATCAACACCGTTCAATACTGTATTGATAAGTAAGTAAATTCTTATGGAAGTTTAAATTTATACAGAAGATATATAGTCGTTGTGCGTATACAGTGTATCATAGCAAAGGTTACTAATGACTAGGTTATTTCTGCACGGAGACAGGATGTGCGACTATCCCGGACCCAGGATCGATCAAGGGTCATAAGATGACGATGCTGGACATTTCGCCGAATCTACAGCTTTCTGATTAACATGTGGAATATGTTTTTTGTTTACTTTATACGTAGTAAACAACACTCTTTCGAATAGCAAAATATGTGAACTTTGCTCGTGCAGGTTCGAATCCTACCGACCACGTCTTTTTTGTTTTCTATATTGATGTATTACACAGTAGAGAAGTTAGCTGTGTTGTTTGTCAAAGCAGAGCAGATGTATAAGCCACACACAGTGAAATTTGATAGCTTAAAATATGATCCTTGCAAAAATGAAGAACCTCTGATACATGTTTAAATATGTAACTAAAATACATTTCGCATCTGTCGAAATTGACAAAATGTAATCGCAATTTGATCTTACAGCAATCATATATTTTCTAGAACCCGATGATAAACTTGGAAGTATGCTATCAAAGAATAAAACTTTAGACACCAATATAGCACAAATATATTGGTTTCAGCAATGCCCAAAAGCATCCAACTTCTAAAGAATTGAAATACTTAATTAGTGGAAACTGTATATTTTTGAAAGATATTGCAACAATTTAGACCTTAGAAGATAGACGAAGCTTGGTTCAAAGAGGTAGCAAATAGGAAATGTCGATATGAAATCAAAATTGGAATGGTCGATGTCCTTACAGCGTATCTTCACCAACTACAGGAATAGAAATGGATAACCAGACCTACCAAGATTTTCTATGATGAGCCGAGCCGAGTTTCGGTATACTCAGATTCCGGCACTTGCTGACCGTGCCGTTGGTGCCGTGCAAACCGTACCAATATATATTTATTTATTATTTTTTAAAAAATAATAAATTAAATTCAAAAATTCAAATATAAGATTTTTTGACACGTGCAGTGCCGGTTCATACCGTGCCAACAACTGCCGGAACAGGCACGTGCCGTCCGGTACGGACTGTGCCGACCGGCACCGAAAACCATGAGTCTGACATGGATTTGGATATCAAGTATCACGTAACTACCGTAATCCCATTCTAACAAAATTGCAATGATCCCAAACTTTCTCCAACCAAGCCAATTAGTCAAAATGGACAGTTCTAATACCGAACCCTAATGCATAAATGATCCAAAATTTTATCAAGTTTAAATGGCAATACAATATTAAAATTATAGTTATAAACACCTAAAAACAACATCAAACTATAATCTTAAATGCCTCAAAAAGCTTTTCCATGGCCTACATTTCATCGAAATGAATGGGATATTAACACATGTATGTAAATCCAGAGACTATTTCTATTTGTGTTTAAGGAATTTTTTCTTATCAGGGGACTAGACTTTATCATTGGTTAGGACACTATGTATAGGTGATATCCCTATAATTGCAGGATGTGTAATATGCATATCAAACTGTCTCATAACCATAAATATCATCAACAAAAGGCACTAAATCAAAATATTTCCAAGTTCAAAGAGCTGGTTGTACACTAGATACTAAACATTCCATACAACTATCCAATCAAAACCTTGTTGATTACAAAAATCTCAACTTTTTTCTTCTTTTCAGATACTATAACTCAATCAGCATACAAAACTGTATATTCTCAAATTGGAAACCACAAAGAACATGCATAGTTTTGCCTACTTTAATTCTACAATGAAATCAAACTTATAAACTAAAACCTACAAGTATCAATCCCATCAAATTAGCAGAAGAAATCACCAAGAACTACTAATATACGAAGAAATAAAAAAAAAATAAAAAAATAAAAAAAAAAATAAAAAAAATAAAAAAAAAAAAAGAAAAAGAATCCATTCACCTTCTCCTCTGCCCTGCCGGAAAATGCGAGAGGGGAACAAGCTCTGACAGCGGCGTAGAGATCGGTGTTGGCATAGGCGACGTACGGCAGACAGGGCACGAGGCATTTAGACGAAGCCACGCGTCGACGCAGAGCAGATGAAATCGATGCCGACAGTCCGGCAACATTCTCAGCATTTCACCTTCCCGATATTCGCATAAGCAAATCGCGCAAGATAAATCTCCTCCGCCGTTGTTGTCACTCTTCGAAAAAGGAAACTTAGGGTACGAGCTAATCGCCGCAGGGTCGAGTCCAATAGGACTCTGTCCACCACCACTGACGTTATCGTCGTCGTCGGTGACAAAGAATATGCGGGGCAGCACGACGCCGGCCTCGGAAGAGTTAGGGTTCGGTGGTTGGTTCGAGATGCTGCCGCTGTTGCGGCGGCGCTGGCGAGCGCGGGTGTAAGAGCGGAAGCAGAAGTAGGAAGCAGCAATGAGGGTGGCGAGGAGTAGGAGAGAGAAGAGAGCGATGGCGACGGAGAAGCCGAGGCCGAGGGATGAAAGGACGGAGAAGATGGAGGCGTTGTGTGGCGGCGGTCCGGTGGCGGCCGCGGACATTGCGGCAAGGAGGGGAGGGGCATGATGAAGAAGGCGATGGAAGGAGAGATTTTGAGGTTTTGGGGAAGGTGGGTGGGATTACGAAGTTGCTGCATTTATTGCGAGATGCGAGACCCAGAACTCAGCAAGGAGCAATAGATGGATTTGTGCGAGTCGTATCATTTTCATACGGTTAATGTACGTTACTGATCGGCCTATCAAGTTTTGGGCCGAGTGCCCACTAAATCGACTTATTTGTTGGGATAATGACGTATCAGCCCCATTTTAAATTCTTCGGACAAATGAGCCTATCTATTTAAAAAATGGACAGATCAGTCCCTCCGCTATTATTTCAAATTTTTTCAGAATAAAAATGTCTTCGTTTCGCCGAAACCAATATCACTTATTTAGATGTATTTTTTGAAAAAAAAATTGAACATAAAAGTTATAAATTTCGCCGAGATCTACAACTTTTATGTTCAAAATTTTTCCCAAAAATTGCTTCTAAATATGGTGTTTTCGCGTACCAACTGTTTCACGATTTCGCGTCGATCTCGGTTATACTTCGACCTCAAAAACCTATTTCAAAGTATTTTTTGGAAAAATTATTCAACATTAAAAGTTGTAGATCTTCGGCTCTGAGCTCTACAACTTGCATAGTTCAAACATTTTTCGCAAAAAATATTTTTAGATAGATATTTTTGGTGTCCGAACTGTTAACAAGTATAGGGGTATTTCTGTCCGAAAAAAGTTTAAACAGTATTTGAGGGGCTGATTTGGTAGGTTTTTGAAATGGAGGGCTGATCCGGTACTTTTGAAACCTTAGGGGGCTGATATGCTATAATCCCTTATTTGTTTGTTGTTAAAGATAATTGCATATCAACCCCTAACTAACAGCTGTACGTTTTAACCTCAAAAAATACAAAAACGGACGACGTTACGGTGGACGACATCAGCGTAAAAATATGTTTTTAAAAACTAAAATATAAGATGCAAACTTTAGGACTGATATGCAATTATCCCTTTATTTTATGGGGCTTGAATTTTTCTTTTTCGTTACTTTTTAAACCTTGGATTGTATTGTGAGTTAAATACAGATTCTTTAAAAAACTTGGTATTTACTTAATTGTGAAGTAAGATAGAAGTAACATTTATAGCCGAGTATGGTTAGTTCGACTAGAATGAAGTGCATTTCTCATCGTTCGAGTTTGAATGTGTGTGTAATTTTTTTTCAGAATTTTTCTGTAAATCGTGATGGAAGCTTCCGTTCATAAAAAAAATATAACTTGGATAAACGCCAGTCGAAGCTGAACGTGTGAGTTTCCTACGAGTTTTGGTCTCTGGGAATGTGCACTCACTATGTAAAACTTTTCTATTTAGTTGAGCTAAATAACACTAAATAATTTATGAAATAATATGTTTTTAATATTCATTGGTAATTCAAGTGTATATATATAAGGGATAATTGCGTATCAGGCCCCCCTATTTTGGGGTTTCGCAAATCAGCCCCCCAAAACGCATTTTCGGGGGGCTGATTTGCAAAAATAAAAAATAAATCAGCCCCCGAATTCGGGAGCTGATTTGCGCAAGAAAGAAAAACGAGGGGTTGAAATGGCAGAACCCCTATATATAATGCTGTAATATCTTGGATTTGATACCCAAAAGTGAATTATCAGAATTTTCTAATAGTTGCTAATAATTTGGTGGTAATAATACCATTTTCTAGAATTATAAATACCAATTCCATTTGTTAATCGTAACCACTTGATCCATGGATTATGAAGTGAGTGAATTAGATGGAAGGTGAGCAAAATATTTGAATACGGATTAACAAGAAAAAATTCAGAGTAATTCACTTCTCAAACATTTTTATACAAAATAAACAGGGGTAAAATGCAGGAAAAGGTTTTCTTTTTCACTTCACTCACATCATCTTATAAATAGGGTGGAAATATCCACTTCACTCACATCAACAACATGTCGGGCGTAATACGCGCTCAAAATTGTACTTTCTAATCGCGATCTATGTATTACAGTTAAAAAATTACGTCTAGTAAATAATCTAGTATCTTGTAAAACAACAAAAGAGAAGTTAAATAAATTTTTTTGTGATCTATATTGTTGTAATTAAAATTTTCTCATAAAATATTTTCAAATATATTTTCGTGGCTTCAAAATTTTACTAACTAGTAAAGACTTCAGAGATTTTAAATATATATATATAGATTTTTTTTTTTGAAAATTTTTAAAATAAAAATTATAGAATACATTAAAATATAATTATCTCATATTCAAAATTTTCCAAATACTACTTTTATATATGTATTTTATTGTTATTTAGTAATTATTAGAAAAAAATTGCTCTTTAAAAAAAAAACATTGGCATTTTAATCATTCAAGTCGCAAATGGGCAGTAACAAACCAAATCAAATTGCCCCCCGCCCACAGGTCAGTCGGTCGGGGCGCTCGCATTAGGAAGCGAGCTCCCGGGTTCGATTCCTCCGGGTGGCTGCGATGCGGATGTGCCCGTGGCCGCGAGTTTACAGCGATTGCGGGAAAGCTGGTGGCTGGATAACTCCCAGTACTCCATATCTGGTGTGGGACGGACGCCAGGCCAGAATTTTACTCTACTGCGTGCACCTGGTCCAAAATGGTCCTATAGATGTGTATAAAAAACTGTGGTCCGAGAGTTAGCAGAGACCCAGAAAAATATTTCGCTTCGTTATCTCAAAAAAAAAAAAAAAAAAAAAAAGGTCAAATCAATTTAGGAAACACTCACCGGCTAAAAGTAATTTTAGAAGGCATTTTTGTCCTAAAAACATAAATGACCATTGGCGGGGATCAAACCCGCGTTACGAATGTGACCAGGGAGAATACTCATTACGTACCCCACTAACTTATTAGAATAAACAAATGTATATATTCAACAAGACCCGTCACATGAGATCGGTATAATAAATTGAAGCATTGAAATACCAGTTTTAGAGGAAATTATTGATGATTCTGTTATAATTAGAAAGACAAGATGTACATCAAAATATGTACTACGTGTAATATATTGGGCAATATATAGTTCTAATTGTATTAGTAGTACTGATGATCTGATAAATTACGGTGCTTCTTGAATAAACAGTTACATATATTTGGATTAAATAGAAAAATTCCATGTGTATATAAATATAAACCTGGCTCAATGCGAAATTGTTCTTTTTTAGAACGGTATTTTCTGGAGCTAAAGCTATATAAACAGCTGTTCTCATATGGCTCTTCCAAAATAATACTTTTATTTTAGGAATATCACGTCGTACGTGAGGGGGCGCACATATGTGTATTCAAATATATAATTGATAATACAAATGGTCAAATCTGGATGAAAATGATTCTTAAGCTCAGCCAATTCAGTGCGAAACCCAATCACCCGGCTTGAAACTTTAGAGCTTGGAGCTTTTAAACATAATTCTTAAACTTTGGAGCTTGGAGTTGAGCTTGAAAATGATTCTTAAACTCTTTTATGAGTTGGATGTTGGAGCTTTCCATTATATACTTCTAATCTTTCACACAATCTATAATCTGAAACATATTATACTTATAACTCCACCATGTCTTTGGTGGCTAAACTCAAGTTAGCAATCTTATATGGATAGAGCCAAAAGTCTGTACCACCTTTTACGGTAATGGTAAAGATACATTTTTTTATATATTTATGGTTATGAAAAATATACATTTTTCATATATTTACGGGTCATTTTTGTATAATTCAAATGATATCTAAACTTTATTATTATAAAGGAGAATTGCAGATCAGCTCTCTATATAATACAATTTGCAAATCAGCCTCACAAAATGTATTTTTGCATCGCCACGTGACGTATTTTTGCATTCCGGGGGGCTGATTTGCACGACTGATGAAATAGGATGGTTGATCCACAATTTTCCTTTATTATAAAGTATTTTATGTATTTTTAAAGCTCTGGATACTAAGAAAGGAAAATAATAATTATGTTGAGTGCCTTCTTGGGTCCACCTGGATGCTTTGAGTCTTTGACCTTTAACTACATATATTAATTCTCCATTGTTTCATTATTGCCGATAATCGTAATTATTATTTCCATATTTGTAAATTATTATTGTTATTATTATCATCCTCCCATCATGCACAGCTCACTTGCCAGCACAATGCTATGAAAAGTATATTTCGTACAGTTGTCAGACACATTGCAAAGGAAAGCTTTTGCCAGCACAACTACAGAATTTTCATACATATTGTGAAGCTTTTTCCGTTGTTACAACGAAAGATTATTAATTTGGTAAAACTATGAGCTTCTATTGTAGATAATAAGTATAAAATTTCTCCTGAAGCCTTCGTAGCTAAAGCAATATTATAACTTGCTTATTTATATTATTTTCTTTTATTTTCGTTATGTATGCAATATTTTTTTATATTTATAATTTTTATATTTTTATTTTATTTATTGACTAATTAAATGAAGCAATTATAGTAGATTTTTCCTCCGTCTCAGCTTTTCTCTAGAAACAAAAGACAACTATGAAAATTAAGTGGAAAACAACTCCGCCAACTAAACACACAAGTAAACAAGTATAGTTGTTTTTTGATCATTCTCCACTTCACCTAAACATATGCTGGGACTTTTGTTTGCATTTATCTCACAGCACAAAATAGGGTGACAACTAATATGATGATGAATTTTAATCCCAAAGATGATGAATTTTATTCCATGCATTCACTTGTATTACCATGCAGTCGACTGAGTCAAGTATATGTATAAATAAAAATTAAATATTTATGAATATTTTTGTATAAAATTACATAAAAATTTTAGATTTATATGATAGTTACAATAAAAAAATACTTATAAATAGATATTTTGGACTCAAAGTTTAATAGATTTAAAATAAATTTTAAAACTATTTTTGAACCTATTTTAAATAATTTAATTTTTGGAGTACAAAAATATCTCATTAGAAGTATTTTTAAAAATATTTTTGTCGAGTGTGATGTCGGTCAATCAATAAGTGTTAAAAAGTTGTAGATAGCTAAGAAATGCGGCTAGAGCGGACACCAAAATTTTAATGTGAAAATCCTTAAGAAATGCAAGATAAAACTATGGACGATTACATAAACCAAAGCGGAGAATCAATTAGACTAGTTATGAGTTAAAAGATCACTCTTTTCTCTAGGGCTGTTGAGTCAGCAACACCTCGGATTACAATGCACACTAAGAACACTTGGTGAAAACTGATGGAAGCTTAAGTTTTTTAAAGTGCTATCGAGTGCATGAAGTTGGATCTTACCACCAGTACCTTGGGTGGTCTTTTATAGGCGTCCTCGAACGCACGCTTGTGTCATGACAATTACGAAAATAGTAGATCTGACGAAAATTATAGATTGATCAGTCTTCGTTGCTACCATTGCGCCATGTAAGCTCCTATGTTCACTTACTTGATATTTCTTTACCTTGGTGAGCTCGGTCGGTGTGCCTAGGCCTTAGTCGAGCCTCAATCCGACGTTGGTTTTGACTGGCTGAAGCTGAATGCGGAACGGATTTCAAACAGTTTGTCGGAACCTCTGTTCCATCTAAAGTGTTTGTGGGGTGTCGAGCTGAGGTCGGTCTCAATCTGATGACCCTGAGACATGCGGATGGATGCTTCGGTCGGCGTGCGCACTTTGGTCTCACGTAATACTTGGACTCTCTATCCTATTTGGTGGCTAACTCATATGCTAATACGTGGCAGTCCAATTTAATGCTATATCAATTTTTAAAATAAAAATTATCGATCGCATCAAAATCTAATAAGTTAAAGGCCAAAATTTAGTAAATGCCCCTTTACTATAAGACTTTTGGGGCGTTACATACCCTTCAACTTATTTGGGACCTTTCATCCCTTCTACTTCAAATATTAGGAACGCGATGTGCCTTATTCGATTAATTAGACAGACAGTCACTATCTTGCTGACGTGGCACTAATTAATATTTTTATTATTTTTTAAATATTAGTCTGGAATTAAAAATATCATGTTCTATATTTTAAAAATAATTAAATAATGCTTAATTGGTGCCACATCAGCATAATTACACCTAAATCCTTTTCAGGGGTATCGCGGTCCCAAAGAATAAGTTAAAGGGGTATGAAGTCACGAAAATAAGTATAGGGGAATGAAATGCCCAAAGATACATAGTAGAGGGGCATTTATTAAATTTTGGTCATATTTATTAAAATTTTTTTCTAAAACATACTCATAAAAAGTTTTTTTTTTATCCATAAACTCAACTGAATGGTCTATTAATTTTTTTTAAAAAAAATACTCATAAATATATTTTTTTTATCCATTCACTCAACTGAATGCTAATGCCATACAGTCGAATGCATAAGATCACAATCATCGTCCTTTCAAAACTTTCGAAGCTCTTATCATATTGACCTTTTTTCTTGGCAAATAAATTGCTTTAGAGCAGAAGTCATTTTTCCGAACAGATCCGGTGCTGGTTCTCAAGTAATTTCCAAATACGATCGTCAGAATTTTTGGTTGTTAAGAGATTTTATTTTTGGTCAAAGAATTAGTTCGAAAATGGTACTAAAAGTTTAAAATAAAATACGCTACTATCAGTAATTTCTGATACTTTTGACAGAACCTAAAACTTAACATTTTTTTTGAAACATACTTGTTATTCCCACTGCGCCATAAAAAATCCCCAAATAGATATGATTAAAAAAAATTATAAGTTTTTTTTTTTAAAAAAAAATTTAATATAAAATTATAAATTTAATGAAATATATAGTTTATATGTTAAAATATATTTTAAAAAATATTTCTAAATTGGTATTTTGAAATTTCAAAATTTAACTGATTTTAAAAATAATTTTAAAATATACTTTAAATCTGTTTATTTTTGAAATACTAAACACAAACTCTTTCGTTTTTTTTTGGGTCCGTTTGGAGCGAGTGGCAACGCACTCGTGGATAACGCCCCCCAACCCACACACCCGGGCTTGAGCCCAGGACCTCCCATTCACAGGAGCTCGACAACACAAACTCTTTTTTGAAATTTTTTGTTTTCTCTAAATTATAGTTGTATATATTATCGAGTTTTACAACTTTCATATTAAAAAAAATTCTAATAAAATACGTCAAAAAAAAAACGTCAAAATATTTTTAAGCACATGGATTAGTGAATTTTTTGGTGGCGCGACGGATGCTAGTAGCAGCACTCATTTTTAAAGTATGTACATGTAATGTCGGCCCGCATCACACCAACACTATCAGTAATTTCGTGATAAATGATAGTATTTCTTAACTTGCCGAGCGCACTTAGCTCGGTCAGATGAGGATGTCTCAGAAAGCTTCATCATCCAGATACAAATTCGTATATAGTAAAATCTTTCGCATAATTTTTTGAAGAAATATTTTTTGTGCTCTATAAAATATTTGTGCTTAGATTCTATAGTGTTAGTCGGGAGTAGACACCGAGTTTTTTCACAAGTTTAAAGTTTTTATAGAGGCGCACATTTATATTATAAATTTCATCACGATAACAAAAAAAAGAGATGGTATTTTTTTAACGAGCTTTATCGTTACTTTTCTGTAAATCTATGCATTTCGTGATCCCACATACAAAATCCAAGCAAAAATGTTTTTTTTTTATTTTTTATCGAAGTTCTATGTGGAATTACAAATTAAGCCCCCAATTGCTTTAGCTCGAAGCTAATCTTTCCCAAAATAGTAGCTTCCTGTTTTCCTGTGGCCGCTGGTGCTCAATTAGATCAGAATAAATCACGCCTTCGTCTCCAAGGCAATGAAAAGAATTTAAATTTCGGACTTCGAGATTCATCGGGTTACGATTTTGACCTCAAGTTGTCCTCTAGAAAAAAATAACGCCTTCGTCTCGAAGGCAATGACAAGAATTTCAACTTCGGACTCCGTGATTCATCGGATTAGGATTTTGACCTCCAGGTTCCCGCCAATGAGCAACTGGTGCCTGAAGATCTCTGACGTGTAAAGGATACCATGGTCCACGTAGCACATGGGTCGATGTCAGTTGGCCGTCCCATGTCTATTTTAAACTTAACGCCGTTTAGACTACGCTTCGAAAGTAACGATCATCTACATGATCCACGTGTCCCAGCTCCCCCAGAGTCTCCTTTTCTTTTATTTGTTGAAGATAGACCCTCAACAAGGTTATAAAACTTGATTATTATTTTTTTCGAATAATTCATGCTCTGTTGAAAATTCTGTTAAATAATTTTAACATTTTAGAAAGGAAAATACTTTTAGAAATTAAGAAAATTTTCTAAATATATGTATTTTATATATTATTTTAAAAAAATTGAATATACAAAAATTACACTTTGATGTGAATTTTTTGTATTACAAATTTTCCAAAAAATATGTTTAAGTTGATGTTTTATACGGAACTATCCCTGGTTTAAAATTTGAGAACCTTCAAATATGTAGAAACTACGTTATATAAAAAAAAAAGATTATACTAAAATTATCGCACAAAATTTTTTTATTAAAAATCATATATCTGTATGTATATATTAAAGTAATTTCAAGGCTTATTTTGAAAGACTATATAAAATTTATTACAACATAAGCTTATTTGAAAAAGTTTCAGGTAATTTACTCGCTCACGCTTACGTTATATCAACGGTTCAGATCATCCCACGTGTCCATTTAGGGCGTTTATAAGATTCTCCAGATGGCCAGGAGACGGAGAAGAATCTAGGGTCTTACAGGTAGACCTCAAAGGAAGTAGAACGCCGAGGTGTGGGTCTGAAAGCTGAGCGCCATTCTAATTCAGATCTTCAGCAGCAGCGGCGACAGGAGTAGCGGCGGCGGCGGTGGAGATGGCGGAAGTGCCGGATAAGATCGAAGAGAAGGCCCGCGGCGAGAAATCATCGTCATCATCGTCGTCGGATTCCGACAACGAGAGACCGGCGGTGTCGTCTTCTTCATCGGCAAAGCGATACCGGTTATTCGGTCGCCAGCAGCCGGTTCACAGGGTCCTAGGCGGAGGAAAACGTAATATTCAATCTCGATTTTTAGTTTATCTTGATTCTAATTTTGCTGATACGTTCGCTGATGTTTTTGGTGGCTGGCTTCCACTGAGAGTGGGTATGATGAAGTCTAGATTTGAATTAGATCGCTTTTGCGATCTGATCTGAGCATGTCTTTGTCTGCAATTCATTGATCTAGTGATATGATATGTGATTGATTACTATTTATGTGCTTCAGTTCACAAAGCTTTTAGTAGAGTTGATTAATTCAAACATAGATCAAGATTAATTCAACATAGATCAAACTACAACTATCAAACTATATCATGACTCTCATATTTTGTATATACTGTGAACAACCCAGTTAACACAGTTGTCCAGGCATGATGTAAATGGAGCTCGGAAGGCTCTCAGCAATTTTTTGGTGGTTTTTATGCCCTCTGCAAATATAAAGTTATGGTAATCAGCGACCTTGCTTCGTCTACATGAAGAAATTTTGCAGTTATCTACAATGGTTTGGATTGAATTTAACTAGTATTTATTTGGACTCCTCCGGATTCTTTATCGTGCTTTGATTTAGGAACTATGTTCATTGTTTTAAAACTACTTCTGTAGGAATTGGGCAGCTTATTATCAAATGTAACTGCTTTAAGATTTTGGATGTTTGTAACTCCGTATATTGCTGATGGAATGATAATAACGTTTGACGGCTGTGCTTTGCTGCAGCCGCTGATGTTATGCTGTGGAGGGACAAGAAGATCTCTGCCGGGGTGCTTGGGGGGGCCACAATCATCTGGGTACTGTTTGAGCTGATGGAGTACCACCTCTTGGCTCTTGTTTGTCATATCCTCATTTTCACTCTTGCCATCCTGTTCCTCTGGGCTAATGCCACCACTTTCATCAACAAGTAAGCCATCACTTTCACACGGTTTTTGATCGTTCCCATCTTAAATGGACTTGTATCTTTGCTTATGCTTTGTTTTTCAGGTCACCACCTCACCTTCCTGATGTCAGCATTCCTGAGGACAAGGCTGTGAATGCTGCACTAGCTCTGAGGTATGAGATCAACCGGTTCCTAGCAACTCTTAGAGAAATTGCAGCTGGTCGCGATCTAAAACACTTTCTTATGGTACGTTTTTGGATTTTTCGTTTCTTTAATTTTCTATTTGTTGTTTGAAATGATTTAATCGATGACATACTTACATTTATTGGTCAATTATTTTAATCAGGTGATTGCAGGGTTGTGGCTTCTCTCAGTTGTTGGTAGCTGTTGCAATTTCTTGACTCTGTTCTATATTGGTAACTTGACCTTCTTTGCTAACCTTTTCCTATTTTTTTTAATAATAATATTTCTATTACGGTTTTTACCCAATTAGTATTAAATGATTGAATTCAATGTGTATATGCAGCATTTGTACTGCTTCACACTGTACCTGTTCTTTACGAGAAATACGAGGACAAGGTGGATTCATTTGCGGAGAGAGCAACAGTTGAGGCCAAGAAGCATTATGCTGTCGTGGATGCGAAGGTCCTAAGTAAAATTCCTCGGGGTCCTCTTAAGGACAAGAAGCAACAGTAAGGGGTATGTATCTATTGATGTGTTGAAGAGTGTCTGGATAGATTAGATGTGCTCTCTCTAGCCATGTTGTCAATGGCAGTGTGCTGTGATACTAGTATCTATCGTTGCGGATTTCTTATTTGGGTTTGATATGCATAAATGTATGAATGAATCATTTCATTCATGGTGTATCTCCACAGAATGGTGGGCTTTGCTTTCTTGGTGTTTTCTTTTTTTTTTTTTTTTTTTTTGAGTGATGTTTTGTTGATTCTGCGTGCGTGATGGAATTCTGAAGTTTTAGTACTTGCAAGCGTTCCAAGAAGGAAGTAAAGTTAGTTGGATTTAAATGTGATCGACTCTTTTTCGATTACCTTCTTAAAAGTTGTGGATGTTAATCTCGCCGCATATTTTAAGTCGTAGAATTTATTTATTTATTTATTTTGAAGTAATGACGCATATGATTTGGATTTTGAAAATATTGTGGGGAGGATGTTTGAATCGGTGTTATTCATGTTGCTATTTGCCATCGATCTGGCTCAAAATTTGGAACATAAGGTTGTTCGTTTAGTTGTTTTACAATTTTGACATTTTAAGATTTATCAAATAAATCTTAATGGATAAGTCAAATAGATTATTGCAGTTCAAAATACAAAAGATGTATTGTAAAATCTTTTATTTTTGTTTGGTTGCTGGAGTTCTTGCGGTTCAATTGCATACGTTGTAGGAAGTTTTTTCGTTTTTCCAGAGTGATGACTGCAACTGTTTGATTTCTGGTAAATCTTTTATAACTTTGTCATAGCTCATAGTAAACTCGCAGGATGTTAAAAGTCATTGTCTTGCTGGGTTGGAGCCTTGGGAGGCATGAAAATTAGAATGTTAAAGGTCAATTCTCTCTCTCTCTCTCTTTTTTTTTTTAAGAACTAGAAAAATCCAACTTCTCCGTACATGTCGGCAATCTGCTAACGTTGACATTGTCGGTCAGGGATTAGCATATTAATTTCGAGGAATTCTAACCTTGTCATAGCTCGTGGCGACCTTCCCGAATATTAAGTCATTTTCTTGCTACTACAAGATTATAATTTGGAGCCTTGGAGGCATGAAAATTAGAATGTTGAAACTTAAAAGTCACCCTCTTTTTCTTTTTAAGAACTAGAAAAATCCAACTTGCCCGCACACGTCGCCGGTTTGTTAGTCTTGGCATCGTCGGTCAGGAGAAGCATGTTAACTTAGAGAAACTCTACTATTGTCATAGCTCGTGGGGATCTCGCAAAATGTTAGAAGTTATTGTCGTGGGACTACAAGATCATGATTTGGACTTTGGAGTCTTTGGAGTCTTAGTTGCATGAAAATTATCTCCTCGAAAATAAGATAGGGTGGCCTATGTTGCAAGAGGTTGCTCGTCCTTTTCTAGGAGCCGGTGCCTAGAGTGGCGGAAGTCCTTGTGATACTTTTGTCCTGTAGATAGCAGCATAACCAAACTCCCCTTCATTCTCGAGCAGCTGGATATACTCTTTATATTTTATTTTTTTTGAGATGACGAGGCAACCTACCCAGGCCATGTTGCATCTCATATAGATGCGCGACCCGTTTTCTACTTATCGGCATCGGAACCCCTTTGGGCCCAGGCCGAGAATGCAGGTAGTAAAACCTCCGGCGTGCGGCGCCTCCGACCACGAGTGGAGTAGCCAATTAGGCCCACCACTTCGCACACAGCCTGAAAACACGGCTGCGCACTTATCCCCACAGACGAAGGCGTCCGCAGGATTCGAACCGGGACGTGATGGTTGTAAAGCCACCACGCCCCACACCGGTCCTCCTGCGCGGCTCGGAGGGCCTTTAAAGGGACGAAGACCCTGGACATCCTGTGAAGCCTGCCGACGGCTCGCGCAGGCCGGACCTCGGGGGGAAACGCCGCGGCTAGATCAGGAACATGCGATACCGAGACCCATCTCGGGGTCTCCATATCTGAGGTCCATAACATGACCGGGAGACCTTGGCCAGACGCGCAGATCACTCCTGTGTGGAGATACCGGAGACCATGTCCTCCACGTCGCGGCCACGCAAGCATCCACCACAAGAACCGGTCTTCCGCGGACGTAGTAGTCCACGTGGCGCGAGGGTAACGCGGTCAAGCCGAAATACCAGCTGAGATCCGAGAATTTCTCAACCGTCGCCTAGCTGGCGTAACTCCCAGGGCGTTTATAAAATACAATCTACGGTACTGTATTGAGGGCTGGATTCTAATAATTTGAGAACACTTGTACTTGAGAAAATTGTGAGTTCTGTGAGATTGTATTATATTTTACTCATAGTGCATTTTCCGTTGGCATTACGTGATCGCCCGCGGTTTTATCTTGGTGACAAGAATTTCCACGTTAAAAGCTTGTGTATTTTTTCTCTATTTCGTGTTCCTGTTTGTTACGTTCTTAGCCAAACTCTGCCTTGATCACATTATTGATCGGTCGAGGACCAGCTCGATCAATATCTAATAGTTCTATAGACATCCTTACATTAAGAAATTATTGCCTTGATGCTTCCAGAAAATGTCACACTAAAGACTTGAAAACTGAAACGTCCAATTAACTAAACCTTAAGACGAAAAAGGGCAAAATTTCGTAAATGTATTTCAAAATTCATGGGCCTTACATTAGTTGGGAGGGGTAGGGGTCTGTGTTTCATCCAAATATAAACCCTGATAGCTGGGAATCAAGCTGTGCCATTAACCTTAAAACCTGAAAGGAATCCAAAACGCCGGCTATGAGAATAATATGTGCAATTACTATCAACTTTTCAATACGAGATTTCACATCTAATTAATTGGAGAACACTCAAACATTGAACCCAAAACTAGAAATTCAGACAATCATTGATCGAGGAACTAAAGAGCACAGGACAAGAAAAGGAAAAGCATCTTTACAAAAACTTAAGTGAATAACTAAACGAGACAATATGGTGAGGAAGTGATACAATCATTAAACATGTAACACACACAAAAAAAAAAAAAAAAGGGAAGAAAGAAGATTTATGTATAAATATGCCAGCAATAACAACAATGGCTGAAAGTGATGGAAGCATCTGGGAGCTATTTCACAATTAGCTGAAGTATAATTTTGTAAAATGAGATCAGAAGCCCACAAAAGCCACAATTAGTTGAATAAATGCAACCCATCTGCACAAGGAGCAACTTGATTTGCTCTTTGAAGCCGACAAAAGCTTGAGTTATTGTTGTCTTCTTTTCTTTAATACTGTAGATCAGTTCTTACATCTGTAGGAGCTCATGAATTACAAAATAATATATCTTTAAAAAAAAAGAAAGCTAATATTCTCACCATCACATCACCAAAAAAAGCACTTTTATGCTACGTTCATTAAGAAATTGTAGCGGAAAAGATAAAAAGGAACTGTAGGCAAGCATTTTCAATGACATGCAAGGGAAGAATGTATACCTACAAGTAAGAGAGTAAATAAATCGAAAGTGCAGTGGAACGGAGATAACGCCGGATTTACGTTCCCATTTAAAGGGTTAGTGGGCTTTAAAGGGTTATGGGCTTTTAAAGGGCTTCGAGAATCCACCCTCAATACAGTACCGAGATTGTATTTTATAAACGCCCTGGGAGTTACGCCAGCTAGGCGACGGTTGAGGGAAATTCTCGGATCTCAGCTGGTATTCGGCGTTGACCGCAGTTTACCTCGCCGCCACGTGGACTACTACTCCGCGGAAGACCGGTTGTTGGTGGATGCTTGGCGTGGCCGCGACGGTGGAAGGACATGGTCCGGTATCTCCACACAGGAGTGATCTGCGCGTCTGTGCCAAAGGTCTCCCGGTCATTTTATGGAGACCTCAGATATGGAAGGGACCCCGAGATGGGTCTCGGTATCGCATGTTCCTGATCCTAGCCCGGCGTTTCCCCCCGAGGTCCGGCCATGCTGCGAGCCGTCGGCAGGCTTCACAGATCCACCATGTTCATGGGGCTTATCTGTCTGCGTATTGGACTTTTACTGTTCTCCCACACAGTGCAGACCCAAAATCCGAGCCCATCTTTATATATAAAAACTAAAAGTGTAAAATGCGAAATTGTAAAATTTTGCAGCATATACTATAGCACGTCTAGCTCTTATGGGAAATTTTACAAAACTCACTTTTTTATACTACTGTCCACTCATTGTTAGAGTAAATCTGGCATAGGAAGTTGATATGAATGATGATAAAATTTTCTCAGAGCTGAGTAGAGTTTCTTCGCTTAATTTTTGCTGGCTCATTGCATGTTTTTTCTGCTAACTAGTCATGTTGTAGCCAGTGTTTCTTCATTCGCAACAAAAAGGATGAACTTAGTTTCTTCCTATAAGAAAGATTTAAAGAATATGGATTATATGGAGTACCTTATACTTTAATGAGATGACCATGTTCAAAAGAAATTTTCAAATTGCCTTTTGATTCGGAGCTTAGAACTTTTAAAATATCATGACTTCTTATCAGCTGGAATTATACATGCCAATATATAAGTTAGATGGAAGGTTTCGTTTTCACCTGAAATCAGAAAGAGGGTCTTAAGGAAAGAACAGACTCGAAGGACAAGCTTTTGATTCTTTCAGGACTAATTTTCTTGGAAATTTGAAATATAAGTATCAGATTTCTGAGGGACTGATGCTGTGCCAGCAGTACATTCGATTTTTGAATGCATAGAAGGACCAGAAATTTAGAAAAACACTCAAGGTATTTATTCTCTTAGCAAAAAGTGATGGACTTGGTTTGGTTTTTGCACGATTAGATGCAATGCAGCTACACAATACAGAAAATGGACTAGTATTCATGTGTGCTAGTTCATATTAATATTCACTTATGAATTAAAATATCTTGTCACGAGTTATTGGCATCGAGTTCCCTTTCTTTTGACAGGGGCATGGAAATTGTATTTCTTCTAATGTTGAAATCATGGTTTCGTGCGGGCGGCACGTTGCCATGTTCCAGCAGTTGTCGGCCACGACACGTGTCAAAAAAATCTTATATTTGAAATTTTAAATTAATTTTTTATTTTTATTTTTATTTTTTAAAAAATAAAAATAAAATATATCGGCACGTTGCCGGGGATCTGAGTTTACCGAAACTCGGTTCGGCTCGGCACAGAAAACCTTGGTTGAAATCACCCTATAATGCTTTATGATAACTAGTATAGCTTGGTATTGCTGCATTCAGAATCTTTTGATCTGGTAATGCGGAAATCTTTGTTTTGCAGTCATCAGAAAAGTTGGTGATCATGAAGCAGTAGAAGAATGAAACCCATTAGGAACTTGGATTCCCCTTAACTTGACTATCTAGTTACTAGGAAAAACACTTTTCTACAATATGATTAGTTAATAATCCATAGTTATTAAAAGTTGTGATTCTTAAGAAACGGAAAACTAAAGCAACCAAGATAGTATGAACATTAATTAGTACAACTTTCATCATGACTTGTTTACAATTTGGTTGCAAAACAGTTTAACAAGATGTTGAGAACAATCGGTCTGTCGAAACTTTTCGTGGTGGAATCCAAAACGCAAGTGCATGCACCCGAAGGGGCCTCAAACTCGCGGGTAAACCCCCACGGGCGGTCCCGTCCCCAACCCCGCCAACTGAGGAGCGCATGGAGGCACTCCACGGGGTACGCACGCTATTATGGGATATTAATATGTATCTTCGTCCTATTGCAAACGGTGTGCATAAACATTTTCCAGGGTTCAAGTGAGTTTTTCTTTTCTTTCCTTTTTTTTTGATTAATGCATGCATAATTTTCATTTGTTTTTCTCAAGATATACAAGAAAAAAAGGGAAAACTCTTGGCCATCTTAACAGATTCTCACTTGCTTTTTGGCTTATACCCTTTCTGATGAAGACTCGAGCTTGTATTGCCAAGGTTATATATGCAGCTGAACTAGAGACTCTTTTAACTCGAACACTGGCTGTTGCACTCTCTGCCATATCTTCCCCTACTGTGACAGCTCTTCTCATATCCACCATTGTTCATGCTTGTTCTCCGTGACCTCTTCCGAACGACGATTTCAGGAAATAATAGATCAGCAAGCTCGGATGGCGATGATATAGAGGCTTGCTTTTCATTGATCATTCACAGGAAATGATTCTGAGTAATTTTTCCAAGCTGCATCTGATATACAGGACTATTTAGAGGTTCATTTATATGCCATTAATGACGTCCGATATAGTTATAGAATAATTATTTGTGCTTATATGCAATCTCAAAGTACTTCGTTCAGATACAGAAAGGAGAATTCCTGAAAACATTCTACAAGTTTTGGGTGACAATAATATTTGTGAGTTTTAAAATAAAGTATTGTTGATTTGTGGTTCATTGTACTTGCATCTCTTGTCAAGACTTAATCATGGGTTGGTCTGCCCTACATGTTTGTTCCAAATGTGACCTGTATTACTTCATCTTCTAATAAAAATAAAATTTAAAAAAAAAAAAAGAAAAACACGTTTAGCTCCCTAATTTTACGGTTTTTCGGTTCAGCCCTAGGAAACGGGAAAACACACCGACGTGGCGCGCAACGCGTATAGCCACGTCAGCGTATTTTTCCGTTTCTGGAGGCTGAAACGAGCAAACGGAGGGCTGAAACATTAAAATTCCAATAAAAAATTGTTGGAGCTCCCGAACCTCATTCCAATTACTTGAACATTGGCATTCCTATATCGTCTTCCTTGTAGGGATGTTAATTTATCCAGAATCCGACGGAAAACCCCAGAATCCGACGGAAAACCTGATTTTCCATCCTAAATCGGGTTCGGAGTCGGAGATTTTGCGTCGGGGACGGAAACGGAGATAAAAAATCTCCGTGCAGGGATGGGGAAGGAATTTTTCTCTCCGTCAGTAACAGGAACGTGGACATGAACGGGGAATAATCTCCGGTATATTTTCTATCCCATTGACATCCCTACTTCATCCTAGTGGCACCACAATTCCTATATATACCTTTTATAGCCAAACATAATTACTAAATCTGACGATTTTTTTAGGCATTGGACTTCAATCTTCTGTACACCGGAACAGTGACGCCTGGGCGTTCAATTCCGACATCGCAGAACGAAATCAGGCTCGATGCTGGCCCACCGTGCCGGCCGTACTGCATGGGTTGCATGGTTCTCAAATAATGAAAGGAGTGTATAAAAAAGTGGCCAACAGAAAGAACAAGAGGTTGGCAGCAATGGACCATATCTATCTCTTTCTGTGTTCCCTCGTCTGAATTCCTCCCATGTGAAGGATTTGCCTTGTGTGGACCAGACCACCAGAAGCCTCTGCAAAGAGCTTCATAAGTTTGTGACGACAGAGAGCTAACCCCGCTGCAAGTTGTCATCTTCTTTCTGTCTTATCAGTAGGTAAATATGTTTGGGATAGCTACAAATCAATATCTAGATTTTTTTTTTTATTCATCCAAATCAACGCTATAGATTTTCTAATTACTGTTTAAACTTATAAAAAAAATCCATCTTTCGATATTTGTACCATAGCTATTTTTATTATTGTATAAGTATTTTTTAGAAAAAATTTTAAAATAAAAATTTAAGATTGTGATGAGATTTACATTTTTCATGTTTTATAAATTTTTTTTTCCAAAAAAATTTTAAATAGGCATTTGAGACTTCAAATTCTTAGTGGGTTTCAAAATTAATCTATTAATTCGCTCAACTTTAGAGCTTTAAAATATCTGTATAAAAATATATTTTTTTTAAAAAAAAATTAACATGAAAATTGTAATTCTCATTAAAATCAACAACTTTTATATGAATATTTTCTCCAAAAAAAAATATTTTTAAATAAATATTTTAGACGTCAAAGCTAATGGGTAAAATAATGGATTTATTAATAAAATTTAAAAGGTTAATGGGCTAAATCCCCAAATATGTTTTGCACTTAATTAGTTTCTTGCGCTCGGTAAACTGTCAAATAGGTTCTTCATTATGTATTTATGTTCAAGCTTGCACACAACTCCATAATCTTGGAAAATGACCATAATTTTACGTGCTAGTTGACACGTTCTATGTCGGACAACACGTCTATATTCTGGCAATTATCAGCACGATATGCATTAAACGGCACGTGTTGGAAAACTTTATATACAAATTATTAAATTATTTTTAAATTTTTAAATTTTGTTTTGAAAAATTAATAATAAATATATATCGATACGGCCGGCATGGCTGGTATATACTGGGCTCTGAGTTTATCGAAACGCGGCTAAACTGGGCAGCGAAAAACTTGAAATAAGCACATTGCTTTTTAACTAAAATGTTTTTGAATGAATACATGCATGTGCTTATTCCTGAGAGTCTGTACTCCTATGAAGTAAGAGAATTTTGTTCTTCCCCTTTTTTTTTGGATAAATAATTAGGCAGTTTCCCACACAAGCAAATCCAAATAAAAAAATAAAAGAAAACAAGAAAAGAAAAATAAGTCAACTTTCAAGTCATGCATTTTAACTATTGTCTGGGAAGTCACTTGGTGCAACTTCTGCACAAGGAAATGGCGAAGTGACTTCCCAGAGTTACTTTGGTGAAAAGAAAGTAACTTCATTCCTATTTCCTGCCAATTAAACTGGCACTTAATGTTCCAATATAAGGATAGCAAACACAGCTTCAGTCAGAATTAGAACAACAGAAATCCAAATTTTGAAATTTCAAACTTCATAGAGGAAGAATTTCATGTTTCTGAAGACATTGACTGTATGCCCACAAAGGACATGTTGCCATTGTTGATGCTGTTTTCTTCTTCCATTAAATGTTTTTATATGTATATTTGCTATTTACGCTTCTAGTTTAAGGGAAAAAAAAAGTATCGCCGTCCGCCTTTAGATCTAATGGTGCAGCTAGCTTTTCAGGAAGGATTGATTGTAGATTTGAATTTTAGAAACGTTCCAAATGAATAATAGGCTGTTCGGCTTATTTTTAACTGAATTAGCTAAAAATAATCACCGATAATTCTAGTAGTACTCAATGTTCAATTCTAAAATAAATATCACGTGAGTTTTATTTTCTGACCATATTCAGATTCAATACGAACCGGATTAGTAAATAGTATTTAGTAAAAATAATTTGGCATATATTATCAAAAAATATTGTCTTATTAAAAGAAAAAGGCATCAGCAAGTTGGTACTATGTGGTTACTGCAATTACTTCTGGTTCCTCTGAATTGTGGATTATGGATACTCCGTGCCACTTGTCGTGCGGTGATTGGTCGCGGCCCACGTGATCACACCGTCGCAATGGTAGTGTCGGACGTGATAAACCTCATCTGATTTCGCATTATATACGAAAGAACTGTTATCCACTTGATGTTTGTATGTGGGCAGGTCATTATGAACAATAAGTAAGAATGATTTGAAACAGGAGGCTTTCTCTTTCTTAGTATATCTAGTTTCAGGATTTTGAGTGGCTGCCCGTTGATCAAGGAAATACATGTGAGCAAGAATCCAATTTGAGATTATATTTGTAGTCAATGACGTGCCGGAAGGTAATATATATCGAAATTTTTAATTTTTACGGTTAAAATACTGGGGTCGAGTATGTGCATGATCATAATCCAATAATTATGGTTAGAGATTTATTTTTTTGTAGATAATATGGTGTTTATCATAGAAGAAGCTTCGCCTCGTTATCTAAAAAATAAATAACTAGTGAAACTTCGACTTGAAAGACTGATGCTAGTTCCAAACTCATTTTATTGAAGGCTTTTGATCTCTATATGTTTATTAGAGTCCTTTTATTCTTGTTTGAATAAAGACTAATATAATAACCAGCCATTCAGCATTAATGGGGGGTGCAAATGAACCGAAGTGTCGAGTACCGCTAAGCTCAAGCTCAACGAGTTTCAGAGGCTGGCTCGAACTTAACTCGACTCGAAAAATCTCAAGTTCAAACTCACTTAAGTAACTTTATTGTAAAAAATATTAAAATAGAAAAACTCATTTATGCTCGCAAGTCCAACGAGCTACATAACACGATGCTTAGGCTTTACTTGAGCTTGAATCCTACTCGAACTCGGCTCGAGCTCGAGTCTTGCCGAGCTTAGATGAGTTCTAGTCTGAACTACACGTGAGCAGTTCTGCTCGTTTTCACCCCTAACATTAACAGAATGAGAAATCGCTAATCGCTATCAGTACCAACGGTTCGTTGCTAGGTGGTCCTTGTCCATATTCCAAACTTAAAAAAAATCAGAACCAAAATAGTTGAGTTGGATTTTCATTTCAAATGTGAGAAGGCAGGGTCACTTTCATTGTTGTTTGTTGGTAGCCCAGCCATTAGCTGCAAAGAACCAAGTAATTGTTGGTTGAAGGGTCTGTTGTCTCCCAAGCTAAGATTTTAACAAAAAAATCATCTTAACTTTTATTATGTATAAAGGCTTGTTATTCTCATTTAGATAAGGCTTCCTTCTGTATTAATTTCCTATCACTTCTTTATTTTACTTTTTCTTCTAACAACTTGTGTCCGCATATTTTGCAGAAGAATATCATCGGAGACATTGTAATTAAGATCATCGTCAAGGAAGAAATTATCAACTTCGTCAAATGAATCACATAATAACACGGCTATAATATAATTTTGCCGGTTAATGCGAACTTGTGGGCCAAATTAAAGGATATTGCCATGTTAATTAAACGCTTTATATCTGATTGAAGCTCTAGAACTACAACATAATCTAGTTTTTTTTTTTCCCCAAATATGGTTCACAAAGAGAAGGGGAAAAGGTTCAATATTATGTGCATTCAGGTATATTATGTCATATTATATCCAACTTGTCCCTTTTTTTTCATTTTTAAGAGGAAATAAGTATACAACATCCGCATCCTACTAATTTTCATAATTCCTTTGCACACACAAAACATTATTTTCATTTCAAAATAATGCTAATTTCATCCCAAATGAATGGAATCATATTAAAGTTAGAAAAAAAAATTTAAATGTTTAAAATATGTGGCCCTATATTATTAATTAAAAAAAGGTTCTACAAATAGTTCAAATTTGCAAGGACACTGTGTTAATATTTATTTAACCAAAAAAACCCCTCAACCCATACAAGTGATCTAAAAAAAGAGAATAAAATTAAGCACTATTGTAAGATCATATCTTATTCTTCCTATATAAGTAATTAATTCAAAATATATATTATGATATTACAGTGAATTTACATATGATTTCTTACAGTAGAGAACAGCATCATGAATTGATGTCTCAGTGCAAACATCAAACACAACATTACGACCAATTTCCTTCGTTGCATTGCTCTTTCGGCGACGTTGTCAGCTTCAAACCCCCTCACTTTCTTGTACAAACGTTAGCCAGAAAAACGCCAAGTACTTCAGCCAGAATTTTCTTTGGCGACGGAAGCTTAGATTTGGCAGCCATGGCGGCGGCGGTGGCATTCAAGGGAGAGCAAGGTGCAGAAAAAGGACTGCTTGGCACAGCGTTGAAGTTTCTCGGCTGGTGGCGGTTGCTTCTACAAAGCAAAGAGTCGTGAGAAGAGTCGATAGACAGACAGCGGCTGAGTGCTGCTGCGGCGGCTCCGCCCTTCTCCGGCGGGTCTAGAGGGAGAAGGAGACCGTTGGAGAATATCTGATCGGCAGAGACTACATCGTGAGAACTCTGAAGCGGCTGGAAATGGAAATCGTGAGTTTCTTTGGAAGTCCATCGCATCGAGATGATCAAGTTTGGGTCCATCTCGATGAAAGATCCACCCTCGATTGAGAACCGAAGGCTGTCGTCGAGAGTCTCCGACAATGATTTAACGTTGATCAGCCATCTGTAAGAGAAGCTTTCGTCGGAGAGCTGCTGCATGGATTCCATGGATGCAAAAACGATGCAGAGATCTTATAAGTAACAGTGGTAGTTCCGTAAATATGATATGATAGTTAGTAGCTGTAGGAGAAGATGAGAAGGAGGAGTTTGGGAGAGGAAGGAGCAGATATAAGTGTGATTAAAGGTGGGGATGAGAACAAAGATGCCTCCGTCTTTGAATTTGTCTTCTAAGGGGTGCACTACGATGGTCTGATGCGTTGTGCTGCTGTGTTGATGTCCCCCCAAAGGGTACAATTGTAAATTACACTTTGAAAAAAAAGGTTTTGACGTATCAGCTCCGTATTTAAACTTTCACCGTTTTAGTCCCTAAAAATATATTTCGGTGCAACGTGGCGGCCCTCATGCACCGCCATATCGCGCATTTTCGTATTTTCAGGGACTGAAACGTGCGCCTTTTAAAATTGGGGACACATATGGCATTTCCGTAGAAAAATTCACATAGCAGGCATTAGAAGTTTTTGTAAGTCGGCCTCTATTTTTTTGAATTTAAAGCTATCACTATCTTCAAATTTACGTTAAAAATATTTTAGCTATTATATAATATTTTTTTAAAGAATAGTTGAATATGAAAAAATAAATTTTGTTGTAATTTATTATTTGTATATTCAATTTTTCTTTCAAAAAAATTCTAAAATAAATATTTAAAGCTTCAAAGCTTAGTTGATTTAAAAATTAATTTGCTAACCTGCTAAGATTTTAGAATCTCAAAATATTTATTTTTAATTTTTTATTTAGAAAATAAAAAAATAGATTGTGATGTGATCTACAACGTTTGTTTCCAAAGTTTTTATAGATAATAGTTCTAATATATGTTTTGGAGTATCGATAATAACGGGTTTAAATGAGAGGCTGATATGCAAGTCTTTCTTACACTTTCGCTACGAAAGAATTTTTTCTTTTTCTTTTTTGAAAGACATTTTTGGACGTGGATGTAAAATGAGTAAGAACTAAGGAGCAACAATTCTACAAGGAAAAAGTTAAATGCAGTAACTGTATCATAAAAATTCCACCAACAAGTATAAAGAAATGCTATGTATTTGTATCCACACTTACTGTACTGCACCAAATACTAAAAATAGCCACTGTGTCAGTTTGGATGAATTTTTTATTTAATGGTGTATTTGCTGCATGTAGCACTGCTTATAATCATATTTTATTCGAGTAACAGGCATGATCCACTTGTTGTTCGATTTATTAAAGAAAATGGTCACACATAGGATTTAATTTCAAATTGATTAATATTTCATTCAAAACTAACCAAACATAACAAGTGAATGTGAGTTTTGTATTTTTTTTTCTTTTGTATTTTTTTTTAGGGCTAATTTTTATATTAATATGATTGACTAGCTTGCATGCTTTTAAGCATCTAGAAATTCAACGCTTCTCTGTATCATTGCATCAGAATGCATGCGCAATTTGGTTCTTTTATATTGGCCCTGGATGGATGACTAAACTTATTATATCCTTCTAATAAAAACACTGCTATTCATTCAAGTCATTAGGATTCCTTCTACTAAAACTTATTACACCATTGAGCAAGCAACATTGATGAGTATAATATAATTGCTAATGTTGATTCTAATATAAATTATTCTGTTTGTTAGAGATTTGTTGGGTAGAGGGGCCACAGCTGCTCCGATTCCTCGTTTTTCAATAGATGAGCTCAAACATTATTTTAAAAAAAAAAACAATGCAAGAAGAAAGCTTCGTAGCATTATTCCTTTTGTTTATTTAAAAATAATAATATAATAATAGTAGTAGTAATATAATAATATTTTAAAGAGCACATTAAATTTAAGCGGCGTCCAAGATGCAAAAAATATGGATGGAACGTGACCTACATTGCTGCTACGGACCGAACAATGGCATATAATAAGTTCTGCATGGACTAGATGCAGAAAGTGCGGACCGAACTTGATCCCACTGCTGTCATAGCCCTAACAACAGCATGTATTAAGCTCGGTGGAATCCATGCGGACAAGACCAGCCCCTACGAGTGTATTTATTAAATAAATAAGAGCTCCACAAGCAGACCTCCGCGGCTCATAGCTCTCTCTCTTCTAAAGAAGGGCCCTACGACATTGGCTCTACAGGCAGAGCCTTGCCTCTTGCGGACATACTGCAAACTATCATCGGCTAAAGTTGTAACACTAATGCAGAGAATCTCCAATCTATATACATATATATAAAATCGCGTATCAAAATAATTAAACACTATGTGGTATTTCGAATAACTTATAATATACCACATGACATCTCTATTATTTCACCATGTGATATGTGGCAAGCTTAATTAATAACACTATTAATGCAACTTATTATTCAAAGCACATTAAATACATACAATGTATTAATAAAAACTTATATATACCTTTGTAAAAAATACATTATTTACATAAAAAAATATATTATAATAATTTTAATAAATTTAAAAGTCAATATAAAAATATATAAATATTCCACATATAGAAATATATAAAAATAGATGATCAAAGTTTGCGCTACTTGTTACATCTTAAATAATCTCCGATGTGTATTTGCAATTTATTTTTTATCATAAATATAATATGTGGTATTAATATTAAGTTTAAAATATGAATAAAGTATAATAACTTTCAAAAATAACAACTTTTTTTTTAAAAGCAATTTTATATATATATATATATATATATACGTATATATATATATATATATATTAATATATATTATATATATATATATATTTAATATAAGAATATTTTAAAAATAATATAATATATAAAAATTGGTGATCAAAATCGTTTGCAGTTTATGTAAATGATCACACATAACTTTTGATTTGGCCATTTGCCAATTTAATTTTTTATATTATAGAAAAAGACACGTAAATATTTATTTAAGATAGAATTTATATAAACAAGTTAAAAATAATAATACTTAATTATATATATAAAATATGTATATTAATATATATATATATATATATATATAATAATATTATATATATATATATTATTGTGTTGTGTGTGTGTGTGTGTGTAATATGTATGTGATTTAATATCACCATCGTCTCATATGCATCTCAAATAATATTTATTTATGTAATATAGTATTTATTTTTACTATTATAACATAAATATAATATTTAATTATATAATTATTAATTTATCTATAATTAAAAATATATAAAAAAATTAATTTTAATTATAGTTATTTATATTTATGATCTGTATATGTGCATCGCACGGGTACAAAACTAGTTTATATAATTCGGTGATTACTTGTTTCAATTTTTTTTTAAAAAAAATATTATAGATTAATCCTCCTAAATTCGCACTTGCACGATTCAGTCATCCGCAACACGTTTGGCACAAATACATTTTGGATGACTGAATTGTAAACTGTAAATTTAGAATGATTGACACGCAATTTTTTTCATTTTGAAAAGGCATGATTTACGTCTGATTAAAAATTGGGAAAATTACTGTTCAGCCCCCCCATTTTCCGTTTTTGACTGTTCAGCCCCCCGAAACGCATTTTTCCGCCGACGTGGCGGCACGCGCGTGCCGCCACGTGGCGTTTCGGGAGGCTGAATCGCGATACCCCAAAATTAGGGGGGCTGAACAGTAATTTTTCTTTAAAAATTTCTTCCCATATATCTCGCGTGACTTTTGACGTTATCCATCTTTAAAATATGAAGAGGGTTGACACATCATTGTTTATTACACAAGCACTCGTGTAGCAATATAGTGCTTATTCAAAATCTGCTATATATCAACCAAAACTGGTTTAAACTTGTCACGGTATATTCTATCCGTCCTTACGTGCTAGAATTTCTATCTTATAAAATAAATATTTTAATTTTAAATTTCACAAATATTATTTATAAGAGTGTGTTAGATTTATAAGTTATGTATCTAGTAAAAAATACTATTATCTTGGATCTGTCAGATTAAAAATTAAAACTCTTCGGATGATAAAATATGTGTCGATGTCGACATAAATATTATTTATGAACTATTTTCCTCCCAAAATTGAGCATAAACTACCCGGCAAGGTTTAAGTTAACATGGGAGAGGAAATTGACTAGCAAGAGACTGCAAAAACCTCTTCCCCAGGTCGAACGTTCTACGTAAAAATAATCATGTTCGAGACATAACTATCTATATCATACCCTTTTAAGGCGTTCTAGCGAAAGTTATAATCGGCATATAGATTGGTGAATTTTTTGATGAATTTATAAGGGGTGGGACTAGCCGCATGTTAATGCTCCGACTCTGATATATCGAAATCTTATTCTTAAAATACATTAGAATGCAATGTTGTATGCTGAAACTTCAGAGATAGCTGTACATATATTGATCTAGTCAGCACCAAAAACAAGAATAAGACTGTTCAAAATAAGAAATATGCTGCTAAAACATACAGTCTCTCTTCTTATTTCTGAATCATCAAAATGTTGTACTGTTCTAGAAATTGTTCTGGATCATCCATCATGATGCACTTGCAAATCAGAAAAGGACTGCAAAAAAAATGTTTAGCTTTTGTTTCCCCAGTAATAATTCATTATCCAGCTCAATAAAAAAAAAAACTATTTTAATCTGATCTTCAGATAAAATTTTCTGGTGCACATAGAAAACACACCAAAATATTTAGCTCTAAATATATCCTTAAAGCACTTTGCCGCTCCTGTTCAAAATGATTATATTCGTTTGTACAAACATGTTTCTTTTATTTTTCAACATGTAAAATTTGATATAAGCACCATACAGTAAGTTTGCCGGATATAATTGCCTGATAAGCTCAGAAACTTTATTCAGAATTATCATCCTTTGTGATTTACATGAGAACTTTCACAGTGTCTACATTTACAAACGCACAATAGTTCTTTATATTACACAATAAGAAGCTAAATTTGTATAAAAAATTAGTTATAAATTTATTTATATTACTGTCCAATTAAATGGGTCATTGTAAGCAGAGTTTTTTCTGATAATAGTTGACGAGTACAGAAGCTACCGCGGCAGACGGTACAACTTTTCGTCGAACAGTTTATGCGTGTTATGTCATTTTACACATATGTTAGTTGGTTGCCGGGGAAACAACTACGGCTTTTTCTGGCAGGAGAGCAAACTGCTTCCACCCTGTTCTCTCCCCCGCCAGCTCGCTCCATCATTCAGTTTTTCTTCGTTCCCTACATTAATGGCTCGTTTGTTCCTACACCATTTCACCCCGTCTGAAATCCTTCACCGCGAGGTATGGTTTAATGTTAACTGCAATACTTTTTTTTTGAATTTTGTTATTGTCTAGTATTTCAAATTTTAAGTAGTCATCTAAATATTTAAGACCTGTTTTAATTTGGTCCATCCATTTAGGGATTTTGGGTTGTTTCTGAATTTCTTGGGTTGACTTTTCTTTTCTTTTTTTTTTTCTTTTTTTTTTTTTGGGTTCCTTAGGGTGAGATTTATATTGGTTTGATTTAGATGAAATGACTCGTACTCAGATTGTCTTGTTCAAATAGAATTTAGAGCATTTATATACATGGATGAAATAAGGTTGCAAGGAAGATATGGTCTTCAGAATGAGGGAACTACATGGAATATGTCTTCTGAATGGTAAGCATGGAGATGTTTAGATACTATCCAATAAAGCTACAAACTAAAATCTCGATACATTGTCGGCATCAACTGGTACTGGTCTTCTCACATGGAACATTGTCAAAAGGGAACATTCTCAACTGCTAATGGTCTTCCTGAATAATGACTTTTTCTTAGGAATTAGATGAGGTCGAACTCAGACGTGGTTATAATATGACATGCAAAAGCAAAGCTAGTTGAGCACCTCTAAAAATTTAGTATGCTGTAGGCAAAACCCATAAATAGATGAATGCTCGACTTTTTACCGTATTGATGAAATGGGAATTTGTTCGAACATGAATTTACTTAGTGTTTCAGACTAGTCGTACGAAAATTTGTCTGAGTAGTCATACGAAATTCCTTTAGCAATCAATCATCTTTTCCATGGACGGTATAGTGAACCCGTATGTACATTGAAACAACACGCAGGATCTTGTGGGGGTGATATATGGTGCTTTAAGAGCATGAACTAACTCTTGATTTAAAATCTACTTCAAGTTCCCACATACGGGGTCCCTCAGATACTCCTGACAATGAAACCACTTATATAGATTATGAGTGGATGAATTTTTGCCCAGATTTTTTCAGGTTTGAAATAATTTTTCTACTTCATAATTGTCATGCTTGGCTTGTCGATTTTATTGTTGACTGGTAGCAGACAAACCTGGTAGCATATGCATGTCTTGCATGCTGTACTAAAAATTAACATAGATTAAATAGCATATCAAGTGTCTGCATCCTCTACCAGGGGCGGAGCTACGTTGTCCGTGGGGGGGGGAGATCGCCCCCCCCCCCCCAACTCGGCGACAATTCAAGTTAGGAAAATAAAAGCCTGCGTAATATATATAAATATGCTCAAAAAAAAAAATATTCAATGGCCTCATAGTCGAATGGTTGGAAGCTTGGGCTGTAAATTTACTAACCAGAGTTGAATCCTTGGTTAACTCTTTTCTTTTTCTTTTTTAAAAATCTATTTAAAAAAAATTTAATATAAAAGTGCAGATTTTGATGTGATTTATAATTTTATATTAAAATTTTTTCTAAAAAATATGATCGAAATAAATATTATAAGATTCTAAAATTTAGCGAGTAACCAGGTAATTTTTAAAAATGTTCGCTAAACTCTTTAAAAAATCAAGCACATATTTAGAATTTTTTTAGAGAAATTTTTATATAAAAATTTTAGGAGAAGAAAATTTAGAATTTTGCTCTATTCTACAATTCTATTGTCGAATTTAGAAATTGTAATTGCGAGTTGAAACTTAATTCTATTTTGTATGATAAATTATATTACCAAAATAGTATTTTAAAAATTGTTCATTGTATATATTCGTTTCGCCCCCCGAGTTTAAAAAATTCTGCTCCGCCACTGCCATTTACCACGCATGAACTGTTTATTCTTCTCGTGGATGGATCTTATAATTGTGTATCTCAAATGAAGGAGAACAAAGGGATATTGGATTCAAGATGCAAAGGAATGTGGCAATTACTAAAATAAGGATAGGTTTTCACTTTCTAGTAGCTATCCGACAGCTTATTTATCGATATCATTACAAAATTTCATTCCTTATTTGCATTTAAGAATCCAATTAGAAAGCTTATGGAGGTAGCACAACTAACCATTTTAATCAATTTCCACCAATAAGTTAAGTTCATAGTTTTGCTTCAGTGTGGAAATGCATAGGCGAGATTTTGAACCCCTTGTGGACAACCCAATTTGAACGAACAAATCAACAACATTTCCTTATATGATAATACCATGTTTTGCAAGCAAGGCGTTCAGTTATTAAAAAGACTAGATTTTTTTTTTCATTTTTTATTTTTTCCCGTGTATCACAATGTAAGATCTGCAAGAGCTGATTCTAAAGACTGGTGCTAATAACTGTATCGATCGGTCATTGAAGAAATATAATAACTGTATCAGCCTAGAGAAGATTACTCTTCATTTCAAACAGATTTGAGTATGATTTATTAGTATATTTGTTAGCAATATGAAGTTATTAACGCGGCATCTCCTTGTGATCTGTTGCATGATTCTGGAGGCAAAAAATAAAATAAAATAAAAAGCAATTCACTGAGAAGAAAGAACTTAGTGAGTATCATTTCTCATTTCTCAGATACCTCTGCATACCAAGTCACCCATGCCAACACCACACCTATGCCCACCGTAAGAACCGGTCTTCAAAAGTTATGGGAGCTTACGTGGCATAAAGACAATCATGCCAGATCGGGATCTCAGCCGAGATCTGAAATTTCCTCAACCGTTTCTATTTGGCCAGGGACTCCGCAGCACCTATAAAAGGCTATTCACGACACTGTCAAGTGGAGGGCATTCCAGAGATTTTAAGATAACGCTTAGAGATTGTTTTTGAGCGGAGTGATTCTTGTAACTCTTAATTTATAGTACATTTCTCTTCGTTAGCTTACGTGATTGTCCGTAATTTTATCTTGATGATAAAAATTTTCATGTTAAAAATCATGTACTTCCATTTCTTTGATTACATTCTACTTATTACCTTCTTAGCCACTTATACTTTTGATCACTTAATTAATCGGTCGAGAACCAGCTCGACGCTGAAAACACTCCCAAAAAAAAACACACAAAAAACACCGTAGCCGGACTTACCCATACGCAGGCCCGATGGTCCACTCTGGCAGGCCCCAGCCTTCCCAACATGCGCTCGGGTGCCAACCTACCACACCACTCCAAAACAAAAAAAACATAAATTTTTAATTTTTCTCAAGACTCCAACTCCTTAGAATTTGTTTATTGGCACGGCATAATTTAGTACTATAAATATAATCAAAATCTAATTTTTTTTAAAAAAAAATATGAACTTTAATTAATCAGGATTTGGGCTTCCAATACAAAAGTTGGACAAAAGTACAAACAAAATAAAAATATTCGTTTTTTTGTTTTTTGAAGTTAAAGTCCAAAATCTAGGAGTAAATGGACAACCAAATTTTCATAAATCAGGATTATCCTGTTCTGAAAAGAAAATTCATCCTTATTAATCTGACTACGTTAATAATATATTTCAATAGGAAAAAAAAAAAGATAATTCATTTGACGCATATGACAACAACAAGACTAGTGATCCCACAGATATTTATGCTATATACATAAAGGCATTTTCAAATATCTAATATGACCAATTTTCTAAACAAAATAATATAAAAAAGATTATATTTCTATCTTCCAATATTAATTATTTGTTAAGGAAATTATATTAATTAAATATTTTAATGTAGAAATTCATTTTAAACTTACTTCTATTTTGGAGAGCTAATATAATATTTTAAAGATTTGAATATTAAGATTATAAAACTATAATTAAATTTATTTTTAATATTTAGATTTTTAAAATATTTAAATTAGATATATGGATTGTGTGTTTGGAATGTACTAATAATAATACATTTAGGGTATTAATTGCACAGTATAAGCTGTATATCGACGCAATTTTTCTAACTAATTTTTTTAGGGGTGACTAATTTTTTTAAAAAAAAAATCAGATTTAAGTTTTGTCGATTACCATCTGGAAAAAAAAAAATATAATATATATATATATATATATATATCTATATATAATAAATATATTAAAATATTATGGCTCACCGTTTTTAAATTAGTCCGGACTAAATTTGAAGCACGAAAATTTTCTTTTAGATGGAAGTAGAGAAAAAAGAAAAGTATATTAGTAATAGGAATTTATTTTTATTTATAATACCTCGATACATGTGTAACTCTCCCAATTTTCTAAAAAATTTTCGGATAATTTTATATTACCTTTTTATTTAAAAGTCGTTCCGAATTAATTTCTAAAAATATATTTTTAAAAATTAATTTGATAAAATCAAAAGGACTGATAAGAAATTATTCCAATTTTTTTTAAACACGCCACCAATTTACAAACTCTACAGAGAAAGAACAACTGAAGAAGCCACTCTGAGTTGTCTCAATCGTCGCTTTTGCAGTACATCCAGAATGACCTCATCGTCGTCAAATCACTTCTGCCTAGCATCCCTGTATCTATCTTAGGAGTAGACAGCTCGTCTTGGTGAATCCGTGGTGGGAATTTCGATGATGAATTTGTGAGGGATTAATGATCATAGCTAGTAGTAGATTAGTAATAATAAAAGCGGGGGATGGAGGGTGCAGCAATCGATGGCGATGGTTGTAGTAATGGTGGACAAAAGATAGCACACGATGATGACGATGATGGGAGTGGAGGATTGGGATTGGAAGCCAAATTGAGAAGAGGACTCGTTTCTTCGTTCAGGTGTGGTGGGACCCGAACCCCACCTCCTGCGTGGAAGCTGGAGCTCGAAGGCGACGTGGTCGGACCGTCGGGCCGCCGGTCCAGCGCCGCCGAGGAGGTCTCCGCTCGTAAGCTCGGGGCTAATCTCTGGGAGATTCAGGAAATGATCCCCTCCGCCGTCTGTCATCGCCGACGTCGCCGCGACGGTGGTCGACACAGCCGAATAGCCGCTGCCGAAGAGCCTCGCGGCGGTGAACGTGAAGCGGAAATCCAGGGACTTGCTGAAAGGGTACGCCTTTGTTAGTCTCCAGTTCTTTTCTTACTTCTAATAGTGATTACACAATTTACTTGTCAATTTGGCAATAATTCTGAATTTGGACTCGTATTTTGTGAGTTGGTGATTTGTGATCAATTGCATGGTTGGGAAATCAGGAATGTGGTAAATATTGAACTGGAAGTTCTTTTTCTCTTTGGCAAATAAAATCCAGAGACTTTTTTTGGATGCATAGCGAATTTGTTTTTATAATTTGTATGATAAATGCGGGCTTTTCCTCTGTTGAGTTGTGTTGATTTGTTTGTCTGCAGTTCTTTTCTTAATTTTCATTGTGAATTCACTATTCTCTTGTCAATTTCGAACTGATTCTGAATTTGGACATGTAGTTTGTGAGTTGGTGATCTGTGTGTATGTTTTGTGCATAATTGTATGCTACTTGGGAATTTGAGCTACTTATAAACTGATTTGAGCAAATAATGTGGTGTTTCAATGTTGGATTAGATGGATCTGGTCATTATTCTCTACCACTGGTGCTGTTCTTCAAGTTGATGAGGAAACTGAGATAATGGACAAGTCATGAGGCACTCGTTTGTAATCTAGATAGACTGACGATTGGAAATTACTTGAAGAAAGCTGGCAGGATTTATTTGTAAATGACATTGAAGAAAGTAAAAAATCATTATGTGGAGGGTTTTCATGGTCTGTGTGGATAATGTAATTAGCCTTAGTCCAAAAAGAAAAAATTGAAAACTCGCCATACAACGGAAACTTACGCTAATCTTGTATATAAGCAAATATCTATGCTTTTTGTGTTCTGGCTATTCTGTAATATCTTTCTTTTAAAAGCAAAGATGCTGATTTGGAAGGCAGCCTGATATTTTGTTGGTTAATCGCCATTGGACTTTAAGAGTTCCTTGAAATGTATCAGGACAAAGTATACATACATATTATTTCCATAATGAAGATAATGTAGTGAGGTTTCCTGCTGTATGTTGTTATTGAATTTATGTGTCTGCTATACAAAAGATGCATATTACACTTGCAGATTACATGAGATAGCTTATATAAAGGCTGGATATCAAACTTGTGGATAGAATTGTATGATATACTCCTATACAAAAATGGAGGAATTTCATCATACAATGATCTTTTTCAAATAGGCTGTAATTGTCACTTTTTTAACAATATTTACAGTTACTTGTTGCAACTTGAACATGAAACGTTGTATATTGATATCATGAATATGGTTGGTGAAAACTATGAAATGCATTATCATACAATTTGAAATTGGTAGAAAATGTGAAGGAGATTCTGAGAAAGAAAGATTTTTCATATGGTCGATCGGTGCAGGTGTAATTCAATAAGGTTTTTTGTTTCACATATCCAAATACTTGATTCCTGTCTTTCATCAATGAAGCAAACATGTGCATAGTAATCTGTGAGTTCCTAGACTCTCGATTTCTGAAGTTTGTTCAGCTAGCTCTTAGGAGTTATTTAATTGCCATCTCATCATTAATCATTTGTAAAAGTGCTCAAATTACATGTTTGTCTTCCAGTAGATTTACTGTGAACTAGTTTGGGTTCCCAATTGTTTCATCTTGCTGATCCTAATCTTTGTTTGTCTACCAGCCACATAGTGCAAGTAGTCTTCGGAGGGATATAGCATCATCGAAGTTCCAACATCATAAATTGATCGAAAGACATAGCCGCCCTATGCAGACTGAATCTCCTTCAAGCTACAGTGGCTCAATGGAGGTGGCTTCTTATTTCACTGTTTTTGCATACGCTCTTGTATATCTTTATGTGTTTAAATCCAAAAATATTCCGATGTCTAAAGACCATGTTAGAGAACAATGAGATCAACCAAGATGCATTGATCACTCTTTCTAAGTTTCTCATAGAAGGAACATCATTGCTTGGTACTTGTAACTTGCCCAAGTTATGCATCTATCTGCTGTTTTAATTGGGTCGTCGAATTAAACGGAATTTTTAGTCTTGTTGTAAATCATCAACCAAAAATTTTGTGGTTCGTATTTGCAGCTTTTGCATGCGGTAATGCATGAATGCATGTTAGGGTTAATTCCCACTAGTATTCTCAAAAAGCAAAATAAATTTAGTATTGTCAGGTGTGTATATGATATATTTTACATTTTGCAGCTTGCTGTTCTTAACCAGTCTGTCACTCCTAGCACCTCCTTGAATCTTAATGGAAGATGTGGAGTGTCTCAATATGGCTTTAAGACCTCAACAGAATTATTGAAGGTGTTAAATCGGATATGGAATCTAGAGGAACAAAATGCATCTAATGTATCACTGATCAATGATTTAAAGGTTGAGTTACAGAATGCACATGCTCGCATCAAGGAACTAACTCAAGAGAAGCAAAGTTATCGTCATCAAATTGATCATTTGGTGAAGCAAGATAGGATAAATTCTACACTAGAGTCGTTAACTCATGATCTAGAAAGTGAGAGAAGGTTGAGAAGACGCTCAGAGAGTCTACATAGAAAGTTAGGCAAAGAGTTAACCGATGTGAAGTTATGTTTGTCGAAGGCTGTGAAAAATCTGGAGTGGCAGATAAGAACTAACGAATTGTTGGAGGATCTCTGTGATGAGTTTGCTAAGGGAATCAAGGATTACGAACATGAGGTGAGAGAATTAAAATGTGGAAAACCATCTGAGCCCAAGTCTGACAAAGTGATTCTTCATTTATCGGAAGCGTGGCTGGATGAGCGATTGCAAATGAGAACAAATAATGTGAGCGGTGATTTGTCCGAGAAGGGTACAATAATAGAAAGGTTAGAAGGTGAAATTAGATCCTTTCTTAAGTCTAGACAGTCTTCTGGCCATAAGAATAACTTGGAACTGCAACAAGGGAGGAAAGATGATAATAGTTTGAGGCGCCAGTCCCTTGAGTCTGTTCACTTGATTGGCAACACTAGTGCTCCTCGAGATGCGGAAGGTGATGATTCTATTTCCAGTGACTTGCATTGCTTTGAGCTGAACGTGACTCTGAGCGATCGTCAGAACCGCAACCTATCTAAGTTACATAGTGATGGTGGTAAAGAACATCAAGATTCAACAAGGAAATCTGGTATCTGTAAGAAAAAGAGAGGGTTTTGGGAGAAAATGAAATATCATAACCAGGTGAATTTGCAAGAACAGCTCGAGGAACAGACAGGAATAACAACTTCTAGTTTGAACAGTTCATACTTACCTGATATAGTTCATGAGGCTCAACTACATAATGAAGCTTTAGTTACGAAAGAAAGAGGAAATTTTCAAGCTACTATGCATCCAAAGGCTGAAATTTCTCATCATTTGATTAAGGATGCAGTTGAGAAAATTACAGAGCTTCATGAAGGATGCAAAATGCTTAGCGACGCTCGCCGCGGTGTAGAATCTCGCAGCCGTTTCCCACGGAGGGGTAATTTTGCTTCGACAGGTGATGAGCACGATTCTGGTGGTTTTGATAGTGTGTGTAGTCCGGTGAGGCGATGGCCTCACCAACATTCAAAAGTAGCAGACTTTGAGATATCCGAATGCTCATCACGGCCCACCAGCAGCGTTAGAAAAAGCACTTTGAAGGCCAAATTACTTGAAGCGAGGTTGGAAGGAAAACATGCTCGCCTGAAAGCTTCCAAGAGCTCCTCTTTAATCCACCAATAAAAAAATTGGAATTACGTCAGTATTTTTGCAAAGTCTTGTTTACTTTTGCAGTTCAAAGTTTCCTCATCGAAGTAGCAGCGTGTAAGATAATTTCGTATGTTTATGTTGAAATTTTTGAATTGCTGTATATAAGATATCATCATGGACAATATTTGAGGGTGTTCATCCCATTATTTACCTGCTCATCATTGTAAAGATGATGACTTCCATAAAAATGCTGATGTATATTTCGCACAGGATGAGTTTTTAACTTAATCTATTTTATTTCTTCTGTATTTCTTTTGAACTTTTATCCTTCTAGTTAGTTAATGCTAGTTCTTTATATATGGATTATATCTGGTTGAAGCTAAGCTGGGGTGAAATCATCCAGATCCTGTTTGGTTTACATATTTACATATTCATTCTTTTTTCCCTCCTACCTAGGGGCAAATTTGACAATGCGTTAGTCATAATCAAATTTACTAAAATTTATATTTTCAAATATTTTTTTAAATAAGAAATTATGTTAAAATAATTTTCAAAAGTGTTAGTGTATATATATATATATATATTTATGAATAGTATTTTTATCTATTTATTATTATTTTTTAAAAAATATTAAATTGTAATATTATATATTTATTATTTTAAAAAATGTACAGTTAAATTTATTAAAAATATTTAAAAATATAAATTTATTTTTATATTTAATTATTAAAGAATACTTATGTATATTATAAAATATATTTATAAACTATTTTACTGATTTTTTAACTTTTTTAAACATTTATGCTAAACCTTTACTACGAGCTTTTTCGAGAAAACCTTCTATGCATAAGTATTCTCGGATTCCAGTTCGGCGTCATTCGGATTCTTGGAATCGGAGACAGCTATAGTACCAAATCGGCTCGCTTGGCATAGAAGACACGAGAGAGGAGTCCCTGTGGTCGCCATCGCCTGAGAGATGGCCGGTAGCGCATCGTTCCGGTGGTTGCTGCAGTTGCACAGGGACGTGCCGCGGGCGGCACGTTTCTACGCGCAAGGCCTAGGCTTCACGGTCGACGTCTGTACTGAGCGCTGGGCTGAGCTCCACTCTGGCCCTCTTAAGGTCGCTATCATCCAATCTGCAAGGTTTCGATTCCAACCTATCTTAATGTTTTATTGTTTTGGTTCCAATCGAGCAAGGAATCAAAGCAGAACATTGATTGAGTACTTGATGATTTACCTAGAAATGTTGGATTTTCGTACAGTTATCCTTTCTGATTAGACACAATGGAAAAGGGAATAGTGTATCACTTTGTTTACTTTGAATAACACCGAAACTTGCTGCATATATTATTAATTAGAAATCTTAATAAGAATAGTATATCACTTGTTAAGTTTAAACAACACCAAGCACTTTTGCATATATTATTAATTGTACATTCTTGGTTTGAACCGAAATGCTGCATGATTGTGTATAAACATTTGATCAAAAGTCATTACTAAAGCAACAAATAGTGAAAATTTGCTATTCGTTAACTAAGGGCATGCTTGGATTTTGTGTAACAATGAATCCTTTAACCATTGCAAAAGCAATTTTATCGTGTTGGTTTAAAGCTACTATTATGTCGTAACATATTGTCTACTCCCAATTAAAGCAATATTAGCAAAGTTTAAAGAATATCCTATGACTACTACGCTGTTCATAACACAGGCGAAAGTTGCATTAACTTCAATTATGTTTAGTGCAACTAAAATTGTTTGGGTGTTGAAAAATTCAGACAAGTAGTGCATCTCTTGTTTTGGTATATTTACCTTGGAATCCCATCTGTTAAATTTGAAAATTAAGTTAGATTGATTTAAGTTTTCTTCATTCCCTGGCATTCTTGACTAGCAATACTAATACATAATAACTAACATAGCGTAACCTTTTGCTCCCTCATTTTCTTTTGTTTTTATGAAAATATTTATACTTGATGTAAAGAAGGAAAGAAGGAAGAGAGGAATGAAGAACGGAGTTTAAGAAAGCTTTAATGACTACTAATAAAAAATGATACTAATAACTGCGCTGCTGGATGGATCTTTGGGAATTAGATCTAATTGTAACTGTTACTAAAATCAGCAGCTTATCAACTGAAAGTGAACTTTAGATCTTCAGTGCTGCAATTAGCTTTTTTAAGAAATGAAAAAAATCATTCGTAAGTCAGTTTCTAGCTTTTTGTGCTACATATGTATTCAATATTGACTGATATCATGGTAACACGTCCATCTTTGCAACCCCTTTTTGCCAACTTTTTTTTTCTTCTCTTATAAAATGGCCTAGTATATTTTATTGACTATTTATAAATGTTATTATAACAAAGAATTCTGCAAAACCTTTTGCTAAGTCAGTCTTTATTATTATACTTGTAATTAGTTTAATGATTTGCAATCTATCATTAACTACATTTTACTTAATTTGATCTCAGTTGACGTATATAGACAAACTGTCGTGAATCCAACTTTATATAATCAATTTGAGACACTTGTGGTTATTACCTGTAGTCAACCTAATCAATATGATGAGCCAAGTAGAAACTTTTTAGTTTGAATCTTAGAGTTATTTAGATAGGATTTGAAAATTTCAAAAAGTTGGATTACACGATCATTTGGATTTCTTTCATTGAAACGGTTCACCATTTCAACAAAAAAAAAATCTGCATCTAATTCTTTTTCAAATTCTAGTTATTACTAATGCAATTAATACTAATGACTTTAGTTGCGGTTGGAAGAGAGGAATGAAGGAAGGGAGTTTGGGACTTGGATAGGTAACGTTAGGAACTCAGGTGAATTGTCCAAGGCGCTAGGGCTATTGATTGGTGGGGCTATGAAGGTTTCAAGATTGAATTTCGCAAGCGCTATCCGAAAGGTGGGAGATTTATCCCTTCTGTACCTCATGGAGCTTGATGCAAGTTTGGTAGCTTGCCTAAACCGCAAGTAGGATTCTTCGATTGTTTAAATATGGGTCAGTGCCACCCTTGGTTTACCTGTTATGATGGTCGATTGAAAGCGGCCAGTTACGGACGGGTTTTCATCTGATAATCTTACAAAAAATGCACGTAAAGTACACTGTATTCATGTGTTCGCCGGTTTTCCTGTAGTGGAGAGTTTTATTCTGTATACTTTACCCCCATATTCACCCAAACACCGTATACTTTACTCCACTTGCCCAAACAGTGGAGAAATGTTTGTTCTTTGCTTGATTCCTTCATTCTCCCCTAGAACCAAGGTTCACCAGAAGCCCCTAAATTAGTTGCTTGACCTTTGCTATCCTCCAGTCTTTTTCTTTTCGTAAAGTGCATCTACAGGGTTCTTATGCTCTCACTTTTACCTATGGCTATCAGATTGCTTTATCTATTTTCTGTAATATATATATATATGATTATTACAGGTCAATGATAGCCTGATACTGTTTATAACGACATTTGTCCTTCTCATGATTATCCAAATAATAGAAGTCATAAAAGGTTGTGTTTTTACGTTTCAAAGCTGCCGGCTTGTTCGTAAATCTATCCATTTATTCTAACAGTGAAATTGACATTCAGAAGGGTTATTCCTCAATGCTCTCTTTCACGGTGACAGACATAAACACCACGCTAAGAAAGCTAATGGCATTGGGAGCTGAATTGGATGGACCCATCAAGTATGAAATTTATGGGAAGGTAATCTTCATCTCTGGCACAATATGATTACTATTCGAGTGAAGTCGTAAGATTTCTGATATTTGCGCAAATGTTTCGGGGGTGTACAGGTGGCAACCGTGCGTTGTGTGGATGGTCATATGCTGGGTCTCCATGAGCCTGCATAAAAGCATTATGCATGGAGAGAATAATAGGAGGCGTGAAGAAATGACCTATTTTGCAGATCAAAGCTGAATTATTGAGCAGGTAAGTTAATCGTATTTGTGGCTGGAAAATAAGACAGTTTCATCCGTTCGGGTTACTTTCAACATTTTTGGTGTTCTTCAGCTAAAACAATTAACACTGTACACAACAGTATAGGATCTGCCAGTTGAGCAGACACAATTGTTGAAGGAAGGAATATGTCATTTTATGCCCTCCTTAATTTAAAATTGTCAGAATATGCTCCATAATTCAAAATAATAATTGCATGCCTTGTTTATATGAAATGACGAATTATCTTTTCTTTTTCTTTTTTTTTTTTGTAAAAAATGAGGACAATTAATTTCACGAACGTAATTTTATTGTTTGACAGGATTAGAGGGCATAAAAAGGTTTATTGTAAATTAGAAAGATATATTTTGATAATTTTGAATAACATGGAGCATAAAGAGGCATATATATATATATATATATATATATATAACAGCCAATCTCTATTGGAAGTGCCATATTACAGCCAATGCATCATCAAGACTTGTAGCTTTCCATTTGAGTTTGAAGATATACCTTGGAAAAACGACAAGTTACAGAATTTTATATGTTACGGGTATTTGTCAAAATATGTCATTATAATTCGTAATTATTCAAATATATCTCTCCTAATTTTAAATGAGCTTTTGTATCCGTTTGATTCTGCAAAAAAATAAAATTATCTTTATCAAATTAACTGTTCTTATTTAAAAAAAAAAAGATAAAAACATTTTATTATTTCATGGAGTTAGGAGGACATAAAAAGATTCATTTAAGTTAGAATAATATATTTTAATAATTTTAAACTACAAGAGGTAATTTTATAAAGCACAATTTGGTATCGCCACCGCCAAAATACCTCTAGTGCAAGAAAAATTTGCAACAGTGGCTTCAAACCCTTTTTGCTGCCGACATTTGCAGCTATGGATGAACACGAGCGGAGTCTGAACCGAATGCAACTAATATTAAATTCGGCTCAATTAATTTAGTCTGAACTTGAGTTCTACGAGTTTCAGAGACTTAACTCGAACTCAACTCATCTCGAAAAATCTCAAATTCGAGTTTGACTCGAGCTTAGCTCGATTTTTATAAATTGAGCCGACATGACTTGAGTTAATTGTATCAATTAGTTTGAGCTCGAGTTGAGATCAAGTTCAAACTATATTGTAAAAAAATTTGAATAAAAAAAAATTATTTAGGCTCGCAAATATAACTAGCCGAATAATAGGATGTCCGATACGGATAGTTTGATTATCCTACCTAGGGCTGAACATTACTTCGAACTTATCCGAAAATCGAACGCGAACGACCCCGAAAAAAAGCCAAAATTTTCGGTTCCGGCTCGGATCGCACATTTTAAATAATTCGGGTCTATAATTCGGTTCGGGTTCGGTGTCGAATTTCATTCCGGTTCGGGTGGAAACCGAATTATCCTCGTGGGTTACATTTTGTTAGTTTTTCGTTAGTTTTCCTGTACTAATTTTTTCTTTTTAAACAAAACATTCATATTACACTATTCGGGTTGACCTAACCGACCCGAATCCGAATTCGGTATTGAATAACAAGTAATTTTTGCTATTATTCGGGTCAAAGCCACCAACCCCGAACTGTTCCGAATTTTAGTCCGTTTCGGGTCGGTTCGGGGTTGACATGAAAATTCGGATCAGTTCGGGTTTGAAACATATTCGGTTCGGGTCAGCCTTAAAGAATTTTCGGTTCGGATTCGGTTCGGATGACCCGAATGCTCAGCCATAACCCACCTCCTTTGTTAATTTTTATTTTATTTTCCAATCTAAGAGCTTCAATCTTCTAACTAATTTTATTTTATTAAATGCAAAAGTTCCCAATTTAACGTAACTAACAACGTTTCTTCGCTACAACGTTTTCTTCGCTACGGCAGCCGGAGAACACCCAAGCGCCTTCACCGTCCGCCGGCAAACAAATTTTTTCGATCTGCTAATTTCGATTTTACTATAATTACGATCCATCAACCCAGATTAGACGAAACCGGTTTCGATTAACAAATAACTCTGATCTGATGTGCGCACCAAATCAAGTGTAAAGTACTGACATCATGTCCAACTACTATATTAACAATTATAGTTAAAAACATGCGAAATTATCTATTCTTCATTTAAGACCATGATTCAAATACTAAAATACTTAACATCTTTGATTGGTAAGACATTAAAAGATGCAATTTATAAAGAAACCAGAAGGTCTCCCTTTCTGCAAAAGCAAGGCGATCTAATTGCACAAGGAAAAACGCAAATAGTAGAGCAATTTCCAGCCTTCAAAATGCTGTGTTTACGTACGACGAGACGAGTTTTATGGATCAATCTGGTAGGAACCAGATCAATTCACAACTAAATCATATAGAGAAAAGGTGAAGAAAGCAGAGTAGATAATTACAAACCCTACATGCCATCTTAAAACTTATATATATATATATCTATATATATATATATATATATAAACAACAGTGCATTTATGGCGCCATGTGCACCAGATACATCCCAACATGTTTTGCATGAGAGAGAAAGACAGCTTGACTAAATAAAAGAAGCCATAAAACTTCTAACGTTCTAAATCAAAATAAAAGAACTATACATAAATAGTACTGATTTTTAAGTATTCTTCATATAAAGAAAAGAACAAATATTACTGATTACTGATTAGTACCATCATGGTATGCATATACATGCACTGGAGATCAAAAATTGAGAGAACCATCTAAGTGAACATATACAGCATGGATCCTCTCTTCAGCAACAAAATGGTTGTCAAAACTATCACACGAACAAGCAGCCACTGCAGCATTTAAACAAAAAGCCAAAAATATCATTGTATCTTAAGTGAAAGTAGAAAACCAACTTAAAACAAGGCGCCATAAGAGTATATAGGCTCACCCAAACGAGCGCGTACACACAAATAATGTAGCCAATCCCACCAAATGGTTGTGATCTAGTGGTAAAGGTCTCGAGTTCGAGCCCCCAAACAATCACTTTGAAGAGGGTGAATTATTTTAAATTAGCACTATATCGTCTCGATCTGGACTGCAACTCAGAACGGAGTCGGATACCCCAAAAAAAAAAAAAGTTGCCAACCCCACCTTATTCGGCAAAAGGCTTTTTTGATGTTATTATTGTGTGTCTATCATGAATTAAGTGCAGGGAAGACAACAAAAATTTATTTAAAGTTTAAACAAATAAACTGCACAGCACAGACATCAACGATAATTAGATAAAAATATAAGAATCTAAGATGCTTTATCAGGAAAGTTTACACTTTGTCCAATTTTACGTGCACACAAAGAAATAGCATAAATGGATTAAAAAAAAAGTCTAATTCTCAGACAGTTACCAAGAGTGCACATTTCACAAACTCCAGTAAAACATAATCCTCGATCTTAGTATATAAATCATCTACAAACGAAGAAACCAAGCATCATTATTTCAGCATCTCATCTGACGGATTCAGCGTCTAGCTAGTATCAATCCGATGGAGCTTGCCGATGTTGTGTTTGCTATTCCAGCCATTTTTTGAACAAAATTATAAAACGGTTCCTCATTATAGAATGAAGCTAATAAAAAAAATCAGCAGATAGCTTCAATTCAACTTGACTGCATGGCCTGAGAGCTAAGGATTCAAACAAAGCATAGAAGACAGAGCTAGCTAAGCATGAAAGCGAATATAGCTGACAGTCGCTGGTAAACTAAGTGGATAAAACAATTAACTATTTCAGGAGCACACATTCTGGCTGGAATTACCTGAATTTGACGAATTAATAATCAAACTAAGAAATCTCCAGATTGCCACTACTACATGATCTTCATCCGGTTGCATTTGAGCATTTTCACTTTTCAAGCATCCTACGACTATCAAAGAGGAAAGTAATGTGATAAACATAGAAGAACTCATAGATGAATATATAACCATATGGCACAAGGCCGCTTTCGACCCCCCCTAACTCATAAGGATCTTTTTCGGGCTCTCACGGGTCGGTATATGCACCCATACCCACTCAGTGTTATGGTGAGGAACAATCCTTACCACTGCGCCACTGGACAAAAGGTTTAACAATAAATAATATTAAAAATAATCAAGTACGAGTTTAACTCTGCCATCATTAGCATTACGCAATCCTACATTGTCTTCTTGAAACTGTGATTTTCTATTAGTCTCATCTAGCTCAAAGGTTTAAGACCTAATTACAGTAAGCTAGAATGCAAATTACATAGTGCAACAACAATGGGCCCAGGAAGTCTTGTCGTGAACAAAGCCTATGCTTATGCATTTGGAAACACCAAGTTTGAATGAAAATTTGTACAAACTGAAAATATCCATACCACAGAATCAGGATCTTTACGGATCATCAGGAACTTCTTTAACCTGGTATGGTGTATTTCAAAATTATGTTTACATATAATTGATGTATTTATTAGTAACTTATATATTAACATCAAGAAATTAGGCGTTAAAGGAAATTGCATCCTTACAAAACTGTTGGAGAATGGAGATCTAATTCTAATTAGCTGAAGCATTCGACAAAGACAGATAAATGGAACATAATTATTACTGAAAATAAAGAGAAAAAAACAGATAACATGTTGAGAGAGAGTGGAAACAACACAGATCTACACCTGTGTAAGTTACTAAATATAGAGATTGTATCTTGGATATTGCAGATGATTATACAAAATGCTATGAATATGAAGAATCAAGTATACGTGAAGACTCATGAGTTCCACATCGAAGAAAATTAACATTTCACATTACCAATGAGGGAAAAGAGTGTAGAAAAAGAAAATTTTTCAATAATAATATTTAGCAGACTAACATGAAATTCATCTTAAATGTAAAACATAAACTCTAGAAGTGTTCAAGTTGTTTGTTGCAGGCAATTAGAAGTTACAAACTCTAGAAGAATTGAACGATTATCTCAAAAAAGCCAAGAGAACGTAATTAAAAGCATTAAGTAAATCATCACCTAAATACCACAAGGGGCACTATTGCAATTACTGCAAGAAATATACAGAAAAATTACAGAGCAAAAGCCATGGTTCTGATATTTAAGAGCATAAACCCTAACATGGACCACAGCTAAAGGCAATTCAGTAATTTTCAATTATTGAACATGAACACCTGGACTCGTCGAAGTACATGATCCTGGACTTTATAAAGACTGCAACAGCAATTTCCATGTGTATTACTCCAAAAATTAGGTTTTTTCTTTGTTTTTAATCCAAACAAATTACCTAGAGCCACATAAATTGCAAAATATCTCAGTGCAACGTAGTTCAGATCTTCAGATATCAAAGGACCAGGTCAAGGTTATACTTTTAACATTATCATATGAAAGCATATAATCACCATGTAAGAAATTGGTAGACTATTGTAGGAGGAACAGTGGAGAAGGGAGCTCCCTTCAGTCCAAGCAAGAACAGCATAGGATCCAACTTATCTCCCGCATCATTCACTCATCTGCCGAGCACAGAGAAATCTAACAACTGATTGCTCGGCATTTGGATGAATGAGTCGGCAGCTAATTCAATCCTACCGCCGCCCATGAGTGGGCTGAAGGAAGCTCTCTTTCGTAACAAAAAATCTCACAAATCATACCAAAAATTCAGAGGGAAAAAAAAAAGCAAAACTCCATGATCATATGCATAACACATGATCAAGATATCAGCAGCTTTTAAAATGCCAAACGAAGGCTCGTTAGGGATCCGTATGACTCGAGCTAGGGTAACGAAGAAGTGGTGGCTTGGAAAATAGCGAATAATAATGGAGAAGGATCTAGGGAAGCTCAATAGTCGCTTGCAGGAAAAAATAAGAAATAAAAAGGGAAGGCGACCGCGCGAGCAACTATGCATAAGAACCGAGTAGCCAGTGCTCGCTTAACTTTGAGTCTTTGACGAAGAAGGCTCTTAAATAACTAAGATATTAGCTGACGTCGACGTGATGAAGTACATAAGAAACATGAGGTGTCAAAAAATTAAAACAAAACCTGACCAAAAAAAAAAAAAAATGTTTCCTAAAACTATAATAAAAATTTCTGCTTCATAAACAATTTATAAAACTATATATATATATATACTCTATGCCTCTTGTATCAAATTCTTTTAAAAAATAAAAAATATTTTAAAATTATTATAATCGGTAAATATTTTAAATATTAAAAAAAACTATGTAGAGATATTTTTCTAAAAAACTATTTAACGTAAAAAATGATAAAGTAAATTAAAATACATTTTTTGTACTCAAAATTTTACATATATATATATATTTGATTTTAATATTTATAAAAAAAAACTTCATAAACGAGTTTGGACTATATATATATATATATATATATATATATATATATTATATTATATAATATATATATATATATATAGTAGTATATTTCATTATGCAATTTGAAAGATTTTTGTATCAAAAGCTTTTGCCTGTTTATACATTAATTAGAAATTATATGTGTTCCATTGGTGGTTGGCATCTATACATTAGCCAGTATAAGTGGATGGCATTTTAAATAAATTGAAAATGTTTATATACATTTCTTATGCTTATTTACATCATATAATCTATAAATACTTCATATTTTGTAGATGTTATGTACTGTGCATGACAATCAACAATGGCATTGCTTGAGTGCATCAAGCCATGCAATTTTTTCTTTTTTCTTTTTCCTGAATATAAAGCCATGCAAATCTCTTGTTTAAACAAACATGGTTGATAAATTTCTTCATTCTGTCAGAAATATTCTTTTCTGATTAAGTTAATTTTGTATGTTAATAATCGTGATCGTTCGTACTGTTTGGCAACTTGGCATCACGTAGCATTCTTCTTAGCCGTACAAGAAAAATTAAACTTTTTGAAAATTTTGCCAAGAACGAGACCAACAGTGCAAGTCCGTCTCGTAAAATTCATGATAAAAATGCTGATTCACGTGGGTGCATGACAGTGTTCTATGCGTCCCATATAAACTAAGTTTCTGTGATTTTAATTCAAAATATATCATTGTTTTACTGATTAACGCATGTTATTCAAAAGTTAATGTGAACAGATGTATACCGGCGTCGACGATGTCAGATAGCTGCGAACCAACAAAGATAATCAAATATATAATTTAAAGGATAATGGAAAAAAAAAGGATATTTTTGCAGTCAAAGTGAAAATGATAATATTTCACTGTAGATGTACAGTGAAGATGAAGCAGTGGAGCACGCCATCTTGCTCCCACACATGGCTAGCAAGATTTGACAACCCTTTGTCTTCTTCTTCGTTGAATTCCAACACCTGCTTTGATGCTTCTGTTCCCAGTTCGTTTCAGTTAACAGCAAAAATAAATAAATAAATAAATAAGCAAATCATTAAACATGTAAAGCAAGGAAGGAGAATAATTAATCAAGGGATTAATTAAACCCAGTTGCACTGCACTTTTTCTATATTAATTTAGCATCACGTAAATTTTCTCAAAAGAATTTTTATATTTTTGTTCTTTACAATTTTTAATGTATTTATAATCTTTTATTATATATTTTACACATCCTATACTTTATATTTTAATACCTTTAAATAAATTTTTGATATCTTTTGTTAATTTTTGACATTTTCATATTAAAAAATATACCTTAATATCATTTTAATAATTTTTAACACATTTTTTATAACTTTTGACATCATTTATAAAAATTTAAATAATTTTTTTTAACAAATAGATTGTAATATAACATACAAAGTCGCTCTTAATTAAATATAAATACTCATGGATGAAGAAAAAGAAGAGAGCGGGAGGACACGTACATAAAATCACAGCAACATAAAACCAACAGTGTTAGCAATGACACTCACTTAATAAGTAATATTAGGTGCATCTAAAAATATTACGGAATAAATTACATATTTTTATAGGGTAAGTTGACAATCATAAATTATAAGAGCCATAGATATAATTTTGATAAGTGATTTAAAATACAAAAAAAAGTGGTGAATATTAAATTTGTATAAATATATTATATAATTTGTTGATGATAATTATCATTTTTCCTCGTTTAATTTCTACTTTATCCAAAAGCATGTTTACATATTTTAATATTTAGCATTAAAATTGTGAGGTAAATAGTAGGAACATAAGCGTCTTTGGCAAAAAAAATGTGAATGAAAAACATTGGAATAATAATAGCCTGCGTAATTAAATGATAGGATTTGTCAAAGAAGCCTTCGATTTGCAAATATTTTTAATGTCTTTCTTTAAAAAGATATTATAAATTTATTCTAATATATATATATATATATATATATATATAATATATATATATATATATATATATATATATATATATAATTAACTATAAAAAAAATATTAATGTATTCTATAATTTTTAAATTTAATTTTTTTTTAAAAATATTTTAATTTTTTAGTGTCGATTGGCATAACTTGTGCCGAACAATATGTGGATGTTTTGACAACTATTTGCACAGTACCAATCGGTATGGAATGCGTCGAAAAAATTTATTTAAATTTAAATTTTTTATTTTTAAAAAATAATAACTAAATATATTTATGCACGACACTAGTGGCACGCTCAATGTGTCTTGAATTTGTGATTTAACTAAAAGAAGCATGAGAGGACACCTTAAATCTTTGATTATATACATCTAATTAAACACTTGCTCTATACTCATTATAAAATTTCACTGTCTATTTTCTTGCAACCCTTCTAAATGGTTCAATCTAATCCTTCCACACTGCCAACTTTTGTACGTTAGTTTTAAGTAGTGATGATATCTTGCCATACTTGATTTATCTGATCGTTTATGAGATAATATCGGATCAGCCTCTGCTATTTTACGTTCTTCATAAATAAATTTATATACTTTTTCAATAATTACTAAATTAAGTTAAAAAAAATGTTTAAATTTTTTTATAATTATAAAATGTTTTTGATGTATTATATAATTTGTGTATTGAAAATTTATTTAAAACTATATCATAAAATACATATTTTAACATTCTGAAGTCTCTATTGATTATATAATTTTTAGAGATTCAAATATATTAAAAAAAAAATTAAATATAAAAATTAAATGTGATAAGGTTTGAAAAGCCGATCATTTTCCCAAAATTGGAAATTTTTCTCAGTGAGCTGCGTAGAAGAGTACGAGGAGGACGATGTAGATCCATGTCTAGTCCCATCCGAGCAGGTGTAATTCACAACTCGAGCTACACAGCTCAGACCGACGCGCCATGACCCTCATCATCAGTCCCATCCCATTTTTCTTTCTCCTGTTCTTCAGTGACCCTTGTCACGGGCTAAACCTTTAAATCCCCGCGCCTCCGTCACGTAGATCTCGATTGGTGCAACCTCATCCTAACCCACATACAGTAACGAGAGAGAGGAGACGGCACCCCTGCTGCGTTAGCACTAGGGTGTAGCAAAGTTGACGAAGGAGATTGCGCAACGACAGTTAATACGGATGATAAAATATTAGATAAAATTTTCGTTCACTTATTTGATCTATTTTTATATATTTTTAGAAAAAATTTTAAACTACAAAATTATAAATTTTGATATAATTTATAACTTTGCAGTTAAAATTTTTTTTAAAAAATACCAAACGGTATTAATATAATTATCTTTTTGGCATACAGTTTAGTATTTTTTCGAAAAATTTTCAACTGTAAAATTGTAGATCACATCAAAATCTATAATTTTGTATTTCAAAATTTTTCCCAAAAATACACAAAAATAGGTCAAATAAGCGAACAAAAATTTTATCTAATGTCTCGTGATCCGTATTAGCTGACGTGACACGATCCCCTCCGCGTATTTCCCTGCACCCTGGTGCGTTAGCACCAGGGGAGCCGGCTCCAACGAGAGAAAGAATATATAAATTTCTATAATAATATTTATAAAATAAAAATAATTTTAACAATTATACCATATGTTATATATATATATATATACCATACTTCTCTTCAACCCCTCTTTTAACCCTCAATCCCTTCATAATAGTTATTCTCGACATCCATGGCTCTAACCCCTCCGACTTTATAGCCATGGTAGTGTGAAGTCAAGTGGGTGGCGGCGCCTTACTCGAATGTGCAACGAGGTTTGATATCTTAGATTGAAAACTACAATCAAGAAATTAAAATCGATCGTCTTTCAACATTCGCCTCGAAACCTTTTATTAAAGTAGTATGTGTTCATAAAGTATAAATGAACTTGATTTGGAACTCTATTTTATCCAACTCTTTTTTTTATTTACAACCAAACAAACTAATATGTAACTTTAACTTGAATTACATCTTATTTTCATTTTCTTATACTTGTACTTTTTCATTTATTTTGATTTTAATTGATATTGTTGATGCAGGATGACCAAAAAAAAAGAAAATGAACAGATAGATTGGAAGCAATTTTATCGTAGCTGAACCAAAGGTATATTTCATTTCTTAGATTTTGTCAAATTTGATCCGAAATCTTATTATATCGTTGTGGCTAGAATTGGAAAAGAAAATTACTACTCGATAAAATCGAAATTATTACTATTTATCTCCGATTGACTGTAGCTCTGTGTCTATCTGGTGAAATTTGATTTCATATACCTTTCCGAAATTTCAATGGGGCCCTGAATTAACATTTTGACACACTTTCTTTTCAACATAACGAAATATCAGAAAGTGTGTAAATTTAGATTTACATTGAGTCTTCAGATAGAAAGAATAATACCAAAAGTTTTAGACCGTTAAAGTTGTTCTCAAAATATAAATTCATGTTAAACTATGATTTTCGTTGTTCATCATACATATTTTTTATTTTTTTTATTAAAAATAGAAAATATAAAATTATAGAACATAATTCCACGTACTAAAATGCTATAACATTTGGATAATAGCAACGTCCTTTGTTTTTCAGGAAATTATTACCTATCTCGAGCATTATTAGAAGCCCATCAGCGAAAGCACGTTATCCGCCAAGATTTATTGGACCGCATATTTTGTAATGTAATGGATATTTGTGGTAGTCTTAGGTTTGGTCCAGTTAGGTTGCTGATAGACATTCCAGTTAGGCTCTCAATAGGTGAACTTGATCATATTCCAATTATTCGGCAGGGTATCAAACGACACCTTTGCTCTTGCAACAAATTGCTAACATGTATACAATCAAATATTAGTTAAAGATCATGCTACATAGACTGTAGTTCATCCGTCTCCTTACAATTGTATTTCTAATTAATTTCTTAAACCTACAAATTTAAAATTCTAAATTTCAATTCAAAACTTATATCAATAAATTTTTTTTTTTTTGAGATTATCGTGGGGGAACCCTGCCCGTAACCGGCCCTCATTCGAGCGACCGTCGTAACAGGTAAACCCACGGATGGCACCTGATACTGCGTAAAATTGGCTGCCACGACAATGAGGTCGGGACAACCCGATGCACGGGACCGACCACGAGGTATAGCCGACCTCCGTTTCATATGCGACCTCCGTCATATGCCGACCTCCGAGGTATACCACCTCCGAGGTATGCCGACCTGAATATGAAGCGCCGAGGACTGAGCTGATAAGCAGCCGAGATGCTGAAGTGCTGAGCTGATGGAGCTGCCGAGGTAAAAGTGTGCGAGCTGCCAAGCTTTGACAAGATGCCGAGGTACAGAGGCGCCCAAGTGCCGAGCTGGATAAAAGCTGGGTCGAGGTGCAAGGAGTGCGAGGTGAAGAGCTGTCAAGGACTGCCAAAGTGCTTGGGGCCGAAGAATTCAAGCTGAGAAGATGGCCGAGGCGCCCGAGGTGCTATGAAGTACCGAGCTGTGGAGCTGGCCGAGGTGCTGAAACACCGAAGAGCCACCCAAGCGAGCAGAAGACCAGAACTAAGCTAACCAGGCCGAGGTCATCCAAGCCGAGCTGAACAGATCAAGCAGGAAACAATCCCAAGGTCATCCAATCCGAGGCCGATCTCCAAACAATCCTGAGGTCATCAGACCCAGGAAGCTTAGTGAGCTCCTCCCCGGCCACCACCGTTATTGTACGTTTCACGAGGAGATGGAGGGAGCCCTCATGAGGTCAAAGACCGACCTCGGCCAACCGGGCGTAGCTCGGCAATCGACCGAGGTCAACCTCGACTCCACCTACCTCCAGTAAGACCAATTCATGCATGTGTCAGAGACGCAGACGGAGCAGGTGGACATTAATGCAACCAGCGGCGGACGTGACGGCTGCAGACGCGACACCTGCAGAGTGACGGACGTTATGCCTACACTTAGCCGACACGAGCATTTATTGACGGACACGAAGCAGGGCGGCGGAAAGCGACAGAAGGTACACCAACGTGGCGCAATCCGAGCCGTCGACCTGGGGGACAATCTCGACCGTCGAGCTCCGACCCTTCCTATATAAATAGAGAAGCCCAGAACTAAAAAAGGAGGGGGGATCCGCGGGAGAAAGTAGAGAGGGGGAGAAAAGTGAGAAAATTTGTAAAAAAACACCTCTTCTCCCACTTATAATACAAAATTCTTCCGGTGGTCGCATTACGACCCGTGGTTTTCCTTTCCCCCGGACCAGATTGGGGATTTTTTCCACGTAAAAATTCCGTCCTCTTTGAGTGATTGCTTACGTCTTCCTTTGCGAGCGACGTCTACCTTCGAAACTTGAACCGGTCGCGACACGCGCGATTCAAATGGCGCCGTCCCGTGGAAACTCGATCAACGTGAAGGTCAAGCTTACAGGAAGACGAAGCAGTGAAGAGAGTTCCACCTCATCAACATCCTGCTGAAGCAGTTAAACTGAGCTCCACTCCATCAAGATGAGGCCACTACTCGAGGTTCAACTAGAAATGGGGGCAAATCCAAGCGTGAGCTCACACCCATCGGATCTGAGCTAATCAATTTCGAGCCAAGACTCGTCAAATCCAAGTCCGAGCTCACACCCAGTGGATCTGAGCTCATCCAATCCGAGCCCGAGCTCATCAAATCAAATCCGAGCTCAGACCCATTAAATCTGAGGTCGAGCTAAGAGAGATCCGCTCCACCAAGATGAAGCCGCTACTCGTGTCCCAACAAGAATTGGGGGCAAGGCGAAATCACAGCCGTTCATTTCAGATTAGACGGAGATGATTCACTTTCACTATGACTCCAACACCGCTTCGTCGCCGACATCCCACCAAACTTGAGCTCGAGGCTCCATTTCAGATATCTGGAGCTCATCAAAATCCGAGCTCAGGACTCACCAAACCGAGCCCGAGCTCCATTTCAAAAGTTTTGAGCACATCAAACCTGAGCTCTGAGCTCATCAAATCCGAGCTCAGATCCATCAAATCCGAGCTCATACCCATTAAACCTGAGGTCGAGCTCCCATTTTCTAAATCTGAGCTCATCAATCGAGCTCAGATCATCAAAACCGAGCCGAGCTTCTATTCAAAGACTGAGCTCTATTAAATCCGAGCCCAGACTCATCAAAACCGAGCCCGAGCTCTGTTCCAAAAAATCTGAGCTCACCAAATCCGAGCCCAGACTCACAAAATCGAGCTCAAGCTCATCCCAGAAAATCTGAGCTCACCAAATCCGAGCCAGACTCACCAAACCGAGTTCAAGCTCCATCCCCAGAAGATCTGAACTCATTAAATCCGAGCCTAGACTCATCAAAACCGAGCTCGAGCTCCATTCCAGAAGTTCTGAGCTCATCAAATCCGAGCCCAGACTCACCAAGCCGAGCCCGAGCTCCATTCCAAAATATCTGAGCTCATCGAGCCCGAGCTCCGATCCATCAGATCTGAGCTCATCAGATTCAAGCCAAAGTGAACCTTGCGGACCCCTAGTCCAAGACAAAGAGACTTTGACAAAACCAAGAATGACAAGACTGCAAGAGAAGACCTGGGAGACATCCTTAAAACACGGACGCTTCCGAGTTGGGGATGTGGGCCAGAAATCTGGTGAGACCTGAGCCATCGGGAGACACCAATGAATACCAGCTGAACACTCTCCGAACTCTAGGGACCACCCTGGGGCAGAGAGTGAGAGCAAGGTAAATCACCAATGCATACCAGCCAAACACTCTCCAAACTCTAGGGACCACCCTGGGGGCAGA